>OZ023217.1:9245367-9631607 GCA_963995525.1 Escarpia spicata
GAACAGTCTAAGATAAGAGTGGGGCAGTGTATTCAGTTTCCATAGGGTGGTTTTGGTATAACTTATATATTTTGTGTCAAACGACTGCATCGGTGAAACCTCAACCACATACTGTGGGAGACGTCTGTGCCTTTGTATATAAATGAGTTATTTCTAATATTTAATCGGCATCTTTCTTTAAATATTTAAGTGGTACCTTTTCGTATGTGCTTCGTTGGCTCCCAAAGCAACAACATTGGATAAGACTGCTAGATCATATTTCCCTCTTAGTATATCATGCATTTCAACCATATCTTCCGTGTGGCGAACGTATGATAGAGTTGGTAATTTCAGTCTCTGTAAACGTTCTTTCTATTCAAGGTCTTTGAAACCAGGAATTAATTTGGTTGCTCTGAGCCGACCATTTTCAAGAGCTGTAATATATTTCATTAAGAATGGACTTAAAGAAAACCACTTTTTATCCATGTGAACGAAAGTACGTCGGATTATCCCCATCATCTAATTGGCTTTATTATTTTTGTTCTGACATATATGCTTCAAAAGCAAGCGATGGATCGAAAGTGACTTGAATAACTTTCACATTGTCCGTACTTGTAAGTGTTGTCTGGTTGTATCCCAATGAATAGGCTTTATTCCTTCTGAATAATGATCCAATTCTCATATGGATACATTTATGTGGATAACATTTCCAAAAGTGATGTATCTGTTCAGCGTTCGACAGAGATAAGATCTTATTGTAGTTTTGTGCGGTACTCTTCGGTCTAAATAGGACTAAAAAGCATCAGATTATCCGCAAACAATAAAATATGACAGACCTTTATAACATCAGGTAAATCATTTTTGAATATTACAAAAAGAAGAAGGCCACTCACTGATCCTTGTGGTATTAGACTGATTACCTCCTGCCAATTTGAAAATGTGATATTTACTCTTACTCGTAAGTGCCTGCACAAAAGAAATAATTGTATGGTTTACAAATGATGATGTACTGACAAAAGAAGAACTAACTGGACTAAAAGGTAAAATAAAAAACCCACTCAACTCCATCACATTTTAAAAGACGACTTACCACACAGGAATACAACTTGGAATTGCATTATATGGAAACTGTGAACATGAGTGAAGGCAAAGGCAGAGGGATGTTCTTGTTTATTCACAATTTTTTGGCATTTTAAGTACACCAGTTTGATGTTGAGTTGAATGAAGCACTGTTTTGCATTTTGGTACTGAAACGGAAGGATACCCTTCTCTTGGGCACTTTTTATAGAAGCCCTAATAGCACCACTGAGAACAATGACAACCTTAAGAAATTGCTGGATAAAATAAGTGAGAAATGTTTTTCACATGTTCTGCTATACTTGGAGATCTCAACTACCCGTAGATTGATTAGTAAATAATCTCAACTACAGCAGCAAGTACTGAAGATAAATAATTTAAATTAATTTAAAAAAATCGAGACTGTTATTTGGTGCAACATATTACAGAGCCCACTAGAGGTAAAGGTAAAACCAAACCATAGCTCCTTGACCTTGTAATGACTAGTGAATACACCGAGATCTCAACAGTCGAGACTCGGTCATCAATGAATAGTAATATGTGGACATGAAATATACACTTGAAAGTGGATACATCTATAACACTATTATATTCGTAGCATAGCTGTATCGATTTGTTATTTACACAAAAAATGCAAGTTTTGTCAAACTAATAAAATAACAACACATGTTAATGTTTGTGAATATTTAATAAATATAAGGATACATGTAGTAAAGCAATTGATAGTGTTCTGCAAATACACTCGGCACACTGCAAACACACTTTTGGTGACGTGTCTATCGTCACACTAAATTTCCTCACAAGGATTCATGTGGATTCGTCGTGTTGCCCAAGGGGATTACTTGGGATATATCCACTTGGGAACCTAACACTTAAAAAGTGGGTTTATAGGTTTGTTCAGAAAGATTCGTAACAAGTATAGATTGTATTATTTTTCTGTCAAATTATACAAACATACGATATTATTTCTTTTGTGAAATATTAACACTCGTTTATGAAATTGCAGATATGTGTATATACCATATGACTTTTGCAACAATGTAAACAGTATATTTGTTACTGAATGCTATTAGAGTATTGTGTTGTAAATGCAGACATACTATGTGATTTGTTTGTTTAAAAACTGTTGGACTGTGTTGTTTGTGACAAGTGTTTCAATGTTGTGTGTGGCAGGTTCGATCCCTGCTGTTGTACAGTCATACATTACTGGTTGTGCACACACACATTTATTCATTCAGTAATTTCAGCCGTTTACAATAACTCCACCTAAATTACGTTAATTCCACTTAAACAACTATTAGAAATAGCACAGCAAATTATGGATTAAAAAAAATTAACCAGGTATATTGCAAGGTATATTATGTACTGATGTTATGGTTTTTAGATTATCAGGGTTTCACTGTCATATGAACACTTGTCATAACAAGTTAACATTTTTGTTAAAAAAATGTATTGACACATCTGTAATCATGTACACATATGCTGTATAATATTATGCATTAGCAATTGGTATGACAACAATATTTTCAGACAAACATGTGTATTAAAACAGGCAATTCTCTTTTATTTAATCCATGAACAGAGGTAATGAGTGACTTGTCTTTTTGTTTTCACTTCTTTAGATTTAAGTACAAATCAACTTGCATTTTGCTTAATTAACATAATGCCAGTTCTTGATGTGTTTACCATAAAGGTGTATTATATTCAAGACTACGTGGCCAGTGACATCTGTGGGGTTATTGCCACCTTGAGATTTAATTTAAATACAAGTTTTAAGAGATAGTGTTACTGAATGTCAAATGTTTCAAACAATTTCAAGTTAGGGAATAACAAAATAATGCTCTTCTTGAGGAAACATTGTTTCTTAATATAAAAATAAATAATACACAAGTTACTATTGATAGTATACATACTTGAATCGAGTGACCCAGCTAGATGTAGATCTACACACCATAAACTGTGTTCATCTTGGAACTAATTAGCATCTAGTATTCACCAGGTCAGATATCCACAGCTAGACGAGCATGTTAATAAATCTTTAAATAATTTACTACGAAAACCTAACGTTTCTTTAATGGGTTTTTTACATGTTCATTATAACGTACTGGCATTTAAAATATAAGGCAACAATGCTGTATTTTGAACATATATATCGTTAAACCACACATGGTTCATCCAACTCTACAAAACTACAAAAGCAGGCACGGGACATGTGAAATGTTGCACATTCTAATAAAATACATCACAAGATTTCTTTCCCCTACAACTCTGTTTCTGTTTCTGTGTGGAAAAATATTTAATTAGTATTTTTCTCAAATTTGGCATTTGCGCTCAATAAATACTTTGCATCAGACCATCACTTCTGTTGGCATGATCTAGTGATATGATTGCACATAATTACCTTATCTCGCCATCATATTAACATTTCTTTATGAATTTGCCCTTCACCATTCAGGGACAACATTTTACTGCTAGAAAATGTGTACACATTAAGCAAAATTACAAAGAATTCACATTTACAGGCTAATGGTACAATTCACTCTGACATTAGTTAACCTGCTGTTTCGCATAGACCTGATCTAGACATTTTGTATCATTGTAGCTACACACAAGTTTATAGTGTCTAGATTCTGTTGGCAACATTGAACGTTTCTCTTGGGTTGACTTGGCTCTGATGCCTAAGTCAATATCTACTCTTCAGCTTGTCTTATTACAGCATCAGGCCAAGCAGAACCAACCAACCAATCCTCTAACATATCCCTTCCAGCGGTGCATAGGCATCCACTTTCATGACATTTTGTTTGCCACTTGTCACGATTTCCAATACTTAATAATTTCATCAGTCATATAATAGATCTTTTTATCAGACATTTTTCAGCAAGATGACAACAAAACTGTGCTTTTGTTTGAAATATCAACCAGTTCTTATTCTGTTCATAAGTTTCAAATCAAGTATCAACCAGCCGAGATATATAATTTTAATCGGTTACATTTATGTTAATAAAACTAATAAAGCTGACAAAATAACACACTTTGTTTAACAAATAAACTGTCTGTAACACTGGCCCCCAAACTTAAAGAAACAAGAACACTGTAGCAACTGGATGGCCGCAGTAATGAGGGGGGTCAGGGCGCCACGACATACCCCGACAGCGTCAGTGGTGAGGTCCAGGGGTCCCTTGCCCTGGATATACAGGTTGCTGACACAACCCTCTAGCATCTTCTCGTGCTGACCAAATATCATGCCATCCAGGTTAGGCACGCCTCCTGAAGCATAACCAAATCAAATCAAATTTATTGTAACTCATTACAATACATACAATACAAATCAAATTTAGACAAATCCTATATAATAACATAATGAGCACAACAAGTGAAGAACATTATACTATGTTATATTCGCTACATAACAACCAATGTCAACCCTTTGGCAATACTGGCCGAACACGCTGCAATTAACCTATCCAGCACGTGATATGTTGCCTAGCAAAACCTCCCGTCAAATCATCAGAAACCAGAGAAAGTGTGTGTGTGATAATTTAGATACATTTGCTGCAGTCTCTGATGATGATGTGCACAAGTTGGTTATGAAATCTAAGACAACCAGCTATGTTTTGGACCCCATGCCAACCAAACTGGTCAAATAGTATATTGATGCATTGGTGCCATTCCTTACACACATCATCAATTGCTCCATTGCTGCTGGGGAATTCCCACATGAATGGAAGACTGCACTTGTAGAGCCGCTGCTTAAAAAAGCAGGACTGGATCCTATTCCAACAAACTATCGCCCTGACAGACAGTCAGACATGTGGTCAGATACATTGAAAAGTATTTAAATGCAAATGCAAATACTTTTGACATTTCAAATGCAAATACTTTTGACATTTCAAATGCAAATACATTTTGTTTATGTCAATTGCAAAATTAAATGTTCTCCTGTGACAGGTTAATCCTGTTTTCCATTTCCTGTGCCCATTGATGCACTGTCTTCCAATAAAATTAGAATAAGCCACCCACTGTTAATTAAATGCTTGCTAACCTGACCCTGTCACAGGCCAACTGATACACTGATCATCCATCTGATAATGACCCAAGTAGTTAATTATCAAAGCATGCAAATGCTGCAGTTGGTCAGCCAATAAAAGAGCCATAGCAAGGCCATTTGTCTCTCAGTGAATGTCATGCCTCGGTGATCACATAAGTAACATGAGTGACCTGTATCAACTACCTAGACCACGCAACAATTTAATTAAGTACAGCTGTGATAAGAGTTTTCATTGACATAATTAAATGCTATAAGTATTTGACAAGTATTTGATTTTTCAAATACTTTTAAAATGTATTTAAATGCAACTAGTTTTGGCTCCAAATTTTCAAATGCAAATGCGAACACTGGATCAGTTGCATTTAAATGCATTTGCATTTGACCCCATGTCTGCGCCCTGTGTCGAATCACCAGTATATCTCTAAATTATCAGAACGGGCTGTTGTAGACCAACTTTGCTTTCATTCAGAATGTGGATTTCCTTGTCACCTTGTCAGTCGGCGTATAGAGCTGGACATTATACTGAAACTGCACTTGTTAAGGTCCAGTCTGACATTCTTTTAAACATGGACCAACAGAACACAACTGGTTTTAATTTACTTGTTGTTGACTTTTCATATTGGGGACCATAAGATTTTGTTGATTATTGTGAATTCTTCTTTTGGTTTATCAGGCACAGCTCTAAATTGGTTTTTGTCTTATCTTCAAATTAAATCTATTATTATTGATGATACTGTGTCTGACCAGTTTAAACTTGATCAGGGAGTACCGCAAGAATCATGCCTCGGTCCTGTGGAATTCATACAGTATATTAGCCCTATTTTTCATATCATTGATCAGCAAGGTAAGCTGGGGCATGTGTATGCTGATGACCATCAGGCGTACTGTAGTTTTAATGCCAATTCTATGGACAGTAATCACGAGTCTATGGAACGGTGCATTAGAGACATCAATAGCTAGATGCAAAGCATGAAACTTAAAACAAACAACTCCTAGACTGAATACATCTTAATTGGTTCTCCGTAACAACTGGAGAAAAAACAGTTGATGCGGAAAACGCCTAAAAGTGGTCTCATTTATGATTCTATCATTTTTGGTTCTCGAGTTATTGCACAACATTACTCCGAACAGTGGCCATTTTTGAGTCAAGTCAAGAGTCATTGTCACACACGTTTGCCACAAAACACTTGGAGCAGTCAGCCGCACATTCTACAACAAGCAAATAAACATCAGTTGAGTAGTCACAACAAGGAACAGTAGATGACAGTCTCTCAAGACAGACATCAGCCATAGAGACAGGGAGAGGGGGAGAGAGTGACACAGAGAACGGAGACAAGGAGAGAGGGAGAGCGAGGCAGAGAGAGAGGAAGAGCGTGTCGTCGGCATATATCTGATAATCCAAGCCGGATTTCTCGACGACGTCGCCAAGTGGTGTGATATATGCAGTGATCAGCAATGGCCCGAGTCGGTGCCTTGCGGTACACCAAACGGCACAGCAGTTGGGGAGGATTTGACACTTCCAATACGAACGACTTGATGCCGACCGGACAAGTAAGATCTGAACCACTCAAGCGCAGCGCCAGTGGCACGGAATATGTGAGTGAGTCTGCTCAATAGAATTCCGTGGACAATGGTGTCGAAAGCGGCGGTCAAGTCAAGCATAACCAACACAACAACACAGCCACGGTCTACTGCAGACAGACTGTCATTGTGAACTTTAAGCAGAGCCGTTTCAGTTGAATGATCTTGTCGATATGCCGATTGAAACTGGTCGTGCAAGTTGTTCTCTTGCATATGGACGTTCAGCTGTTTTGCTACAACGCGCTCGATTACTTTAGAAAGAAATGTCAGTTTCGAAACAGGTCGATAATTCTGCATTGATTCTGGATTTAGTCCAGCCTTCTTGATGGCGAGATGCAGCCAGTCTTGTATTTATCTAGAACAACGGACGCGTGCGAATAAACTAAGCTGACCTGCATTATGATCGTATTGATCAACCAGTTCTTCTACGTTCAGCAAGTCAAGATCATCCGAACGGAACAGTGGAATGTCTTGTCGAAAAGAAACTACATTATTGTTGCGTAACTTGCAATATTTGATTTTCATCAAAAGAGTGCGATGTTGAACAATGTCTATGTTGAAACTCACCACAAAGTGGTCAGAAAGGCTCATGTCCGTAACGGTAACATTTCGAACAAGGTGTTCGTCCTTGCTGCGGGTCATGAGTACATCCAAAGTGTGTCCTTTCCTGTGGGATGGCCCGCGAACATGCAACACCATCCCTGTGGCATTCACAGAATTGGTCAGTCGCCGTGCGTCAACATTTGCAGCGTTGTCAATATGAAAGTTCAAATCTTCCATGATAATCAGAGGTCCAGGTTTTATGGCATACTGGTCGATGAAACGGTCCCATTCTTTAAAAAAAAAACAGTTGTTGACAAGCCATTTTTCACTGATGGCGGGGGTCGGTAAATAACAACGATTCTCGTGGATGACGTAGGTGTTCAAAGGATCGAAACGCATCGGCATCGGTAGCGGTATTTGTGTAAGACGATTTCGGCGTGTGCTTGATCCATATGGTACAATGTATGTAATCACATTGGCGTCGCTCGAAGGCTTCAACCACGTTTCGCATATCGTCATCATATCGAGATGGTTTTCAAGTATATGATCCGCGATGGCGAGTGTTTTGTTCCGACACGATTGTGCGTTAACGTAGCATACTCGTACGCCTTGATCGCGCTGTACCTGTTTATATAATGGTAAAGTTATGAAATGTGGTACATTTCGGCTTGGTTGTGGCAACGTCGGTACTCTTGCGTAGTGAATTATTCTCCCGATCTGTTTTGCGACTTTACGACCGCCACGGTGTTTACATTTCGTAGTCGAACGCTTGGAGATGCACAGTTGGTGAAAGAGAAGATTCACACAGCAGGTCACCGGAGATCTGATATACCTGGTCGCATGGGCGGCAGTTGACAACAAATGTGTCCTAGAATAACGCACCACTGATGTTGACACACACGCATGCTGAAGTGCGTCTTGCGACACTGAGTATCATCGGCGATTGCACAAAAGTTGTCCGTGGTCCGGTGTTATCCAAGAATAGACCAAAGCGTTCTGCTTGACAAGTTTGTAACCGGTTCTCAAGGCAAGCGTAGACGAATGTCGATTAAAAACAATAACATTCCGGCACCAGTAATCATTTTCAAGTAAAATGTAAACGTCCGAAGTAATGTATGTACCTCTATACACGCACCTGAGAAATATGAAAAACGTTCCTTGAATTGAAATACGTCAAACTTGTAACAATAAGACAGCTGTCGTGGGAGCTACTGCCAATCACAACACCTCAGCTCCATGTCATGCCATGAATATGTAAAAAATTAAATCGACACACACCTCAGAAGGGCGGGATACTTGTAAATAAAAAAGGGTTGAACTCTCGATAAGCCAAAAGGCTTCCTTGTCCACCTGCCATCTAGAGTTAATTATCTGCGTGGCAATCTTGTTAAATAAGCAGAAATTATGCTGACGCGGCGGTGAACAATTTCAATAGCAACCCCCATCTTCTGATGTCACAGTTGAGCCAGGCAAGCAAGCGAAGAAACTGAAGAAAAGTTGAAATGAAGATACACCGACATGGCGTAGCGGCAAAAAAAATCAACAGACCTCCCCCGCCCGTCTTCCCATTCCAGCAGTTGAGACGAGTTATAGGAGGCAGCGCAAGAGACAGCGAGAAGACGGTGAAATTACGGCTGTGCAATGACGAAACATTTTCAACAGCACCCCCCCCCCTCCGCCCCATACTCCACTTCACCCCCCCCCCCAGTCATCCGATGTCACCAGTCGAGCAGAGACAGTGGAGAAGCTGAAGTTACGGCGGTGCAGCAGCAACACATTTTCTGCGACTACAGCATTTGGTTAGGCTCAGATCGAGAAACCCTCACCTGCACCTTAAGTTAAGCCTTAAGACTCACAAAAATGTATGATTACACCCCCGTGAGTTTCACAGAAACTCACTGAGGCTCACAACACACTTCCAATTATACACCTACCAACCCCACCTCCTTCACTGCAACAGCAAGACGTCTCTGGATGCAGTTTTTTTTGTGCGACAAATAGTGGCGCCACATCACGGGACTTGGTAATCAAGGCTAGAGGAAAATGCTGTAGTTCCAACAGATGACATTACTGCTACTAGCAGTCCACGGACAGCCGTCTCAGATCTGCTGAACTGGGATGAAACGTACTTAAGAAAGTTCATTCCAGCACGATACAGACGCCTACAAACAATCATAGTTGTTGATGAGACGGTAGCTGTTTGAGTGTCAACGCAGTGTGCTTGCGAGATCACTCAGAACAGTCTCAAGTAATCGTTTAGTTAGTTAATGGGTAGATGTAAACACCATCCCAATGAAAAACCATTGCACGTAATATTTTATCATACCTTTACAGACTTATGTTACGTATAAACATCGAATCAAACAGACATGCAAATAATATAGTAATTGTTGTAGATGTAGGCTCTCCATGCATAATCTTCCCGCATCATCTTTGTCAAACACGTCCGTAGATGAAAACAAGGCTGGCCTGGCTCACTGTCTCATCCATTACATGATGGAGCACGGTAAGCACCTGCCCGATGGATGTGAACTCGTCGTGGGTGGGGGATTTCATGACAACAAATGCGCAAAATCAACTGTTAGAGATGTTTTGCATTTAAATAAGGAAGCAGACACGCGCATCATAGTACATGCATGAGACAGTGACAAGCCCGTTCAACAGGACAGTGGTCGTGTACATAGACACACGTGTCTTCCTCGTGTTGCTTCTCTTTATGGCCTCATATTACATGCATGTGACAGTGACAAGCACGTTCAAGAGGACAGTGGTCGTGTACATAGACACACGTGTTTTCCTCGTGTTGCTTCTCTTTATGGCCTCATAGTACATGCATGTGGCAGTGACAAGCACGTTCAAGAGGACAGTGGTCGTGTACATAGACACACGTGTCTTCCTCGTGTTGCTTCTCTTTATGGCCTCATATTACATGCATGTGACAGTGACAAGCACGTTCAAGAGGACAGTGGTCGTGTACACAGACACACGTGTCTTCCTCGTGTTGCTTCTCTTTATGGCCTCATATTACATGCATGTGACAGTGACAAGCACGTTCAATAGGACAGTGGTCGTGTACACAGAGACACGTGTCTTCCTCGTGTTGCTTCTCTTTATGGCCTCATATTACATGCATGTGACAGTGACAAGCACGTTCAAGAGGACAGTGAACGTGTACACAGACACACGTGTCTCCCTCGTGTTGCTTCTCTTTATGGGCTCATATTACATGCATGTGACAGTGACAAGCACGTTCAACAGGACAGTGGTCGTGTACGTAGACACACGTGTTTTCCTCGTGCTGCTTCTCTTTATGGCCTCATATTACATGCATGTGACCGTGACAAGCACGTTCAAGAGGACAGTGGTCGTGTACATAGACACACGTGTCTTCCTCGTGTTGCTTATCTTTATGGCCTCATATTACATGCATGTGACAGTGACAAGCACGTTCAAGAGGACAGTGAACGTGTACACAGACACACGTGTCTCCCTCGTGTTGCTTCTCTTTATGGGCTCATATTACATGCATGTGACAGTGACAAGCACGTTCAACAGGACAGTGGTCGTGTACGTAGACACACGTGTTTTCCTCGTGCTGCTTCTCTTTATGGCCTCATATTACATGCATGTGACCGTGACAAGCACGTTCAAGAGGACAGTGGTCGTGTACATAGACACACGTGTCTTCCTCGTGTTGCTTATCTTTATGGCCTCATATTACATGCATGTGACAGTGACAAGCACGTTCAACAGGACAGTGGTCATGTATGTAGACACACGTGTCTTCCTCGTGCTGCTTCTCTTTATGGCCTCATATTACATGCATGTGACAGTGACAAGCACGTTCAACAGGACAGTGGTCGTGTACATAGGCACACGTGTCTTCCTCGTGCTGCTTCTCTTTATGGCCTCATATTACATGCATGTGACAGTGACAAGCACGTTCAAGAGGACAGTGGTCGTGTACATAGACACACGTGTCTTCCTCGTGTTGCTTATCTTTATGGCCTCATATTACATGCATGTGACAGTGACAAGCACGTTCAACAGGACAGTGGTCGTGTATGTAGACACACGTGTCTTCCTCGTGCTGCTTCTCTTTATGGCCTCATATTACATGCATGTGACAGTGACAAGCACGTTCATGAGGACAGTGGTCGTGTACACAGACACACGTTTCTTCCTCATGTTGCTTCTCTTGATGGCCTCGTATTACATGCATGTGACAGTGCACGTTCAAGAGGACAGTGGTCGTGTACACAGACACACGTGTCTTCCTCATGTTGCTTCTCTTTATGGCCTCATATTACATCAGGGGCGTAGGCAGGATTTTGTATTGGAGCGGGCCATCTGGTATTCAAGCAAGCAATGAGTAGCGATATATGACACACGCACGCACGCACGCACGCACGCACGCATGCACGCACACACACAAACACACACACACGTATGTATGTATATAATTATTATATGTGTGTGTTTGTGTGTGTGCGTGCGTGCTTGCGTGTGTGTGATGAGTCGCTGGCGTTCAACCAATATTTCACAAAAAATCCGTACCGCTCTGACGTCGTCGAGTGAGCTTCACAAAAATGTCCCTGTCACGTGTAACGTTATCGCTTATTAAAATTAATTAATTCACAATACGAAGTTCTGACTACTCAGTGGAAAATCGACTACATAAATTGCTTTGGCCGTTTTGGCAGGTTGCAACTTAATCTTAGTCTAGTAACTAATCATCTTGCCGGGCAACTATCATTTTGCATCCTTGTGTTGATATTTTAATAGGCATTAGACATCAAACACATTGTGAATGATGACCTATTCGTTGCCCTGTAACCTCTTGGACTGCAACCTGCTGGATGCTTATCGCCTACGGCAGAAGTAACGGGATTCCTCTACTTTTGGTAACTCAATCCCATTTGAATGATGACAAATGTCTTTGCCAAAGACGTGGAAGTCACACACAGGCACCCCTATAACCTCTGTACCTTGTCACTCTATAAATCAGGTAACCAGTTATATGTCTTCAGTCTCCTATAGTGTTCTATATATATATATATATATATATATATATATCAGTTTGGAGGTGAACACATATTGTCAACGCATTATGCTAAACCATTAATGTAATTAAAAAACAATCTGGAGCTTCAGCGCCATTCCGCTCCGCTGGGTCTCGACAGCGGAAGACGGGGGGGGGGTAGTTCTTGAAAATTATTATTCTGCATCGCGCCGCGGTAATTTAACCTTCTCCGCTGCCTCGGCTCTCGGCTGACATCGAAGACGAGGGGTGGCGGTGGGAATATTTCTCGCTGGCCGCAGCGACGTTCAACATTTTTGAAGCTCATCAGAAACCTCCAGTTGCACCTCATTGACAATCGCCACGAAAAAAAAACATCTTATGGATTCCAGAATACTTCGATTTGCCCATTGATGCTCGCCAAAAACCCACATGCACGCTCAGATTTATTCGGGGGGAGGCAGAACCATAATATGTCTGCCCTCAGCGAAATTCCAGGGGCAGTTACCCCTTTGCACCCTGTTCCCACGCATATGACTCACCATAGAAACGAGCGCAGTGGCTCGCAGCAGCATCTTAATTGTATATTAGAGTGTGCACGTGTCTTTTACGACCAGCATGTGACTCTAAACTTGTCAATGTGACGATGATAAAGAAAACGATAGAGCAGAACTATTGTCCAGTGGCAGACCAACGGATGTGGAATATTTTATGAACTATGTGCGATCAACAGTAACATTGAAGGCATTCCGGCAAACATCTAACTCACCTATTTTGCTTCTAATATGGGATCGGGCAAGTATTTTGTTATAAAAAGCCATTTTTGACCTAATACCAGTTTTTAATTAATATCTTGAATCTCATAATATTATAATTGTCCAAGGTCCATTTAGTACGCAAAAATAAGATGGATATGAATGATAGTTTTAGACATATGTTTTCAAAATGAGGTATGAGCAGTTTAGCACCTGGCAGGAGACAAACACAAACTTAAAAAATACAACTCAGGCAAATACATATATGAACACTTGGAAGATACATTTTATATGTAGGCATTAAAACCAGTTTCATTGAGCTGTATTGTGTTGTTTGGTTTTTATCTGACTTTTTGTGACTGGGTTTCCTTTCCCTGATCACCTTGAGTCAGGGAAAATCTGTAGTCGCATATTTAACACAGCCACTGTTTCTTTGTAATTTTGTAAATTTGGATATTCGTTTTAAAATATATTAATGTACATTTCAAAATGATTTGGTCGTATAACAAAAGGAACAACCAGCCTACGTTCTTATGAAAGTTATAACTAAATGTCGTCGATCTCGGCCCGCCGTGCATTCTACCATCGACATTACTTTATTATATGATATTATATTTGCTTTAATTTGATATATAACGTAAATATGTACGTTATTTCCAAAGTAGAGTAAAAAATATATATTATTTAGTAAATACGATTTCCCATGCGTATCCATAGATCGTATGTGCAATTTGAAAGTCGGTCTAAATAGCAACGACATGCCAACATAATTATTATCGCCGGTCGAACATGGGCATAGCAGCACCGTTTGCCGACATTCCTGTTATTGACTAAATATTTCGTGATTCCCTAATCGTTTTTAACGTAACACATACATGTTACAGTATACATAAAACATATTCGATCATGTAAAGTGAGATAACAAACATCGAAAATAGCACAAAGAATGTTTAGCAAAATATCAGTTAACGATGGGCATCGCGTGCCTCTCACATCAAATATCGACTTGTACAATAGCGCCCATTGCTAACGGTGTGTGGATCTGTCTATTTTATCGCGATGGGAGATCCACTTTTAACAGTAAACAAATACTCAAATTATTCGCTATACGTTATCAATACAATATTATTTGTTGTGTAGATCATATTTGTTTGCAATTAGGAACCACAATATGCCGTAATATCTTGCATACGCATCGACAAAAATATTAGAAACATAACTAACGGCACGAGTAGCTAAGCGTCGGTACTCGGGTAAAATTCACAAATCTTTTATCTTTCATGTGTCGGCGCGGCAACAAATTTAATGTAGCTAGCCGCTCACCGCCCGATTGTCTACGCTGCGACGCATCTCGACGGTCGTAGCCAAATCGCGTATGATCGTAAATGTAGGTAAAGGTAAGTTCTTATACAGCGCAGTATCCAGTCCTCAGGACTGCTCAAAGCGCTTTACACTTTACTTCTCTGGGAAGAATTCAGCCACGCTGTAATTAATGCGCGAAGACTATTCGTACACAAATATCCACCACTGTCTATCGCCAAATATCCACCACTGTCTACCACTGTCTATTCATACAGCTGGGTGAACTGAAGCAATGTAGAGTAAACGAACTTGCCCAAGGTTCGACACCGCCGCACTGGATTCGAACTCACGTTCTCTCAGTTGAGAGTCCGGAGCTCTTAACGCTGCGCGACTGCGCTCTACATAAGCTTGTGACTGGCCTACGACTGACCGCCGCACACCGCTACGATTGTTCAAAACTGGATATTATAAACCTAGCGTTATTCTTATATTCACCATAAATGTTACTATTATTGGACACACCAACTTTTTCTAGATTCTAGAACATTTCACTGCTACTGCGTACAAACGTAACTTCCCGGTTAGCTGTGACGCAGCGAAGGGCAAATTGTCGTTAGAAACTATTATATGTGTTTGTTATGGTAATTACCAACAAAACAAGTCGAAAATGTAGGCGTGCATTTGTCTTGGTAAATTAGGCATAGTACAAATTAAAACAAATACATCGCAATTACAATTGCAATTTTTAAGTTGATAATGAAGATTATGATTACCATATGTGTTCTTTAAAATAAATGTTGCTCGAACAACTTTATTATTTGCAATATTTGTAGAAGACGACTGTTCATTGCAATAAAATTTAGTACAAACGAAGTAATACCATTGAGAGTGGTGTGCATCGAGTTTTAACCAACTTTGAAGGCGTGATGCAAAGCCTGTTACAGAGTAGATTGTACACGACGGTCTATATAGCGTGCATGAGAGGAATGAAGACGGAAACTTGTACAGTTTCCGAGAATCACATCGAAGAAGTTAATTATGCCTTCGACCGGTATTGGACCAGTCGGGGTGTCCTATGTTGGACCACTGATCCAATATAAGACACCCGTGGTCCACTATACGTACCATCCCAACACACATGATATATGAAAATGTGTCATATTGAAGTTTCTGCATGTGTATATTAGACTCCTACTTATGGCTCGGGGCCTTGTTGAGTAAGAGGGGAGGCCTACATTTTTAAACACGGGGTATATTATTTTCTTTGTTGGACAGTTTTGCTGGAATATGCGGGAAACTAAAAAACTAATAATATTTGTTTCTTCAAAACACCTCATTATTTTATTGATAATACAATCACCACACGTTGCTTAAAGTTTGATAGACATGACTATTATTTTCACAGACAAGCAAGAATGTGACACTGCCTCTTATTTTGTTATCAATGGTCAATAATTGCATTACCGTTGCAACATTTTAATTTTTTGTTAGCGAAATCTCACCACATATACCAACATTTGATTGGTAAGTTGATGTGCTTTGTAAAATGTATAGGTTTGCATATGTGGCACGTATACTAAACCCGCAGCAAGCATCATAAGTCGATCACACTCATTTGGGCAAAAACATCCCGTATTCAACTAGCCCCTCCTGCCAGGACGACCAAAACTAAAACACGGGTTTATTTAGTTTTATATACAGAATACCATTATTATTATATTATATCAAGGAAATACTTGGGAATGTCGCATATGTTTGATTGATTGAGGCTACAAATTATATTTTCCAGAGGCAAATACGGAAAGTGGACACAAGAGGAACTGGATAGAGCGGTCATGTCATTCAGAAATGGAGACGCCGACCTCAACGCAACTAGCAGGACCTATGGGATTCCGAAGGCTACCCTGAAGCGGCACCTAAACAACAAAAACAAAATCGCTAATAGTCCAAGAAAGTATTTTAGTCGCCCTTGCCCTGTGCCGCCAGAGTTTGAGAAAATGCTGGTGGAGCATGTTTAGAACTGGAGAATATGCTGATTGGTATGACCAGGAAAGATTTGATGGATATGGCATATCAGTTGGCTGAAACGAGTGGGATAAGGCATTGCACTGAAAAACAAGCAGCTAGCAGACATTGGTACCGTGATTTTATGAGGAGACACCCTGAACTCTCCCTCCGTCAAGCCGAGGCAACTTCTATTACGAGAGCCAAAGGGTTCAATCGTGAGAGTTTGCATGAGTTCTACGATAAACTAGAAACGTTGGTTGACACGTGCTGATTCGATGCTACAAACATCTTTAACGTGGATGAATCGGGTATAACAACTGTGCAGAAGCCTGGCCGGGTCCTTGGGAAAATAGGGAAAAAGCAAATCGGATCTCTTACTAGTGGTGAGAGAGGCTTTACTACAACAGTGGTGTGTACCATGAGTGCAGGGGCAACTATGTTCCACCAATGATAATTTCAGGCGTAAACGCATTATAGAATCACTGGAAGCGTCAAAGTGAATAATGAATCAGGCTGGATGAACAAGGAACTCTTCGTTGTCTGGCTGAAGCACTTTGTATATCATGTTGGCTGCACCAAAGACAAACATGTTCTGTTGATTCTTGACGGTCATTCGTCACACACGCCCGGGACCATGGAGTCGTCATATTATATCTTCCTCCACACACAACGCACCGTCTCCAACCCCTTGATCGGGTTTTCTATAAACCTGTGATGACATATTACAATGAGGAATGTGACACTTGGCTGAGGACCAAACAAACTACAGTCACCATCTCCTCAGTCTGCCGTATCTTTGGAAGGGCATACGTACGCTCTGCTTCCATGACAACTGCTGCCAATGGTTTCAAGTGCACAAGCATTTGGCCTTGTGATCGGAACATATGGACTGATGCAGATTTCGCCGCGGCTGGAAGGTTCAAGTTATCCTACTCGGAAACTGGTATAGATGTTCCATCGAATTCTGCCAGAGATGGCACTATGCAGAATGACAACTCGTCAACTACAACAAACTCGTCCGCGAGCGAGCAACAGTCCAACAACCGAAGCCTGTCCACGTGCGACCGACAGTCCAATGATCCATGTCCGCCCACAAACAAGCAACAGCTCAATGAGCTGAGGTCATCCACAAGCACCAGGCAGAATAGTTTCAAGCATGTCACAACCAACCCATGCCCATCAATGAGCGATCAACAGTCTAACAAACCCAGCCTGTTCGCAAATGAGCAACAACACTCTAATGACCCAAGCCCGTCTACAAGCGAGCAACAATCCAACAACCAAAACCTGTCCACGAGCGAGCAACAGTCCAATGATCCATGCCCATCCAAAAGCAGCAGACATAGTGGTTTCTGGTGTGTCGCAACCAGTGCAGATGGACGTTGTTTCTTCCGAGCCGTTGTTATTTGTCAAGATCTCGATATGCAATATGCAGAAAGAGACAACGATGGCAATTTAAATGACCTGCGAATGAGAATACGAGAAATGACTTCCGCTGATGCGCTACGATCCAACATGATTGCACATATACTAGACAACTGTGGCCTTTATGAAAACATTGATGAGAGGATGGTGAACGCAGATCTACCTCAGAGACTGTGTTACGCCTCTATCGAGGACAGAATCGCATCGATGGCGAATCCCAGTGAAATGATTGGGGATATAGAGATCGTTGCAACGGCACGCTGTCTACAACGACCAGTGCATGACTGCGTTGGAGAGAGTGTACTTGAATTTGGGACGGAATTTCAGGAGTGCAATTATGGTCAAATACATAAATCTGAGTGAAGATGCTGGTCATTATGAAGCATTAGTCCTAATCACGGGGCAGCTGACTGATCAACCAGAGCTGCGTTGAAAGCTCATCACTCCTGCAATGCTGTCTCCCATCCCCAAACCAGCGATTTCTATGGTCAAGAGAAGAACCACCAAGTCGGAAATCATAACCTCCAGTCCCTATAAAAAACTTTAACAACAAAAGTCAAAAGGCACAAAAGTATGCATAAATCAACAGTTGGCAAAATAAATAGAAAGACAACAGATCCAATTAAGATTTTTTAAAAAACCGGCAGCTTTCTCCTGCCAGCCAAAACGATAAAAGCGGTCAATGTGACAACAAGTCTTGGTACTGTGTACCGAACAGCGAAAATAAACCATGGTGAAATGTGTACACTATGGGATATGGACACATATGAGTTGTGCTGGTGGCCTGCCCTATAACTATCGATGTGACATGCGTCAGTAAAATATCGTATTCCTAATTTGGTGATCAGGGACCATCAATTACTGACTGGTATCTTGTTGCCATTACTAGACACTCTACTGGCCATTATTCCGTTGGTTTGTTCGTTTATCCGTGACAGACTCTATCATGGCAATCACTTCGTTTGCGTATTCTTCTATTCGTGACAAAATATAACTGTTTGTTCTCAGTTCAGAATTAAATTGTGTCAAATCTATTTGGCGTTTAGTCGTCACATGTCATTTGTATGCTCACTGGAACGCCGTAGTTTTCGTGATTTATGCATTAAGCGACTATCTTCTTATAAGTCTGAAGTGGGTGCTGAACCTTGGTTTCTTTCAAAGCATCAAGACAGATGACGTATATCGAACCAGAAGCACCTATATTGGACCACCTGGTCCAATATCAGAATCACTGTAGTCCAATATATGTCACCCGTTACCGAAAACACTTTTTTGTATTTTGTGGAAAAAATTACAAATGCATTGACCCTAGTTCCTGCTTGCACACAGAGCCTGTAGTAACTCGTGGCCTGATCCTTGATAATCCTCGATATCACGTACAGGAATGGAGAAAGAGGGCTCAGAAGTTAGGGGGTTCAATATCGGTGCACTTCCCCTACGCAATTAACGAGTGGAAACAATCGATATGGCCATAACAGAGGGTGGTCTTTCTCGAGACAAACGCACAGACGGTGCTTCTTTAATAAATCCTTCATATGCTTGAGCGTGTTGACAAGACGGTATGCTGATATGGACATTGCGCGTCTTCAGGTTCAACAGCAGTCACGTGGGCACGGAGGCCAGGTTGAGAAAATGGTGGGGAGGCGATCAAGTGGCGCCACGTTGCGTAATTTTGGTGACCCATCTTCGAGTGACAAATGTTCGGTTTTTGATCGATGTAAGTGTATATTTTATAAGGAAGCGTGTACGCATGTCGGACGCATGGGACGAAGTTTGGCGGTTCTATGTAGTCGTTTTGATGGTTAGGTGAGAAAGTAAAAGATCGTCCCAGGCCCCGCCCGTCTCCTGTTATTTTATGGACCTCTTTCACTTCTGGTCTCATCACAGGGAAATGAAAAAACAGCCTTTTATTGGTTAGTCTACTCTTTTTATACAACCGAAACTCTTATGCGAGTGCAAAACACCCAAAATGTGTGGCATGCTTCCACTTAATTAAATGGTTCTATTGGGAATCTTCATTGTGAACATAGAACATAAATAAATACAGTAGATCCACACAAATTATATATAACGGGCGCTGCGTGTGATTTCAACCAGGGGAGGGGGCAACTCTCGACTGAGAAAACGCGGGTTCGAATCCTGTGCGGCGGTGTTGAACCTTGGGCAAGTTCGTTTATTCTACATTGCTTCAGTTCACTCAGCTGTATGAATGAGTACCTGGCTATGGACAGTGGTGGATATTTGTGTACGAATAGTCTTCGCGCTTTAATTGCAGCGTGGCTGAATGCTTCCCAAAGAAGTTCAGATGGTGTTCGATTGAACAGGTCTGCCAGGGAGTAAAGTGTAAAGCGCTTTGAGCAGTCCTGAGGACTGGATACTGCGCTAAATAAGAACTTACCTTTTGCATTGTGGTCACATATTTTGCAGACTACGACTTATTTGTTGAAATAAAGCATTTAATTGTCACAGACACATAATACTATTGACGCAATAATAAACAGTTCATTATAACGTGACTTATCAGGTAGATTTTATTCAAACATAATTTCTGTAGTGCATACAACACACTTATGTATAGGCGCTAGCCGTTAACATGACAACATCGATCTACCACTAGTGGCCATGAAAGACAACGCTGCGGCCCACACGCTGTTTGATGTAGATTTGCCTAACTCACTGCAGTGGCAAAGACACGCATAACAATGTGGTGTGACGTCACAACAAACATTCTGACCAATGAGTGGTATCTACCAAAACACCATGCCTTGGACTGGGCTTAAAGTAAAACAAATATACATGAACGATTTTGAAGTATGTACACTTCAAGTTACCGCATTATGGTACAACTAACTGCATATACTTTAAAAATAGTCTAAGTTAATTAAACTACCATAACGTTGATCACTTGTTAAATGGAATGGTGACATTGACCTTCAATGAATTCTGGACCACAGTACACCGCTGAGCAAATACCAAATGTGACTCGTACACATGTTGTACCATCACGTACACACAGCAGAGCAATCAAGTGAGACAATGGGTGTATGGTCAACGTAATTATACAAATAAATAACGATGTTTATAGATACGAAATTATACCATATACATCATACACATAGAGAACATATAATGCTAAATAATACAAACAATTATTACCATATATACCCGGTACTAAAACATCTCATTTTCCTTGTAACATCGCAAATATTGATTGTGACATGTTCTGCTAATAGAGAAATGACTAGCTTGTTAACATCGCTTCTCAATTACAGTATTTGTTTTATAAATATATAAAAAACTATTCTAAACATTCCAAAGCAATGACGTTTTATGTTAAAATTTAACCGGTTATACAAATGTTGGAGTACGTGTATTTTTTTACCATAAATTAGCAACATCTGCCATAGATAGTAACCTCACATGGTAAACGTGAACGACACATGAAGACATAACACAGCATAGCAATAACACACGAGACACAATAAATAGGCAGTTCAACAAAAAATCTCTTTCGTTCTACGCAATGATTTTTTCAACACAGACTAACTTAAACCTAAGAACATAATCATCCTCCCTAATGCATTCTTCAATGTTAAAACAGCAAGTGAAACACAGCTGTCATCAAATCGATGACATTTAGCATAAATTGGATCAAATTTCAAAAAAGAAAACAACATGGATAATGTTCAGCCTAACACGATCCAACAGTGAATGAGATAAGTGACCAGAAATAAGCCACCAAAACACAAGTCAAAACAAACCACTACACAGGTGCCAGTGACAAAAGTTGCTCTGCTCCGACTGGCTTTCTGTACACGATGCAGGAATCAGCTGGCAGGTTTTGTTGAAGTGCCTACAATATAATGTCAAATAAAGTCATATATCGGAATGAAACTTTTATATACAGAACACGTTTTTAGCTAGTGCTAATGATAACTTAAACATCTAAACAAAATAACTACAATTGAATAATTGACCTTTCTTTCCCGTGAGCATTCATTAAGAGACAGCTAATTTACTGCCATGATAAATATGTAGAATTAAATATATGTCGATTACGACTGTGTTTGGCTTTGTACATTCAGACAATACAAATACACCTAGCGCACAGCAGATACACTAAAGAATCCAGTGACACAAGTTGCAGGCGTCCAGACATTTGCAGGTGGTTGGGGTCAATAGGGTTAATACTGTGAGTAGCAAAGTAGACATATTAAATCGTCATGTTCCAGACCGACTGTGAAGAGAGCCGTTGACTTCATCAACTCGGACTTGACCTCTCCCACTGGTATGGTAGTTGGAGTCGGTGCTGTCGAATCAAGCTTCCTGATGCAGGCAACACCTAGTGTGTCGTCATTTGACCATGAGGACATTCCCGCCATCCTTGTTTTTGTGCAGTGCTTGACACAGCTCGAGGGGCCGATGTGGCGACAGATACGAGGGCTCGGTCTCGCCTACCATTACAGGTGCGTCTACTACATACAGCCCTTGTGTATCTATATATATATATTAATATGCTAACTTTTGAACTTTATAATAACAATAATAATATATTTCTTATATAACGCCCCATCCAAATAATTGTTCTGGGACACTGTACAACGGTTATTACAAATATGTTAATAAACATATAAAACCATACATATTTTGAAATACTAATGTGATATGCAATCATTACTAGTGCGTCTCCTCTGAGGTGCCGAGGTGCACTCACTTCTTTCTGTGTTCATTTGCATCAATGGACCACTGGCGTCTCGTCTACGAGTTGGCATTGACAGTTATTTGTTTCTGTGTTTTTGATGCGTGGCTTTTCTGGTGGACATTTCCCCTATCTAAGAAAATTAAGCGATCTGTTCACCACATGACGCTGAATGAGTGGTTTGTCGCTCAATGAGTTGGCGTAACCTAATTATTATTGCTATGCTGCATTGCTTTGTTTAACCCTTGTTCTTTGTAGCATGTTCCTGAAGCCAGAGTCAGGTCTGCACTGCTTTGTTTAACCCTTGTTCTTTGTAGCATGTTTCTGAAGCCAGAGTCAGGTCTGCTCTGCTTTGTTTAACCCTTGTTCTTTGTAGCATGTTCCTGAAGCCAGAGTCAGGTCTGCTCTACTTTGTTTAACCCTTGTTCTTTGTAGCATGTTCCTGAAGCCAGAGTCAGGTCTGCTCTACTTTGTTTCTTGCAGCATGTTCCTGAAGCCAGAGTCAGGCCTGCTCTACATTGTTTAACCCTTGTTCATTGTGGCATGTTCCTGAAGCCAGAGTCAGGCCTGCTCTACTTTGTTTAACCCTTGTTCCTTGTGGCATGTTCCTGAAGCCAGAGTCAGGTCTGCTCTACTTTGTTTAACCCTTGTTCCTTGTAGCATGTTCCTGAAGCCAGAGTCAGGCCTGCTCTACTTTGTTTAACCCTTGTTCCTTGTAGCATGTTCCTGAAGCCAGAGTCAGGTCTGCTCTACTTTGTTTAACCCTTGTTCCTTGTAGCATGTTCCTAAAGCCAGAGTCAGGTCTGCTCTACTTTGTTTAACCCTTGTACCTTGTAGCATGTTCCTGAAGCCAGAGTTGGGTCTGCTCTGCTTTGTTTAACCCTTGTTCTTTGTAGCATGTTCCTGAAGCCAGAGTCAGGTCTGCTCTACCTTGTTTCTTGCAGCATGTTCCTGAAGCCAGAGTCGGGCCTGCTCTACTTTGTTTAACCCTTGTTCCTTGTAGCATGTTCCTGAAGCCAGTCAGGTCTGCTCTACTTTGTTTAACCCTTGTTCCTTGTAGCACGTTCCTGAAGCCAGAGTCAGGCCTGCTCTACTTTGTTTAACCCTTGTTCCTTGTGGCGTGTTCCTGAAGCCAGAGTCAGGTCTGCTCTACTTTGTTTAACCCTTGTTTCTTGTAGCATGTTCCTGAAGCCAGAGTCAGGCTTGCTCTACTTTGTTTAACCCTTGTTCCTTGTAGCATGTTCCTGAAGCCAGAGTCAGGTCTGCTCTACTTTGTTTAACCCTTGTTCCTTGTAGCATGTTCCTAAAGCCAGAGTCAGGTCTGCTCTACTTTGTTTAACCCTTGTTCCTTGTAGCACGTTCCTGAAGCCAGAGTCAGGTCTGCTCTACTTTGTTTAACCCTTGTACCTTGTAGCATGTTCCTGAAGCCAGAGTCAGGTCTGCTCTACTTTGTTTAACCCTTGTTCCTTGCAGCATGTTCCTGAAGCCAGAGTTGGGTCTGCTCTACTTTGTTTAACCCTCGTTTCTTGTAGCATGTTCCTGAAACAGAGTCAAGTCTGCTCTACTTTGTTTAACACTTGTTCCTTGTAGCATGTTCTTGAAGCCAGAGTTGGGTCTGTTCTGCTTTGTTTAACCCTTGTTCTTTGTAGCATGTTCCTGAAGCCAGAGTCAGGTCTGCTCTACTTTGTTTAACCCTCGTTTCTTGTAGCATGTTCCTGAAACAGAGTCAAGTCTGCTCTACTTTGTTTAACCCTTGTTCCTTGTAGCATGTTCTTGAAGCCAGAGTTGGGTCTGTTCTGCTTTGTTTAACCCTTGTTCCTTGTAGCATGTTCTTGAAGCCAGAGTTGGGTCTGTTCTGCTTTGTTTAACCCTTGTTCTTTGTAGCATGTTCCTGAAGCCAGAGTCAGGTCTGCTCTACTTTGTTTAACCCTTGTTCCTTGCAGCATGTTCCTGAAGCCAGAGTTGGGTCTGCTCTACTTTGTTTAACCCTCGTTTCTTGTAGCATGTTCCTGAAACAGAGTCAAGTCTGCTCTACTTTGTTTAACCATTGTTCCTTGTAGCATGTTCCTGAAGCCAGAGTTGGTTCTGCTCTACTTTGTTTAACCCTCGTTTCTTGTAGCATGTTCCTGAAACAGAGTCAAGTCTGCTCTACTTTATTTCTTGCAGCATGTTTGTGAAGCTAGAGTCAGGTTTGCTCTACTTTGTTTAACCCTTTTTCCTTGTAGCATGTTCCTGAAACCAGAGTCAGGTCTGCTCTACTTTGTGCTGTACAAGTCAACCCACGCAGCCAGCGGGTACAAAGTGGCCAAACAGATTGTTGTAAATATTAAGTTGTGGATGATTTCTTCTCGGACGTCTGCTGATAAGTGTGAATCTAATCCTTTGTAGTAATAGTACAATTTTTATAGCTGATAAATCCCTGAGAACATGCGTTCAAAAGCATAACAAGTCAAATTCGTGAAGGGGTGAATAGAAGTCGTCATCAGAGTGAGGGACTACCAAAGAATTTGGGTAGAAATGCAATTTGAAATGTCTTTCATTTTTAATGGCACATTATCACTATTAGTAACAAGTGGTGTTTTTGCTGTAACAACATTTGCCTCATCTGCAGCAGATATCATCTGCAGAAGATTTTAAAACCATCTCAAATCTGATCTGCCTCAAAATTGCAAACATCTTGAGATGGTTAGACCAAAATTATATGTAACCCATCAACTTTACATGTATAACAACAATTGATCCTATAACATACCAGTTAGTTAAATGTGACCTGCTCCAGCAAAGATGGTATTAAATAAAAAAATTGTGAAAATTAGTTTTGTCCTTTGTTGGATTTTGCGGACCATGAGCTTTAAAATGATTAACCGCTTGTTGAAATATCTTCAGCAATTTTTTATTTATCGCTAAAATTTAAGCAGACTTTAAAAAACCAATATTTTGAGAAACTAGGTCATTTTGACTAATATTGTCTATTGTTTTTAATCGGTGGATTCATAAATGCAGGTATTTCATTAGTTTGGGATTATTTAAGTAAAATAAACCAGATAATGATTGGAATGGAGATTGTAAGTACGCATGTATGCCAAAATCAAAAAATTGATGGAACATGACCTTGAGAGCTATTTTTGGCTCTTGTCAAGACTAGACCAGTGCGACGTAACACCCTATTTACTGTGTCGGGTTACATATATGTCATGTCTTCAAGATAAAATTAAGCAACATTTATGTTGATTTTACTGTGGGATGTTTTGTAAACAAACTGTGATTATCCTACCCCAGGATGGCTACATGGACGGCTCAACGCCCTTCTCCCCTATTGAGATGGAGTCGTGCAAGAGCAGCCTCATCTTTCAGTTGATAGACAAGATCAATACCCCCGCCAAGGCATCGACTGAGTCACTCCTGACCTACTTCAAGGGAGTTGACATGGAGTACAACCAGTAAGTGACTTCACTGATCTCTCTCCATGGGTGGAGGAACTGTCTCCCCTTCTTCCTCCCTCCAACCCTCTCTCCAAGGGTGGAGGAACTGCCTCCCCTTCTTCCTCCCTCCAACCCTCTCTCCATGGGTGAAGGAACTGTCACCCCTTCTTCCTCTCTCCAACCCTCTCTTCATGGGTGGAGGAACTGTCTCCCCTTCTTCCTCCCTCCAACCCTCTCTCCATGGGTGAAGGAACTGTCTCCCCTTCTTCCTCCCTCCAACCCTCTCTCCATGGGTGAAGGAACTGTCACCCCTTCTTCCTCCCTCCAACCCTCTCTCCATGGGTGAAGGAACTGTCTCCCCTTCTTCCTCCCTCCAACCCTCTCTCCATGGGTGGAGGAACTGTCTCCCCTTCTTTCTGCCTCCCACCCTATCTCCATGGGTAGAGGAACTGTCACCCCTTCTTCCTCCCTCCAACCCTTTCTCCATGGGTGAAGGAACTGTCACCACTTCTTCCTCCCTCCAACCCTCTCTCCTTGGGTGAAGGAACTGTCTCCCCTTCTCCCTGCCTCCATCCCTCTCTCCATGGGTGAATGAACTGTCACCACTTCTTCCTCCCTCCAACCCTCTCTCCATGGGTGAAGGAACTGTCTCCCCTTCTTCCTCCCTCCAACCCTCTCTCCTTGGGTGAAGGAACTGTCTCCCCTTCTTCCTGCCTCCAACCCTCTCTCCATGGGTGGAGGAACTGTCTCCCCTTCTTCCTGCCTCCAACCCTCTCTCCATGGGTGGAGGAACTGTCTCCCCTTCTTCCTCCCTCCAACCCTCTCTCCATGGGTGGAGGAACTGCCTCCCCTTCTTCCTCCCTCCAACCCTCTCTCCTTGGGTGAAGGAACTGTCTCCCCTTCTTCCTCCCTCCAACCCTCTCTCCATGGGTGAAGGAACTGTCTCCCCTTCTTCCTGCCTCCAACCCTCTCTCCATGGGTGGAGGAACTGTCTCCCCTTCTTCCTGCCTCCAACCCTCTCTCCATGGGTGGAGGAACTGTCTCCCCTTCTTCCTCCCTCCAACCCTCTCTCCATGGGTGGAGGAACTGCCTCCCCTTCTTCCTCCCTCCAACCCTCTCTCCTTGGGTGAAGGAACTGTCTCCCCTTCTTCCTCCCTCCAACCCTCTCTCCATGGGTGAAGGAACTGTCTCCCCTTCTTCCTCCCTCCAACCCTCTCTCCTTGGGTGAAGGAACTGTCTCCCCTTCTTCCTGCCTCCATCCCTCTCTCCATGGGTGGAGGAACTGTCACCTCTTCTTCCTCCCTCCAACCCTCTCTCCATGGGTGAATGAACTGTCACCACTTCTTCCTCCCTCCAACCCTCTCTCCATGGGTGAATGAACTGTCTCCCCTTCTTCCTCTCTCCAACCCTCTCTCCATGGGTGAATGAACTGTCTCCCCTTCTTCCTCTCTCCAACCCTCTCTCCATGGGTGGAGGAACTGTCTCCCCTTCTTCCTGCCTCCATCCCTCTCTCCATGGGTGGAGGAACTGTCTCCCCTTCTTCCTCTCTCCAACCCTCTCTCCATGGGTGAATGAACTGTCACCACTTCTTCCTCCCTCCAACCCTCTCTTCATGGGTGGAGGAACTGTCTCCCCTTCTTCCTCCCTCCAACCCTCTCTCCATGGGTGGAGGAACTGTCTCCCCTTCTTCCTCCCTCCAACCCTCTATCCATGGGGGGAGGAACTGTCATCCCTTCTCCCTGCTTCCAACCCTCTCTCCATGGGTGGAGGAACTGTCACCCCTTCTTCCTGCTTCCAACCCTCTCTCCATGGGTGGAGGAACTGTCTCCCCTTCTTCTTCCCTCCAACCCTCTCTCCTTGGGTAAAGGAACTGTCTCTCCTTCCTGCCTCCCTTCATCCATCCTTCCAACCCTCTCTCCATGGGTGAAGGAACTGTCTCCCCTTCTTCCTGCCTCCCTTCATCCATCCCTCCAACCCTCTCTCCATCTATCTATCTCCCTCCCTACCTCCCTCTCTCCGTCTGTCCATCCCTCCCTCAAATTGTCCTTCCCTCTCTCCGTCCATCCTTCCTCCATCCATCCCCCTCCTCCCCTGCATCCTTTTCTCTCTCCATCCCTCTCTCCTTCTGTCTCTCCGTCATCATGGTTCCTGTGTCCAGGGGTGAGGTCGAGTTCTTGTATTATGAGGCACGACAGCATAGTAGCCGGGTATGAATCCTGTGCTGCCGTGTCGAATCTTGGGCAAGTTCACTCTGCATTGTTCCATTTCACTCATCTATATGAATGAGTACCTGGTTATGGACAATGATGGATATTTGTGAACAATTTGTGCAGTAATTGCATCATGGCTGAGTGTTTCCTAGTGACTTCAAGATGGTGTTCGAATAAGCAGGGAGTAAAATCTACTTTGATAATTCCTAAGGACTGAACACCTTGCTGTATAAGAACTTACCCTTTGTCTTATATATAATGCAACTGGTACTTTCATTAGTTACTACATTGCTTCCCAGTCGAGATGTTCGATTGAACAGATCTGCCAGGAAGTAAAGTGTAAAGTGAATTGAGCAGTCCTAAGGACTGGATACAGCACTGGATCAGAACTTACCTTTCTTTTTTCTCATTGATGTCTTTTACTTTGTCAGACGCCTCATTCGGAAGGTCTCTGCTGTCACCCTGGATGACGTGAAGCGGGTGGGTGCCCAGTATGTTGCCCCACTCTTCGATGCGAAGATGTCAAAGTGCGCTGTATGCTGTCACCCCTCCAAAGTGCAAGAAGTTGCTAACAACTTCAAGGGGTGAGTAGCATCTTTGAGGGGGTAATAATGCAGGTCATCTGATTCTACAAAGTGTGATCAGTAGACAGTAGGGTGGTCATTTGTAGCTTTCCAAACAATCAAATACGGGTAAAAATCATCTGTCCATCATATCATAGTGGCACAAGTCACTGTAGATTTGTTGTCAGATTTTTGAATAAACAAAAAAAAATCGACATGGGAAGATACTTCACATCGGATGATTTTGTCATCGTATACTGTGCATTCTCATGTAATGGAGTCAACTACCAGAAATGTGCACCTCTGTTCAGAGTAATTCTTGTACATGTAATCATAAAATATATCCAATTTCCAGTTCATGACAATGTTTTTCAGGTTGCAAAAAACTAGAAAGAGTTCTGTCTCAGATCATAGGCACTTTTATCTACCATTTTAAACCCAGAACTAAACTAATGATCTGTCCCCATTCTGTGTGTGCAAACCCTATATATTTTGTTCTCGTCGGTTTCAGGCTCTCGAGAGATTTGAAGATCCTCGACTCAATCGAAGACCTATTTCTGTGCAACATGTAAATCAGTTGTGCTGAAATTGTGCAATGGAAATATATTCATTGATAAAATGAGATTATGATTCATTGCCTGCACTGATTCTCAGAATGTGAACTAATCTAACCTAATTGTATGTTATTGTGATTTTGTTTGATGTTATTTTCCCTAAGTCCAGTGTGAAGTCAGCAGACTCGAAAATAAATTAATTGATCAAGCAAATTTATATATAATCGCTTGGACAGGTTCTCAGCATGCGAATTAATCTAACCATAGGGGTAGTTGAATAGGTTCGCAAAGTACCACAATATGGAGGAGAGGGACATTTGTTCGTCACCACGTTTCACAGGAAAATACAGTGGCACCACCTAGTGAGTGAAACATACATTAATGCAGAGATGGTAATAGCAATTTTGGATTTAAAAAAGTCATGTTCCGCAGCACGTATTAGAGGGAGGCGGTTGCACCAATGCTAAATGAGAAATGTTGTGGACTTTGTAAACTCATATCCCTAATCTAACCCGAGTTGTTTGTACTGTAATTGATTAAAATTTTATGTTACTTGCCTCATGTTGGCTGCTAAGTCAGCAGATTCACTTGTGGACAAAACCAGAAGTATGTAATGGACAGGTTGGTTCAAACCTGGTAATGTCACTACCTAATCCAAATAATGTTTGACTGCTTGTTCTATTTAATCAGACTTTGTATGGTGCCTGGAAATTCTGGGGAATTCACAGAATTAAAAAAATGTGCGTTACAAAAGACTGACAATTCATGAGTTGCTCTTTACTGCTTATAACTAGTTATATTTTTTAAATTTACAAATGAACATTTTATAAATACTCTTTTCAATCTGTGATTTTATCTGGTTGACATTAGGCAACGTTAGCATACATTTTGCAATATTGACAGTTTGAAACCCAGAAGTTAACTTGTGATACAGCTGTACATTGTATTGTTAAACACTCCACCTATGTTGGATTGACTGTCTCGGCCAACGAGTCTCGAGAGTGAACTGAACATTTACTGGGGAAAGGTCTCATTTTCTGGCGTCTTACTGAGCATGTCTGGTCAGATATCCCACTTTTCGCACCAAATGCAGAGTACACCAAGCATGCCTACTAGACATTACAGCAGCGAGACCAGATTGAACACTGCATATGTGATGTTTCAGAACAATCCTCTGATATATTTAATTCACTGGCAGAGAAAGTGACAAATAAGGAAGTTCTCTTGATACCCCACTATTTACTCACCAATATTCTATACTAGTTTACAGCCTTACTTCAACCGGACAACCCAAGGGCAGCAACTTTCCCCCTTACAATATTTCAATCATAAGCTCATTTCCACTGTCCATTAAATTTCTGCTGTCATTAATAACGGCACTGAATGCAGCAATTCATTTTCCGATATATTGAATGTAATTTCACAGCAGCACCCCCGCTGAATGGCTGACCACACGATAAGTCCCCATAAAAAAGTAAATAACTACTTTCGTGTTTTTTTAATTCATCACCAGATGGTTTCCAATGGTCCAAGGATGCGAATGATCATAGAAAGAGGCGCTTGCTCATTGGCACCCAGGAGGAGATTAGTTGCAGTGACTCCAAGTTAGCGTATTAATATATACATCATCACCAAAAACAAGACCAGATATGTTGAAGAAACCAACATAAACTATAGATATGAGATAATGTCATTAACATGTGAAAGATACAGAATATGAAACAGAACCCATACAAACAATGTACACAACTTAGTTTATTATAAAATGTATGACAAACAGTGTGAAAATGTTTAATACTTTGCCATAGTATCGATTCATACAAAACTTATGTCAAATACAAATTACATATGTACACAATGCAGTCAGGTGGTTATGGGGGGGGGGGGGGTTGGTGAAAGGTCAATTTTCTTCATCCAGAGATAATGAATTGAGGATGGGAAAATATAATTATATTTTAAAAGATGGATTTCAGACACCTTGATGTATGTTAAATCTAAACAATACACAATATAATGCTGGTTTGAATAGAACATTTCTGATAAGTTTCTTTATCACGATGTCTGGATACCTTTTTCATGGATAACATTTCCAATTAATTCTTCAAACTGGTCTGAAACAAGTTTCTCAGACTATCAATACTGCGGAAACAAAACATTCATATTGCATCTAATTGAAACTGAATAACAGGAATTTAAAGGAGATGGAATTTACTAAACTGGATTAAAACGAACCCTGTCAAGAACTGGGAGAATATTTTTAGCACCTGGAAAACGCCATAACTTTTAAATTGATACAGGTGAACTTTGGCCTACATTCCTTGTCTGACTAGTGACCAGTAAGCGGGTGACTAGCTAGTAGGTGCATAGGTGTAGTAACTCGTGTTTGTAGACCAAAACATACACACATGGCCCATCCATATCACTGGCTTCCAGCTCAATGTCCGAAATGTCTTGGTTGAGCTTCTAGCCGTATTTATCTGTCAACACAATTACCTCTCCATTATTGCCAGTGTTCAACGACCTGATTGTTGACAGATTGTCAACCAGTTGACAATGTCAGCTTCACGGACCGGGTGAAAAAATTGCATGCATCCATTAGGGTGATGCTAGACACAGTCAACCAGCAATAGTTTACAGTCTCACTACTTTCGTTTAGACATGGTATCACTTCCATCGAGACATGATCTCATTTCCCATCAAGATACCACTTTCATCTTGGCATGATCTCACTTCTGTCTACACATGGTTTGACTCATCATCTAACTTTTGTCTAGACACAAGCTCAATATCATCTATACTTGATCTCACTTGTGTCTACAGTCTAGACATGATCTCACATGTATCCAAATATCTCACTTGTGTCCAGATGTAATCTCACCTGCATCTAGACAATACGTCATTTCCGTCTAGATATTTATTCACTGCCATCTAGACATAATCTCACTTTGATCTAACCATATATCATTTCCAGCTAGACATGGATTTTTTTCTGTTTCATTTCATATAATATGACTAATGTCCAGACATGATATCACTTTCGTCTAGTCTTGATTCAGTTTCGTCTAAAAACGATCTCAATTCCATCATGACATGATTTCGCTTATGCCTACACAACCTCTTCTGCATAGACAGAATGGGCTTCAACATGACCTTCAATGTGACATGACCCTGACATGGGTCGTGTTTGTCACTAGTCATGTTTGTGTCGTTTCCAGAACCTCTTGACTTCGTCGTGACCACTCCTGTCGACAACCATCATGCGTGAGCGTGGATTCTCCCACATCAGGACACCCAAGTCCTGCAGAACAACATAAACACATCTTTATCTACATGTAACTATAATACAGCTAGCGTATATGTATGTATGTTAACGTTTTTCTCCCGGACAGTTTCCATCTTGGGTGCCAAACTTTCAGGGGTTAATCTACGACCCCTGGAAAGAAATGTAGCAGTTTAATTTTTTTGAACTTCTCCATGGATTAAGGGTTTTATCGGATTTAGGGTTCACACCAGACGTTAAATTATGGAATGTTACGTTTTTTTTGCAGTTGTTCCAAGCTATGTAAACCACCAATCAGGAGATGTTTTACATAGTTTTGCAAAAACTGCATAGCAAATGTTAGGTATGAATACTTCAGAAACCGTCTACTATGTATTTGACTACCAGCCGGAGGGTGGGCATTTTAATAATGATTTAAAATATGTTTTAGTTGACATAGAGCCAGATCCAACATTTTTCATGACACTTCACAGCACACTAAGATATGGTCTAGAATTGCTAAGTAAACAAATAACATGGTTAAAACAGTAATTATGAGTTTAAAGTACAAGAAAAACAATACTGCATTGTAATAAAAGAATAACCTACATAAATAAACAGTAATTTAAATATATACTTAATTATAACTAGTATTAATAATAATACATAATAGTTAGCATTAATTAACTGCCTGGTAAAGTTTGTTACTGTACTTATTCCTAAATGTAAATTTTCTACATTTATTTCACAGCTAGTCCAAAAAAAATCCAAAACACCTGCCTTTGTCCACTACTCTAAATCAACATTAGCAGCAAAGATGAGTAAACATCTTAAATTAATTCATTACTACAATTAATTAATTACTACAAAAGTAAAGTGACCATTCTACCGTTCTTAAAATCGTAGTTTGGTCCAAACTCCAAACTTACCCTCGCGTAGTCACGAAGCAACTCAAAGTCACTTTGTGACAGGAACTGATTATACAGAACGCCATCACTAAATTTGAATCGGTCCCTCTCAAGTTCCCACAGCTGAATCTGGTCGCTGATTGTAGGTGGCAGCACAGGTTTCTAAGAAAGGATGAGGTATGATTCATGAAACCACACTGTATTTTGAGTTAGATGAATATGAAAGCAATCCCGAGGGTTATGTAAGTAATCTCATTATTTTGAAATTAATTTTCTATGTGTGCCAATTATTATGCCGACTAGAGATTTGTTATATAAACTGATGTTAAAGGTGAAATATATTCCATGGAAAATTAACTTCTTGTCAATATTAAAATTATAGAAAATATGTCTATTAGTAAGAGAATCACAATCACTGTGGCGATACAAGTGAGACAGACAGACGGACAGACATCAATAAACAGACAAACAGACAGAAGGAAATGAGAGAGACAGTTTCTTGAGCAGACCAACATTGTTCTTCACCTTTGCCTGTAGCTGTGGATGTGCATGACTTCTCAGGAAGTGAATCATCTGAAAGACAACAAACGACTGTGCAATGTCCTGTATATGTATTCATCCTTTTGTTACATCGACTACCTCAAAGGTGACTCCACAACTTGATTATTTCGCTCATCTCATCTCAAATTTGTTTTGTGAAAAACCAAACCTATTTAGTAACCACAATATGCTGGCTCAGTTTGGTGTAAGTGCAATCATTATATGTAATTTTGGTGAATCAACAGACAGATTAACTCGTTTAATGTATGACCAGATATTAATTCAAATGATTCTCAAAATTTGAAAATTCACATAAATGCAACATATGATTAAGCACATGCTTCTGTGTTGAAGTTGGTGATGTTTCTTGGTAAAAACCATGTGGCCAACAAGTTCAGTGGTTTCTAATCGTTTGCCCGGCAGCTGACTTGTGTAAATTACTAGACGTTATATCCAAATTGAATTTTTTTTGTAAACATTACATCGCACCCACCTGGTCTGCAGTAATGCCTCGACTGAGGGCCTCTCTCACGCTGTCTCGAGTAATGTTGGCAATCGCAAGGTTTGGAAACCTGAATATGAGCACATAAAGCGAATATAAATATGGAAGGGTTTGCAAGAACTTTGGGAATGTTTGCAAAATCGTCCAGTATAAACTTGTAAATTTAAGGTCCCGATTATGTGGAAATCTGCCAATTACTAGAGAAATGCGAACAAACCTAATAACTGATAATGCAGAACAATGAATACAAAAGTATCACAAGAACTTGCAAAAGATATCAATGTACAGTTTGATAAAGTAGATATTTATTTGAGTCAACATTTTATATAATATTAACTTAACTACCAGGTAAAATGCTTTTTCTTAAATAAAATGACTTAGACTTATATAAAATAAGACCAAAAAGGGATGAAATTTGAAATATAATCTAACACACGAATCCTGATACAAAGATAGACAAAACATACAGTTCAACAACGATTTCTAAACAGAAAACCAGGGAAGGAAGGGACTTACCTGTAAACCATCTCGCAAAACAGTGCCAACAGTGCCACCTGCAATGAAGAATCTGAAACAACATCGGGTCATTTTTAATTTTTCTGTATATTGGCCATGTCATCTACTGCAGTTAATGGCAAATTATCTATGTTAACCCACTCAGGCATTGACCCAATTCTTTTAATCATTTTACGTGTCGACTTTTAGTAGCACATTAAAAATATAACAGAATTGCAACCTGAAGCTATTAGCTATTAGGAACACGATCACACAAAGAGCAGACAATTTGTTACATGAATTTAGCATCTTATGGGAGAATGTGTATTTTTTCACATCCAATCTTTCAATTAACATAAATCTGTTCTTTTGCTGCTGTTATTAAAACATTAATCTGCATTAAAATCCTTCACTTGCTAGATGGCACCACTGTAGCAATTTACTATTCTCATGATATGTAGCGATGACCAAACACACCTATGTAATATTTAATGTACTTTAGCAAAACTTATGCGACACCCCTTAATTTCCAGGATATACCTGCGATGTGGGGTTGCTGTGATTCACCCACCTGTGTATGCGTACACTCTGCTGTTCGTTTCCACGACAATGTATCCTGGCATGTTACTGTCGACACCCCTCTTAGATGCCCCTGTTGCCAAGTTGATCGCCAACATTGTGGGGTAGTATCTCTGTGACTTTCTCTGAATGCCAACACAACTATCACATGAGCAAACATATTACATCTAAATGTCTAAGTTGATGCCCAACAAATTTTGTGTTAACCAGAATCTGATGGTTTTATGTGGCTTAATGTTTAGCGTTCTTCAGAACATCATGCCAAGGGTTCATCTACAAATTATATACAAATAAAATCATGGAAACTTCCCTTCCTGTTTGCAAGCCACATACATCAGATCTGACATGACACCTCTGCTTATTATCACTGATGTGGTCTAACAGCATTCACATAAGGCCATATACCCAATAATTGACTACAATTCTGACCATTTATATAACATTACAATTTGGCATACCCATCAAGGCAGAAAGTATGGACTAAACAATCAAAAACTAATTTATTTTATATTTATAAAGCCATTGTTTAATTAATCCACCTACCTTTCTTTGGTATACAAGACCAAGCTCTCGTAAATGTTGGAGAAATCGAAGATGGGTCTCAGTCATGCCCTCTGTTGAGTAATCCTGCAAACCACACATCCTTATGATCGTTGCATGCCTCTGTCATAGTTCAACAAATGTCCATGCTAAGTATCTTGTTATATTCAACAAAGACATTCTTATCAAAATGGTAGAATTCATGACTAATGATACATCAGTGTATTCCATCTTCTCCCTTGGACCATCGCGGGGTGGGAGCTAGGTGATATATCGTTAATCCATTCTACCGCCTCAATGATATTTCTCCATGTATCTTAATCTTGTGCAATTTCCTGTTCGTCCCTGTTCTCTCAAGATTTCTTTTGACTCTGTCACTAGAAAAAACCTAGAAACCTATAAGTTGTGGAAGATGGTTTCCAATGCGTGGAACTGAACCCGGTCTTACTGCCTTAACATCTTCAGTTACCATCCGAGTAATTTAATTTTTGTCACTTCTTTCACAAGTTGCTCATCTGACACTAATCAAGAACATTACATATTGCTTATCTGGTAGTGACGAGAACTTTTAGTTAGTTTCCATTCCTAAACTATGCATTCAATAATTCTCCCAATGTTGAGAATTAGATAGTTTTCATAAATATTGTATCCATTATGCAATAACATTCCTGTTGACAACGTAGATAATTCTCCCCACTTCCAGTGTTGAGAAGTTAACTCTCATCATACGCACACATTTATATGCATTTCATAATTCTCCTTACCTTGCCTAGTGATGAGAAACCAAGTTGAAAGAGGAATGACAATGATTCAACGAGATCAAGACTTCGAGACTAACAACAAAAACAGAAGAACTTTGAATACAGACAACAGATTCTTCAAAGCAGTAGATGGAGCCTACTTTCTTGAAAGCTGTTATGGAATGTGGACACTACAACAATTTCAATACTGTTTGCACAAAACTTATTTCTTGACCATATTTATAACAACCTGTAGATACATTTTCCAAAAAAGCTTTATAATGATTACTGACCATTCTAAATATTACGTTTTAACAAGTCAACATCCACATTGACAAACATTATACCAGCATTACACCTGATGTACTGCCTTTGAAGAATGCTAAATATATTATTGTATCATTAATTAATAAACAATACTTAGTGATACAGCTGTATATCTAAACATTGCTGTACGACACACCACAAAACTTTGCCAGAATGTTGCATTCACATACAAACTGCAATAATGTGAAAACTATTCAAATTTCAGTGTACATCCTGGAATATATTTATTGATGGCATTACTTACTTTACATGACATCAATAAAATTATTTTGAGATCTATATTGCTCCCCGGGTGAAATAAAAAAACTCAAAATCTATGAACCACCCCAATGACATAGGTAGCATGCAGACAATATTTCAGCTCCATACATATGACACTGACAAAGATATTTGGACATACGGAGGGCCACACATTTATAATTTGGTTAATCCCATTAACATGTTAATGGATTGTTGAGTGCACTCACCTCTGCAGTGTTGAGGTACTGGAGCATAAAGAACCACACCTGAGACGCCATGTCCAGCAGCAAGAACTGGAAGCCAGTGGGTGTGATGTACTGCTCAATGTCACCTGGCTTGCTGCATCAACACAACATGAGATGTGTTCACTTTTGAAATTAGTTTTGAACTATCAACCCAATTTTACCTGTCATATGTGACCTGCCACTGCGAACCAGGTGTTAAATGGCACAGGCCAACTCTGCACACAAGCCAAAAATAGCTGTCAAATGCAATAGTCACATATATTTTGAAGGGAACGGAAAAAGAGGTTGGCCAAAAACCACCATAGCAAAGAATGATGAATCAAGAACTAGAACCCCTTAGACTGACACTGACACACCAGCAAGGAGAACCCAAAACAGAGGGGATTGGTTAGATCGTGTGCAAGATAAGAGGATAAGTATATAATTTAAAAGTGGCTCTTATGATTGTGATCTAGAAAAATAACATGCTTTTCTTGGAATAAAAAGATCAAAGTGTCTACGGGACTGACACTGACCTCTTCTTCATGAGACCGGAGTGAGACAAGATTTCGACAACATCTCGGCTGACTCCACTGACGCCCTCCTTGGAGCCGACCATGTAGTGGAGCACACACTGCAAGACACCACACAAGCTCCACCATAATAATAAACGTCTATGGTGCCTATGCCTCAGAAATCTGAGCTCAGAGTCACAACATACAAGAATCATTAGGCCAAATCATGAACATGAATGCGAAAGAGTCGACATTAAAGCAGAGGACTGTCGAAGGTTTATGGTGGGAATGCGATTTCAAACAAAAAAGTTGTTGAGTTTTTAATGACACACATTAAACACAGGTGTTGTGGAGCATATACTGTAGGCCACCACTCATGCAGCACCATAATGACACACATTAAACACATATTTATGAGAATATACAAGCAACAATGTTGGAGCAGGGCACAATAGAACACTCACCAGATATAATTAATAATTACACACATTAAAGGTGAATGGAACCATTTTCTTTTGTTAACAACTGTTCCTATCTGTGATAGTTAAGCTAACTTAGATAATATTTGTTATAAGAATCTGCACTGTTTTTTTCCCAAAAAGAAACTGACATGTACATCATCAAAAACGTGAGTTTCTGGAAATGTTCACACTTTTTGCCCAAGTCCAGTTATGCTCAAAATAGTTGTTAAAGCTAACTAGATACAAGGGGTGCTGTACTGCTGGTATTGTACATACTCTTCTTTTTAATTAAATAAAAAAATGTGTTAGTTAGTAATTAACACATTTGTTACATGACTTACTTCCCAGCGTTCTTTGGCATACGTGTTCAAGAAGGGAACATCCCTTGTGTGTTTATCGGTCGTCAGTGGCCCAGACCCTGTCCAAGGCTTGCCACTGTAACAAGTCATAATAATGTTTCCATGTTTTTTTAAACTAAAAATAATGAGTAAATATTTATAAACAAAAGCATGTGCAAGATAACACTGTATAACTCATAGGATATCATTTTAATATGCAAAAATCTACCATCTGATTGAAATCAAATCATGAAATTTACAAGGCATTGTTCCAACAATTGTTGTTCACAGCACCACATAAAATGTTCTAATGCCATCTTTTGAAATAAATATGTGTTAGTCTAAAAACATCTGTTTAGAAACCATTTCAATTCGATATTTCCAATTGAACAACAAGACAAATTATGTAGATTCATACAAAAATGGGGAAAATAATAGTACAGGCTGTATCTGGATTTTGAACGTACCCGCCTAGAAGTCCAATCTTCAAGTTCTCCCTGAAGGTATCCCCCAGGATCCAGCCTGGGAGACCCCCGGGAAGGGACTGTTCATACCACACCCGCAAGTCACCCAGGGCCTTCACTGCCGCTAGGTGGGCACTACAATACAACATCCATTGATCTCAAGATTGTCATATCTGTCATTCTGTATATCGGAGCATTTCTCTGTCACTCAGTTTCACATGTATGGGACTGACATTTTGTAGGCATGCCAGCGGGTCCTTTACTCAGCAGCGGGTGGCAGGGTGTGTGCATGCTATAGCAACAAATGCCAGCATGGCATCATGTTGTAAGAATGTAGCTATCCATGGGCATTACATAGGGCATTGTATTTATATAATCTCTTTGATCTAGAGGCGGCTTTCACTAGAAAATATGATTAGACCATATGTGTATTTTCTCAGTATGCAACGCTGGGGGAATTCAGCTAATTTTATATAAGCAAAAATAAACTGCATAACAATGGTGTGCCACCTATAATTATAAACATAACATTTTATAGATATTTTTACAGTTTAATGCAGCAAAACAATTTGGAGATTAGTTGATTTTTCTAACTAGTATTTACTTATTATTGTTGTTTTAGTATGTTATTTTGTCATATTCTATTAATATATGTGTCATGTATTTGTCTGTGTTTGTTGAAGGACCACAATGGAAACAAGTGTTTGTACTTTCTTGTGTCATCCTTTATATTTAATGTATGTACAAGCTTACATTTTATATATTTAATAAATCAATCAATAAAAAAAATATTTTACTTGCTAAATGCACACATATTAGGTTAAGCATGTAAAGGTTAAACATTTACAAACCTGTGGTTTTCTTTGTTCACCCAGGAGGTAACAACAACATGTGACACTGGTTTGTCAACAAACAGGATTCGCATGACATAATGCCTGGCCAGCAGCGGTAAATCCCTGCAAAATAATCCTGATTAAATAAATTTGTTTTATGACATTATCATTATGATTTATGATGTTATTTATGATAACTTATTTATGACATTATCATGATTTATGTGGCAGACAAAATCAAAAACAAAAAAGAAGACAATTTTGAAAAAAAAATATGTTGAGAAGTCAATAACATATATTGTACATTTATGTGGACCTAAATAGTTTACCAACTTTGCACTGGACAAAGAACGAATATTTTCCTGGCTTATTAACATGTGGACAATCTGACAGTTATAACTGACAGTGGCCGGCGCCGGGCAATCAACCTCTTTTATCGCTCGCTAAAACCAAATTCGGTCAGCGAAGCATCCAGACGCAGTTAAACACAGAAGCAACCTACCGAAATACTGCAAGGCATGTGGCCGGGTGATTGTAAAGTCTGTCAAGCACGGGTATAGGGAGGTCTTTCAAATAATCCTGTAAGTTTTTGCACTGCAGTTGGGCACTGCTTCTTGTGGAGGCGGCCATAACACGAAACCAAAACGAGACTGGATCAACATGGCCTCCACGTGGGCCGTGTTGTGCCAAGTGCACGCTAAATTTGGTTTGAAACTCTACAGACGCGCACCTAATTATCAAATATGCCGATTGTGCTTCACAAGAAATGTGTTTAATGCAACCCACAGTGTAGATCGTTTGCACAAATTGCACCCTTTGTTAGGAATAGGATATTTGTGGAGCGACCTTTCTCTAAAGCACCGGTTACCGGGTTGCTGTCATTTACATTCAAGCGTTCCCCGATGCGATAGCGACGTCAAAATAAAAACGGAACAAGTTATCTCAGGCGAAGAGAAAAGGAGACTAATAAAACAAAAGAAAGAAGCAAAACGAGAGGCTCGCTTAGAGCGACTGCGACAGAAAGAAGCTAAATCAAATGTACGGGAAAAGGGTGCCAGCATTGTTATTGCTGCTTGCATTGGTGGAAGGAAAGATACATATATGTCACGTCCATATAATTATAATAATTAGTATTTAAATTTCAAATTATTAAAACCATGATACTAGTTAAACTGGATTAATTCATGTTTTAGTTAAGTAGCCAAAATTATTTGTCTGTGGACTAATAGCAACCCTACTGTCTTTAGATTACAGTTATAATAATTAAACCAGATCTTTTAAACTTAAAAGTAAAAGCTGACTAGTTGAATGAGACCTCATAAGACCATTACATCATAACAACAATAATACAGACTAGTCAGTTAATAGAACGTTGCCGAGCACTGGAAACAACTAGAATTAGAAAAGATTGTTGAAGTTTCACATAATGCATGCACACAAACACGCGCATGAACAAAAGTGTGGAAAAGTCTCAATTCTTTGTTATGTGTTAACTGTGTTTACTGTTACTTCTCTTGTAGAAACAACCCACCAAAGAAGCTGTCCTGTATGATATATCAACTCCACCAGGAACAAAGAAAGGTGAAGTTATCGTATATATGGTAGAAAACCTAAGTAAACAACACCATATGTACTATTTATATATGCATATGTTTCTCTAAGACACTTTACTGTTCATTGTAGTGGTCCTAGCATTTGATCATCAGTAAGAATAACATATCATTTAGATAGAAAACTCTGAATTAACGTACAAGTTTATTTTTAAAAAGGATGATTTCTTAAAAGTAGTGCAGTGGAACAGTGGCTAAGGCATCAGACTCTCAATCGAGAGAACCCGGGTTCAAACCCTATGTGGGCAACGGGCAAGTTCATTCACTCTACCTTGCTCCAGTTCACTCAGTTGTATGAATGAGTACCTGGCTATAGACAGTGGTAGATACGGATTGTGTACAAATAATCTTTGCACATTAATTGCACCATGCCTTGAATGCTTCCCAGAGAAGTCGGGATTGTGTCCGATAGAACAGGTCTGCCAGGGAGTAAAGTCTAACATGCTCTGAATAGTTCAAAAGACTGGATACCATAGTACTATATAACAACTTACCTTTACTTTAAACCTTGCAACTCTGATAAGTTTTAATGTACACCAATGGCTGATATTGTTATTGTAGACACAACCTGTCCACTGCCAGCGGCCTACAGTCCCAAGTATGTGGAGGCTGCCTGGTACACCTGGTGGGAAGAATCAGGTTTCTTCACTCCTGAATACTACCAGGTGCATTGTTTACTCAGTGATATGTCCTTTGATGTGTACAGGTCTTTATGCATGATAACATTTTACCTGTCCAAAAATATCTTGGTAGATACATGCATCTGTGTTTTTTTTGCTCCTCAAATAGCTACCCATCCAAATTCAAATTTCAACCCATACAAAAATAAACTTTACCCGTCCAAATGATGGGTGGTTTGGTCTCTAGATAAAACTATGGATAATGTGTACATGATGTTTTTTGTACAATGTACTATGTTAGGGATCGTCTCATGTTTACAAAATCAAAAACATGCATTTAACATTTGTTCAAACCACCCCCTCCGTCCAGCATTCCAAAATGACTGTTAGTGTCAGTTTGTTTTACTATGTTTCACTCTCTAAGTTGTGCCACTGTGACAATTTAGTTTCCCCACAGTTCGTGGTGATAACCAATCCTCCCTCCCCACCACATAACGCTTAGCATATTTTGAGACTTTACAAAATTAAGTGACCACCCCTAAGTCATTCTGTATAAAGTGCTGCAAATTACAAGTAAAAGTAAAAGTGCAGAGCTACTTTGTTATTTGTGGATAATTAACAGAACAAGTTGTATTAAAACAAATTTGGAATGTTTCACAGTATAGATGTATACAACTGTGACGTCTGTTTGTAGAATCACGGCAGAGAATCGTCTGGAAGATTCGTCCTCTGTCTCCCTCCTCCAAATGTCACAGGTTCTTTACATCTCGGCCATGCATTAGGCAACTCAATTGAAGATGCCATCGTTCGTTGGTAAGGTGCTCTATTATATATTATTTTCATGTTGTAGAATGTTGGATAAACTAGTAAATGTTACCCTGAATTTGTACTTGAATTACATATTCTGGTTGATGCATTTTTGTATTTATTTGTAATACATTAGTATTTTCAGAAAATAAAACAGTAACATTCTTGCTAATAAATGGCAGTATACACCATCATTTAAACATGGATCTGATAAATGTTGCAATGAAATAATGTCAACTTGAAAAATTAATGGAAGGTTGGAACTTGAAATATGATATTTTAACAAAATAAAAACTGAGTAAATTTATGTTATATTAAGTAGTACATTTTATTTTGAGAAAGAAATACCTGAACAGAAATAAAATCACACTGTTTGTTGAAAGTATTCTCACCTTCCATTATGATAAGCAGAAAATAGTTGCCTCCCCAAGTTGTCATGTTACTCACTGTCGTAATGTTGCCGTATAAGTGCAACTGTGGTGGTGTGTGTGTAGCCTGCTGCGCTTTGCTAAGTATATGTAGAAAGCAACTTAACTAGAAAGCAAAGGCAATTCCCCTTACAGGATAGATGAGCAAAACAGTTGTCATTGGGGATTGCCGATGATTGAATAACTTGCTAAGTGTAATAAATGTGGGGCCCAGAAACCACCATGTTAGCTGTAAAACTGACAACCGTGGGCACCAAAGCTGGGGAAGTTGGGGTCGGAGGGTGGGTATCAAAAAACCAGCGGAACATTGACAATGCAGACTAGACTTTGTGGCTACTGGAGTCAGTCAGAGCTGTTAATCTGATCCCATTGGGAAGCATCCCTCCACTGTCATGATGCAATTAGAACCATATAAGGATGTGAGTAACTGTCTCCAGTACCAGACACAACTGTGTCACATTCCAAAGCCAGCATGCATCCCAAAATAGTTTTGGTAACCCAGCTTGTACTGACTGGTAAACAAAGATGACCAGTCAGTGGCCACAGCCAGTACCTAATTTAATAATGGATTAAATACCGATTTTTCAGTTGGTTTATTTCCAAAAGTAAATATACAAAAAAATATTATTTGTCTCAGGCACAGAATGTGTGGTCGAACCGTGCTGTGGAATCCAGGCTGTGACCACGCAGGAATCGCCACTCAGGTTGTGGTTGAGAAGAAACTATGGCGGGAGACACAAAGGACGCGCCATGACCTGGGTCGTGACAAATTTATTGAAGAAGTATGGCGGTGGAAAAATGAGTGAGTTCCTTCCTCTATCAAGATTTTGTGATTGTGGATTCAGAGGGGTCTTGAAATATAATTGAGCTACGTGCATGCATGTGGATATATTAACGTTTTCTTCCTACATGTTTTGCATCTCAAATGCCAAACTTTCATCGATTAATTTACAACCCATTGGAAGAAAAATAACAACGTTATTGTTTATGTTTTTTTAACTGCAAACTTATGCAACCACCTCTGAATTGAATTTGAATTTATTCACAAGTGTCCATGGCAACTAAGAAAACTGATTGGAAGGCTGACATTATTGTGCTGAAATAATATTGAATTTAACTCAATCGAGATGCATGAAGACATCCAAGTAAATGTATGCACAGGTGTTGCATTTGCACTGATTTTGCACAAAAGCTGTTTCATCATGCATGTAATGATTGGCTATACTAACTATTATACATGTTTATTTTATATATTGTTTATAGATCATCTTGTTCTGTTGTTTTTCTATCAGAAAAGGAAGTAGAATTTATGAGCAGATGAAGCAACTGGGATCATCTTTGGACTGGAGTCGAGCTTGTTTCACACTTGATCCAGTGAGTGATCATTGACAAATCAACATTTATAGACTATTATACTTATATTGTTAACTGTGTCAGATTGATATTGGAGATATGGCATTACATAATCTCTTAATTTATCTTCCCCTCGACAAGTTATATATTAGATTATGTGAATGTGATTTTTTACCTATTACATAAAACTTTAAAAAAACCTTCTTATTGAATGTAATTTCCATTTTTACGGACTATTTAAATCTACTCTTTGTATGTTATGTTAAAAAACAAGGAAAAATATAGATGGGATATATTCACATGAAAACTTGTGTTGTATGTTGTTTTTCACAGAAACTAAGTGTCGCCGTGAATGAGGCGTTTGTGAGACTGCATGAGGCGGGTCTCATTTACCGAAGTAGTCGTCTCGTTAACTGGTCTTGTGCTCTCAAGTCAGCCATCTCAGACATTGAGGTATGGTGTCCCAATATATTATGATGGCATTTGTGTTAACACAACACATTGTGCAAAGTGCAAAGGGCAAATAAGTGATGTCTGGCAACACCGATTAGAATTGATATATGATACCACAGCACATTATGATGTCATTACATCATTACACATCAATAGGAATTGATCAAATGTTATCATAGTTGTGTTGTCATATGGCATGGCAAGATGTCGTGTTTATCTATACTAAGTTATTGTATTTATTCTACAACAGTCTATCAAATAAGAATTATGTCTAGAAATGTCCACGCTTGCCATTTATGAACTTTGCTACCATATAGAAATGTTTACATTTCCGTGTTTAAATTTATTATTAGATCATGAATGTGATTGTTGTGTATGGACAATCTTTATTTGAATGGAATTGAAAGTGGTTGATATTGATATTATGATATATTTTATTTTCATAAAATAAATACATACATAAAATAAATGTAAAACAGTTATACAGGTCATGGATTAAAATAAAACAATTATGTACATAGACATATGATAAAATATATATATTAATATGCCTATGGTAAGTTAAAACGAACAAATGAAGAAAAGTATATTTTAAAAGTGCAGGTAAAAATGTGAAAAGAAATTAATTGTTTTTAAGCAATTCAGCCTCCATGTAACTTGCAGAGACAAAAATTCTAGTATTTTAAAATCTGGTTTATTTCAGGTTGATGACCTTCCATTGACTGGCCGGACATTGGTGGCTGTACCTGGTCATAACAAGAAAGTGCCATTTGGTGTGCTCACCTCATTTGCATACAAGATGGCCGACTCTGGTATGTTGAGAACATTCTCTATGACTTGCCCACAGCTGTCAGCTGTATAAATATTACTGAGTATTACACTGATAAACTTGTTGGGAAATTTGTAATGATAGTAGCCAATCATTGTATCTATTAAATATGATTTATTTCCCCAAACGTTAATAAGACGTTTATTAAAAATATTTCCTTGATTAAAGGATGTTGGCATATGTTCAAAAAATTTAAAAAGTGTAACCATGTTTATGGGGGGTTGATGGGTTGGTTGTCACAATATATTGCAGGGAAAGTTAATTGATACAGTGGTGCCATCTGTCCAGTGGAACATTATATTAATGCACATTGATGCTATGGAGGATATCAGTACTTGGCAGTGTGGCAGATAATGTTGGGTATTACCTGTGGTTTTGGAAGCCATTAATTTTTGGATCACTCAAAAGCACAAGTCCCATACCACGTGATGGTGGTGTGGGTGGTGGTATTAAACTACACATTTTTCTGAAATTTGCAAAATCTCGTGAGATCACGTCTAAAAAGAAGAAGAATGATTTTATTTGAACAGACTCCACATGAACAGTCATAGTGTCACTCAATGTTATGTTTATTCAGACAAGGAGATTGTTGTGTTTGTTGAAGGTTTAATGTCAGCCCAGCAATTGGCTTTGGCCAGTTACAAGATGTAACGGCCATTTTACCAATATCCTTTGTGCAGTTCAATTTTTTTTAATGTCATCTATTAATTTTTAATATATCGATACTGCATTATACAATCTACTCTTTTATAAAATTTATTTGTTTAATAGTTTTATATAATTGTAGCTGTACGTTTATGTCTTAAACTCTCGACCGTTAGGAAGATAAAATGTATATTTTATAAGGTTATTGTGAATAAAGAATGTTTATTATTAAGTCAGTTCTTTTGACCATTTAAACAGATGTCAAGCGGACTGGATATTATTTAAGCTATTCACAACAATATATTTGGACCTAAAAGAACTGGATTCACAATAGGCTAAACTTGTTGAGGGTGCCGCTTTAATGTTATTTTATAAAAGTTATAGTTGAATAACTGTGAATTTCAAGGAACCACCCAACAGATTAACCCTTGATGATTTTATTTTTATTCAGACGACGAGATTGTTGTGTCCACTACGCGTCCAGAGACAATGCTCGGGGACACAGCCATCGCTGTCCACCCAGATGACCGTCGCTATAGTAACCTGCATGGTCAGTTTGCGAGACACCCATTCTGCGACCGGCGACTACCAATTGTCTGCGACGAGTTTGTTGATCCAACATTTGGAACAGGTAAACTGGTGATACAACGAAACCTGGTCTAATGGCCAACTCTGTATAATGGACACCTCCTTATAAAGATTGCCTCTATGTAATGGACACCTCCATATAACAGACATGTGCTGCAGTCCGATACACATATATTGTTTTAACAAGATTGAATAAGATTGTCATTCTAAAGCAATAACTCCAGATAGCAAATGGTAGACAAGGAAACCGTTGGCTTTTTTAGAGTCAATATGTTTTAGTCTATGTATAATCAATCCTTCCAAAGTATTTATCAATTTCATTTTTATGCAATTAATGTTATGTGGTCTAACTTGAAAGAGAGTTATATTTCTATTTCGGATGCACTGCCATATGTTTTGATACTTATAAACGCAGCTACAGTTGTTTATTGGGTTTAGATAATCACATTACAAATACCTTTTTATGAAAGAAACTGTTATCTAATTATGTAAGCCCTTCCACACTAGGCTAGTATTCTACAACACCTGTATCCATAGAAACCTGAACTCAGAGTCACTACAGCAAGAACGGTGAACAGGGATGTGGAAAATCACCATTCGTCATTAGAGCAAGGAACTACCAATATTTTGGGTGGAAATACAATTTAGAAAAAATAGATCAGGAGTATTTTTATGACTGGTAGCCGTAGTTTTGTATGATTTTAACCATTTCACTTCTGAGTTTTTACCCACCCAGTTACCACTGAATACTGAGTTTCTTTGAGCTTTCAGTGAAAAGGGTAACACTTTTTAACTTTGCTTTTTACACAGAAGGGTGCATTTTAAAATAGGAACACCATATATATTAGTAAATTAGGTTTATCAGAGAATACTGTATGCATACAAATTGTGAGATTGGTTGCCATGGAAACCAGGAAATTCTAGATGATGGAACACACTTGGGTTTTTTGTCATGTTTCTCAAAGAAAATATAAATTTGTTGAGTAGGAACATCACATACATTATGAGACCAAGACCATCAAGGAATATTATGGACATGTCCATTATAACAACAGTTGACACAGAAACCAGTAAACCCAAGATCAACTGTTTTGCTATGATGAAATTTGAACTGACATGAATGACCTAGAACTGTGCCACAGTGGTGAAAATTCAGTGTTGACTAGTTGTACTAATATTTTATAATATATAATATTCAGTAATTTGTCACAGTAACTATACAAATAATTATTGAATAATAAACGTGAATCCCGGACACGTCATGGCTGCACTAATTATATGTCATAATTTAAAAGACGCCAAAGGCAAAGCGCGAGTGTACAATCAAAATTAGTGCAGCATAAATGCGCACCTAGTACACATCATAAACTAGAAAGAAACACCCACATTGGAATTACACTTACTGTCAGTTATCGTCAGAAAGGAAACCATTTACCCTATCATCGCTTACCACGTACATTTTTACGAAAACAATTTATTCCAAAGAAAGGCACTATCATAACATCATGATATGATATAGATGCGTATCAAAAGCACGTCGGATAATCCCATCAAAAACTCAAAATATCTTGAAATGTTTGCATACAAACACCCTATTAATTATACATCATCGTGAAGCTGGCGTCTGTGTGATTCCAACGATAGTCGTTAGGCATCGCTACTGTTAATGTTCATTTAAGTAGTTATGAAATAAGCCGCCGCGATGCTATTGTCGTATTCAAGCATCATAATACAGCAACCCACTGTAGCGAGGTCTTGCACTGAAATGGTTATAAAATAATAGGGAGTTCAGTGCCAGATTTTAGACACAGCTAAAGCCTGCCCAGGTTAAGCATATTTTTACGGACAACACTGTGAAATACATCATCTGAGGATATTTAAAAAAAAACAGTTCTGTTTTGTTTCAGGAGCTGTAAAAATCACGCCGGGTCATGACAGTAAGGATTATGATGTGGGAAAGAGACACTCCCTTGATATTGTCAACATTCTTGAGGATGACGGGACATTAACAAATGTCCCAGCACCTTTCCAGGTAGAGTATCAAACATGGTCACTCTCACAGCATCTGTTAACAATAATACACTCAGATCTTGCTTTATAGTTACCTTGGTTATAGAGCCACCTTTCAATTAAGGTCACCCCGGGACAGTCCCAGATTATTTTCATAACAAAAAAATGTAGGAAAAGGAAATTAGTCCCACTAGTAAGGGCCTTGCCCAGTTCCGACTGAATAATATTTGTTTTATACAGTGCCATTTGCATTAATGTTTACAGTGCTGTATATAAAACTGACGGACAAGATACAAATATAACACATTTAAATCCAAGAATGCGTAACTTAAGATAATCAACATCAGTAGATTAAAACAAATCGGTTTTTTATGTTAAGATAAATAACTGCATTGTTTAATTAAAATAAACATCAACATCAATCATAATTTAATTAGCCTATGAAAATAGAATAAATGTAGACATCAAGTAGTTAAATAAATGTAGACATCAAGTAGTTAAATAAATATAGACATCAAGTAGTTAAATAAATATAGACATCAAGTAGTTAAAACAAGCAAGAAAAAATAACGTTTTAATTTGCTTTAGAGTAAATTAAGAGTGATGATAATTCAGTGGCACCTCAGTATTAAGGTCACCCATGGAACTGGACCAAAGTGAGCTTAATAGCGAGGTAACCTTAATGCTGAATACGTTGACTGAAGACTCACAGGACTTGGGAACATCGCCACAGGCCTATAAGCATGCCAATTTAACAGCAACAAACTTTAAGCAATGAGGTATATATTGTCGTGTGTGATGTAGCGTTTGTTTTATTAAAGGATACACTTACTCATCTGATGAACTGATCAACGGGAACTTTTTTTACAAATAACAAAGATAAAGACAATGGGGGTCCAATATCTTCACATTGTTTTCAATATGCCAGTCGCCAAGTAAACATCCACATGCCAGGTCCATGGCTTCCTGTTGTCGGCGTCGCCTTTGGTGGGCGGGAGCCCGGCCGGTGATCGGCCGCATCACTGCCAATCTTGGCTTTCTGGCTGTGACTGACCGTAAGTGTGGGGGTAATTTGCGAGCAATCTCAGCATTTTGCACTGGGTTACTGACCGTTTTCCTGACTAGCGAGGTGACCGGATTAGTGGGACTAATGTCCTATCTTTTACTGTGTAAATCATTTGGGACTCTCCCAACGTGACCTTAATGGCGAGGTGACCGGATTACCGAGGTGACCGTAAACCGATGTTTGACTGTACTTCGGTTTTATTTGTGTGAATTAAATCAAGGACTGTATCGATGTCAATTTCAAGATAGACTTCAGGCACAAAGAGGAGACCAAGAACCCTAATCTAGTTATGTTAAGAAATAATGCATTTCTGAATCTGTATTATTATTTTAAAGCATTACACGATAGTCTTAATTACAGAAACTCCACGACACCATAAGCATTAAACTACTAAATTGACAATCCAGAAATAACGTATATTTATTGGTGGTATGTAACATTTAGCCCATGTCTGACGTTTCAGGGTCAGAAAAGGTTTGAGGCGAGAGCAGCTGTAGTGGAAGCACTCAAGGAGAAAGGGTTGTTTCGGGGGGAAGAAGATAATCCCATGGTCATCCCTATCTGCAGGCAAGTGAGGAATCATCTCAGAATGTTGATGAGCGGTATCACAAAAAATTGAGTCTGAGGCAGCGTCGGACATCATTATTTTATGCTTCGGACGATTATTGTTAATGTATTGGTATTACCATATACATGTTTACACACTTTCGTCTGGGGGAGAGAGTGTAATTTCACCTGATATCGGACATCGACATTCTGAGATGATCTTTAATAATTCCATGTCACTGACACATTGACATCGCACCCTGCTATTAAATGTTCATATTTTGCCTGAGTGGAATTTTTTATTTTCCTTTTGTTTTTGCTTATTGGAGCGATTTAACTGGCCTTGTTAAATGGTGGTCTTAAATTGGATGTTGCTTTTTAAATCCTGGAAAAGGTGGCTGAATACTTCCCAGAGAAGTTAGAAGGTGTTCGAATAAATACTTTTATGCAAGAAACAACACAGAGACCAATGTAGATATGAAAAGGCCAAATGGATGACGTTTATTAGGGGGGTCCAGTGTGTAAGCCCTTTTTGGCACACTGTGACGGTTTAAGTGAACGAAATGTGGACTCTACAACCCAATGCCAGGCCTGTGACTGAGCCCATGCTAGTCTCCTGAACATCAGGCTGCTAGAGAGCCCACATTTCCACATATAACGCAGCAGCAGCGATATTCCTAGAACAAATGGGAAAAACATGTACAACTGATTTAACTAACAAGTGCCTTTGCAAATTGCCACACTGAATACCAGACTACCTGCTGCTGACTATACTAATGGTAAAACTATAACCCCATAGGTGGGGGCAATACGCCGCACTTCACTCTGATAGATACAATATGTTGATCCTAAATCGAAAGTGGAAAGAAGCATGCGGTCCCTTGCAGTAAAACCCCGTGAACACATCCAGTGCAAACCCTATGCTCACATTCATCTATAAAATTGGGGAAAGCATCGGGCCATACAACCGCTTTCCACTAACGATGTACAAGCAAACTATACATTACATTTGGACGGAGAGTTGGGAGGAGGGTGGGTCGAAATTGGCAAAACGTCTGGTCCTGTATGCTTTCGCAAGATGGAGTGCAGATTAGACCAAAAACGGCACAGGGTCGCGGCCCTGTGCGCGCTGATTGGGCGGAGAAATTAGCCAATCAGCAGCCTCTGTGCCGTTATCTTGCACAAAGTCCAGTATACAAATCGGCTGTGCCTGATGTGCATACCATCATTTATGCAAGAAACAACACAGAGACCAATGTAGATATGAAAAGGCCAAATGGATGACGTTTATTAGGGGGGTCCAGTGTGTAAGCCCTTTTTGGCACACTGTGACGGTTTAAGTGAACAAAATGTGGACTCTACAACCCAATGCCAGGCCTGTGACTGAGCCCATGCTAGTCTCCTGAACATCAGGCTGCTAGAGAGCCCACATTTCCACATATAACGCAGCAGCAGCGATATTCCTAGAACAAATGGGAAAAACATGTACAACTGATTTAACTAACAAGTGCCTTTGCAAATTGCCACACTGAATACCAGACTACCTGCTGCTGACTATACTAATGGTAAAACTATAACCCCATAGGTGGGGGCAATACGCCACAGGTCACCAAACATGTGACCCCCCCACACAACGACATATGCAATAACCAACACAAGCCCATTGTAGTTTGAGAATTGAAATTGGCCAAAGGATGACGTTTTTATTGGAAAGTGGATTGCTTCTAATGCAGCCACTTTTGGGCATAAAGATAGTAGGAATGTGATGTATAACATGCAAACCAGATGGGAAACTGAACCCTTGTACAGCCCCATCAAAGTTTATCAGGCACACATTCCTACAACGTGACGACAATATACAGACATACATTATTTGTCGCTATAGAGGTATAAAACCACTATGAATATAAACCTAAGCAAACAATACAAACATTCCACCACCAATAGACACATGCAATTACAAAAAGGTGGAGCCATTCCGCCTATCCTGTATAAACATAAGGAAAAATATATACCGTTTGTAAAACAAAAAGCCTGTCGACACACCAAAACCCAACACATTCAAGAATTTGGGATATGCCCTGTGTTAACTCCGAAATTTGGGAAAGCGTTGCGACATTTTCCAACTTCTTTTTTTACCAACGGTGTACAGTAGTTGTATAACTAAACGTGCCTAGGCAAAAAGGTGGGGAGGAGGGCGGATTTAGAAATATCAGGATATACACGACATGAGACACAGATACCTAACGCGCAAGTGGCGGCTTAACCGCTAATCCAAATCGTACGCTGGGGCCTAATCCTGGCATGTCATGATTGGCTGAAGGCGCTGGGCGGTTTTATTAAGCCAGACAGCTGGAAGTAATTATCGCCTCAGCCAGTTACCTCACTACCCGCACTAGGCCTGTCCTGGCCATTGCATAAAATACAGTATGCTCTGCGTTCATACCTTCATTTTAGAGTTATTGCATGCGCTCTTCAACATATCGAAGAAACATGGCAACACTGGGTGAATTGCGTGACCAGAGGGTGCTGCTGTGATTTTTTCATTTCATTCTTTTGTCACCGTAATTGGCGATGGCAGAAATTAAATGGTCAATGAGAATTAACTTAATACCAAAATACTGTAATAATGATAACTGATGTCTTTTGTTTGATGTTTCATGGTTTGGTGTAAGCAAGTTTTATATTATTGTATTAGATAGAATGTTACTATTTCTTGCAGTCGATCCAAAGATGTCATTGAGCCACGCATCAAGGAACAGTGGTATGTCAAGTGTGATGACATGGCAAAGAACGCCATTGAGGTAATCAGATTGTTGCTGGTTTCGTAAATTGGACAGTTTGTGTAATTTCAAGCAATCATAGAAAACATGCATAACATCACATAATGTCCAGATCATTAACCAGTAAGAACCCTTCCGAGGAATTTTGAAGATGAATCTGTGTTTTGCGTCTGAGATGAAAACCATCAAGGAAGAAATGCACACACACACATGCACATTAGCATGATTATAAATAGATGAGCATTTCCATTGTTTCAAATAGTGCATACCGAAAATAAACACTTAAATCAGCTTTCTCTATAGCTTTGGCACATCACTAGTCCAGTTCTTTATTGTCCTAATATGTTGTGTGCGAATATTTTAGTAAAAACCGCAAGCAGTTTAATAAAAAGTGCATACTTTTGTTTATATGGTCAAAAGAATTTTCTTTGATTGTTTCATCTGGTAATCTTCCAAAGCCAGTTGCTGGACCGGCATTGCCCAAGCTTGTTAGTCACGTAGATTTTGAGAGCGCAAGGAATGGTGAACACGTTAATACATGTATAATCACATCATGAAAAGTTAAAGTAAAGATTCCAATTTTTAGAATCACTTGAATATATGTTGGATCTAACATAAGTCAGGAGATCATCTGATGACTTCACTTTCAGGCAGTGAAAACCAAAAGGCTTACGCTCATTCCGGACACCTACGACAAACAGTGGTTTGATTGGCTGGAAAATATCAGGTGACTTATCATGGTTGTATTATTTATAGTAGTTAACAAGGAATCAATAACTGCATCAGATTCATGAGCATGACAGATTTGTTAATGACAGGAAGCATACATTTACAAATATAGTGTTCACTGCATTCAGGTGTTCTCCATTAAATAAACAATAAATAGCCATTAGATCATTCATCAAAAATATATGAACAGACAGTCCTACAAATGAATGAATAAATTGAAGTCAGACAGAGAGATTGATAAACAGACAGATAGACAAAGAGACAGACAGATGGATAAATGGACAAAAATAAAACAGATGGTTAAATGGACAGAGGGATTGATAAATGGACAGGCAGACAGATGGATAAATGGACAAACAGGCAGACAAAAAATAGATAAAACGGCAGGCAGGCAGACAGACGGATATATGGACACACACAGATAAATCAGACAGACAGATGAATAAATGGACAGACAGAGAAAACAAACATACAAATAAATGGATAGATTGATAAAGTCAAACATTGATGTTGATAAATGGATGGAGAGATAGACAGACAGACAGACAGACAGAGTGACAGACAGACAGACAGACAAACAGACAGACAGACAGACAGAATTACAGTCGGATGAATAAAACAGATGGTTCAATGGTCAGAGAGATTGATGACTACCGGGTAGTCAGACAGACTGATTGGATAAATGGAAAAAACAGGCAACAGACAAACGAATAAATGGACAGCCAGACAGACAGACAAAATAAAAGGAGAAACAAATATATATTGCTTGAATATCACAATGGTCACCATATATGTATACCATGTATTATGAGGTGAAATGACTGCAGAATGTCTCAAGGCACATCCTGTTAACTACCAGGTAGATCAAACCTCCCCTTGTGATTTGTTGGCTCATTGGAATAGTTTCTTCCCACCTTCCAGGGATTGGTGTATCTCCCGCCAGCTGTGGTGGGGACATCGGATTCCCGCGTACCTGGTGACACATAAGGATGGCCAGGTCAGTGTTACTGAAATAACTATCCTTGTGATAGTGTAAAAATTTTGTCGTTGTAATCGTGTAATGATTACATGTGTGTACTGTTGTAATAATCACATTTTTTGTGCTAACGTTACAACAGTTTTGTAATCATGTAATGATTACATATAATAATTACACCTGTAATCGTGTGCTAAATATATCATTGTAATAAGTACTCATGTAATAATGTAATTATTACACTCTTGACACCAGTCAGTACTAAAATGTTACATCTTTAAAACTTATTACTGATAAACAACTGATCCTTCACTGGTTAAGTATCACTGGTAACTATGTAAATACAAAAAGTATTGTGTAATCTGTTTGTATACATATATTTGGCATAATCTTTAATCTATGTTTTAGTATTGGCTTTGGTTTTTGGTATACATAGTGTAATCATATGAGTTGTAACACAGAATTGTACATCTTTTTTAGAATAGGTTGGCAGTAAATCTTTTTGTGGTCCACACGTGTAATTTTCGTTGCTATAATTCTATCCCATCAGCCTTTGGGAGAAGAGAACTGGGTCAGTGCACATAACTACAAGGAAGCATTGGAAAAGGCTAGCAAGAAGTATGATGTGGCAAAGGAGAAACTCGCACTACAGCAAGGTGGGTGTACTAAAATACACCACATGTTAAATAATGCACACATAAATTATTGTAAGATCGCACAGTTATGTAAAGTACTTCAACGACTACTTTGCACTGTTTATTTATTTAAAAGATATTCATTGGTTTAAATAAATAAGTTGTTGTATGGTGTTTATTGATTTAACATTTCTGTCGTCCAGATGAAGACGTCCTTGATACCTGGTTCTCCTCTGCCATCTTCCCATTCTCCATCTTCGGCTGGCCACAGCAGGTAAACTCCTCACAAGTTGCGTATCCGTCTTATTTGTTTTTTATTGTAAAATCATACAAAACTTACTAAATCTATTCTAACATACTGACTGTGCAAAACAGTTTTAACAAAGCAGACACCTTTTAATTCAAAAGTTCAATGTTTAGAAAAATCATGGTGCTTTCATTCAAATCCCCAAATTGCGAGCTCGGATAAGTCCACGGAAGATCATGATCTGACAGGGCAGAGCTTCTTGTATCAAAACACTGTCGCCATGTCTTTGGTCCTGAGGCGATGCCTACAAAAGTGGCTGGCTGCCATGTAAACAAACTGTCTCCTCCTGAAACATATTTTAACAACATAAAATGGTTCATTAAAACATATTTGAATGGTCAGTATGTTATAATAGACATAGTTTAAAATTAAATGGAATTTATACTGTGTAACATGATTTTTGGATAAAAATGTACAGAAAAACTCCCTTTAAACCTGAGGATGATTCTCATCGCAGGATCCACAATGATCACATTTCATCAGATCCTAATATTAAAAAGCATACAATCTGAGAATTAGTTATGCATTTGAAAGGAATTTTCTGTGAACATTACTTGTGATTGTAGACGGAAGACCTGCGTGAGTTCTATCCAACGGACCTGCTGGAGACTGCCAGTGACATCATGTTCTTCTGGGTTGCCCGTATGGTCATGCTCGGAGACGCACTCACCGGCACACTTCCATTTACACAGGTCAGAAGTCATGCACATTTCTACGTTTTGTTTTAGATGTTTCAAAAATACTGATCTTGCTTTTTGGACATTTCTGCACAGTTGCACTCAAAATTAACCAGTATATTTTGTGTTTTTGTCTTCATATTTTTTCAGATTTCCTCTTTTGATTCTGTAATTTTGCCTTTGAGTAGAGTACTAGATGTAACATGCAATTTTGTCATTATTTATGTCAGGGGATTGGGACTGCTGTTAAAAATAATTGGGAATACAAATTATAACAAAAGTAATATTCCATAGGATGTAATGATTCATCGATGAATCATGATACTGCAGTTAGTGCCAACTTGTGAATGGTGCAGTTATTGCCAATTGGTGAATGATACGGTTAGTGCAAACTGGTAAATGGTGCAGTTAGCACCAATTTGTGAATTGTGCAGTTAGCACCAACTGGTAAATGGTGCTGTTAGCACCAACTGGTGAATGGTGCAGTTAGCACCAACTGGTGAATGGTGCGGTTTGCACCAACTGGTGAATGGTGCAGTTAGCACCAACTGGTGAATGATGCAGTTAGCACCAACTGGTGAATGGTGCAGTTAGCACCAACTGGTGAATGGTGCAGTTAGCACCAACTGGTGAATGGTGCAGTTAGCACCAACTGGTGAATGGTGCGGTTAGCACCAACTGGTGAATGGTGCGGTTAGGACCAACTGGTGAATGGTGCGGTTAGCACCAACTGGTGAATTGTGCGGTTAGCACCAACTGGTGAATGGTGCAGTTAGCACCAACTGGTGAATGGTGCAGTTAGCACCAACTGGTGAATGATGCGGTTAGCACCAATTGGTAAATGGTGTGGTTAGCACCAACTGGCGAATGGTGCGGTTAGCACCAACTGGTGAACAAGTTTTCAGTTTGGTAAACACATCACACCTTCTAACTCGGTAAACATGCAGTGCAGATGTTTAAACATACAAACACATATGCACTGATGGTAGTCATGTAAGCAAGAGACGTAGACATTGACTTCTACTTGCTGTTCTACAGGTGTTATTCCACAGTATCTTGAGAGACGCTCATGGACGCAAGATGAGCAAATCTCTGGGGAACGTCATTGATCCAATGGACGTCATACAGGGAATCTCACTCGAGGTATAGTGAATGACGTTGTTCTAAATGGTCATGTTTTATTGTATATACTATTATAATATTCATTCCTTGAGATATTTTTGTTATAAATGCACTAGAATTAGTGCACAGAGCAATTTGTTTGGAGTAATGATAGAATAATAATTACTAGGTAAGATATTTTAATGTATGAACAGGTTTTTTAGTAAGTAAATTTAAGGTGGCTCCTGTACAGTGACCAATTTTGATCTTAGTAGCGGTCTCCCATCCCATTCTGACTAAGTTGACATTTCCTCAATTTTTGTATTTGTAAATGCATTGCTTAAAGATTAATTGTATTTGTTCAGTGATTTTTTTTCATTTTAATATAAAATTATAGTGTATGCTGTCGACTTTGAGTATGTACAATGTTTCATTATTTTTTTATTTTGGACAAATAAACATTCCTGATTCCTTGTATGGAAATACAGAAATAGTTTGACAAAACTCTTCATTGACGTACATATTGTGCATGTATTTGGCAATTACGCATATTTGTGACGATAACGCACTTAGTATATCAATTAGGAATTCAGATTTTTTTAATCTGCCCCATGTGTAGTTTTAGACAATGATTTTTAATTTACTGCTTTTGCGCTATTTTAGAACCTGCAGAAGCAGCTGGAAAACAGCAACCTTGACCCAAAGGAGGTGAACAGAGCAAAGCAAGGTCAAAAGAAGGATTTCCCTCTGGGGATAGCAGAGTGCGGAACTGATGCTCTCCGCTTCAGTCTCTGTTCCTACAACTTCAAAGGTTATATTAAATGAAATTACCCTTTTTTATTCCCAATCTAGATAAAATATTTTTTTTAATAGTGTCCTTCTATTCAAATATTTTAGCCCTCTCTGTCACTCTGCCCCTTTGGTTGCATTTTTCGATATATTTTCTGCACAGTTTGTTGCGACACCTAGCGACCATTGATGATGTCATGGCAGTAAATGTCGCCGAGTGTGCATTGGTTTTTAGCATGGTAAGTATTGGTGGAGGTTGATGTTTCAGGCTATATCTGGGATTACTATATCAGTATTTGTTATATCACCATAAAGATAATAATCTTACCTACAAATTTGTTGTAATTGGCAGAATTTCTTTGTTAGGATATTGTCGCCAATGAGAGTTGAGAGATTGAGATCCCAATTCCATGAGACCAATACAGGTTACACATTTTCCTGCTGTGTGGGAAATTTTACTTTCCATGGTATAGACACCAGGTAGAAGGGACCAACGGCTTATAGTGTCACTTCAAAAAAACATGAGCAACTTGGGGTTAATGAAATTGCCCAGATTTCAAAATGTTGGATGGTAGGTGAATTTGTTAGATGGACTGGCACTCTATAACTATGTAACCTGTGTTCTGAAAAATTGTAATACCTGCGACATAATACACATTAGTTTCACGAAAGTCTTCTGTGTCTGTGTGTACATAGCGCCATCCAGGGGATGGGTGTTTCAGCTTGTGTTTGTAATTTACAGACTTCTTGTCTCTGCCAGCCAGTGTGATTTGCAGCATTATTGAGTGACACCCACCTAATCTAGCTACAGTGTAGTAGGCAGACCCATAATAATAATCATTAAAACATTGTTGATTTATTTTTATTTCATGGTAATGTCCAGTATAGAAATGTTGTTATATTAACATCACTAAGTCATTTCTACACAGCACACTTTGTCAATGTTGATGTGAGCCATGTGAAAAACAACCGACACTTCTGTAACAAGATCTGGCAAGCGTTCAAGTTCTCCAGTGGTCATCTTGGTCCAGACTTCCAGCCATCTGTCCAGCCAGAGGTCAGTTCAGAAAGTGACCATTCTCAGCTCTCATTATTTCACATATCAAAAGATAAACCATGCTTACTGCAAGTACAAACAAAATGGAAGATTTTGCTTTTGACAGTGCATGCTACATTATTCAATATGCTGGCAGCCATTCGCAGATATGTGGTAAAGGCAGGCTTGGAATTTAGAAATGCCAATAGAACCTCTGGTCATCTGTAACTTATCACCTTGGGTGGTAATCTTGTTAAAACAATGTACCATATTCATTCCATTGAGCGTACATGCCCTAGTTAGCGTACGCCCCCTTTTTAGCAGCCTCCGACACCGTGACAGCCTCCAACGCCAACTTTGACTGTTGAATCCGTCACTGTAGTTTTATTTTTACCAATGTCACACTAGATCGAAAGATCAGTGGTGGAAAAATATTGAAAGGACCATCTAGGTTATTAGACTTTACAGTGTTCTGGTACCCTTTTGCTCATATATGTGGATGCATAAATGGCTGGCCAGTCACGTCTGCTGAGATGGTTTTACCCAGGAGCCAAAGAAAAATGCTTATTGGAACACAAAGTTTGACATTTTCATGTCTCAAATATTTGTTACATATACTGTATGTTTAATAGAACAAATACGGTGTGCGCCTACTAATAGTCTCTCCATATCAGTGAGAACTAGGAAATGAAACAAAACATTCTTAGACATTCGTGCATAAATATGGTGTGTGATGAAATGAAACGGTTAAATGAAAACACTGAAGTCATCAAACATGAGTACACATTACCAGTTTCTGACCATACAGTTGGTAAGACGTCTTAGTTGTTGGTTTAGCTCACAGGTGGCGAGACAGCGACGGACCAGTGGATTCTCAGCAGAGTCACCGCCCTGGTAGCAGAATGTGACGACGGCTTCCGGTCGTACAATCTCAACTCAGTCACTCAGGCGTTGTATACGTTCTGGTGGGCAGAACTGTGTGATGTCTACCTGGTGAGTGGCATGTGTGTGTGATGTCTACTTAGTGAGTGGCATGTGTGTGTGATGTCTACCTGGTGAGTGGCATGTGTGTGTGATGTCTACTTGGTGAGTGGCATGTGTTTATGATGTCTACCTGGTGAGTGGCATGTGTGTGTGATGTCTACTTGGTGAGTGGCATGTGTGTGTGATGTCTACCTGGTAAGTGGCATGTGTGTGTGATGTCTACTTGGTGAGTGACATGTGTGTGTGATGTCTACCTGGTAAGTGGCATGTGTGTGTGATGTCTACTTGGTGAGTGGCATGTGTGTGTGATGTCTACCTGGTGAGTGGCATGTGTGTGTGATGTCTACTTGGTGAGTGGCATGTGTGTGTGATGTCTACCTGGTGAGTGGCATGTGTGTGTGTGATGTCTACTTGGTGAGTGGCATGTGTGTGTGATGTCTACTTGGTGAGTGGCATGTGTGTGTGATGTCTACTTGGTGAGTGGCATGTGTGTGTGTGACATCTACTTGGTGAGTGATATGTGTGATGTCTACTTGGTGAGTGACATGTGTGTGTGATGTCTACTTGGTGAGTGGCATGTGTGTGTGATGTCTACCTGGTGAGTGGCATGTGTGTGTGTGTGTGATGTCTACTTGGTGAGTGGCATGTGTGTGTGATGTCTACTTGGTGAGTGGCATGTGTGTGTGATGTCTACCTGGTGAGTGGCATGTGTGTGTGTGTGTGTGATGTCTACTTGGTGAGTGGCATGTGTGTGTGATGTCTACTTGGTGAGTGGCATGTGTGTGTGTGATGTGTACCTGGTGAGTGGCATGTGTGTGACATCTACTTGGTAAGTGATATGTGTGATGTCTACCTGGTAAGTGGCATGTGTGTGTGATGTCTACCTGGTGAGTGGCATGTGTGTGTGATGTCTACCTGGTGAGTGGCATGTGTGTGTGATGTCTACTTGGTGAGTGGCATGTGTGTGTGATGTCTACCTGGTAAGTGGCATGTGTGTGTGATGTCTACTTGGTGAGTGGCATGTGTGTGTGATGTCTACCTGGTAAGTGGCATGTGTGTGTGATGTCTACTTGGTGAGTGGCATGTGTGTGTGATGTCTACCTGGTGAGTGGCATGTGTGTGTGATGTCTACCTGGTGAGTGGCATGTGTGTGTGTGATGTCTACTTGGTGAGTGGCATGTGTGTGTGATGTCTACTTGGTGAGTGGCATGTGTGTGTGTGATGTGTACCTGGTGAGTGGCATGTGTGTGACATCTACTTGGTAAGTGATATGTGTGATGTCTACCTGGTAAGTGGCATGTGTGTGTGATGTCTACTTGGTGAGTGGCATGTGTGTGTGATGTCTACTTGGTGAGTGGCATGTGTGTGTGATGTCTACCTGGTAAGTGGCATGTGTGTGTGATATCTACCTGGTGAGTGGCATGTGTGTGTGATGTCTACTTGGTGAGTGGCATGTGTGTGTGATGTCTACCTGGTAAGTGGCATGTGTGTGTGATGTCTACTTGGTGAGTGGCATGTGTGTGTGATGTCTACTTGGTAAGTGGCATGTGTGTGTGATGTCTACTTGGTGAGTGGCATGTGTGTGTGATGTCTACCTGGTGAGTGGCATGTGTGTGTGATGTCTACTTGGTGAGTGGCATGTGTGTGTGATGTCTACCTGGTGAGTGGCATGTGTGTGTGTGATGTCTACTTGGTGAGTGGCATGTGTGTGTGATGTCTACTTGGTGAGTGGCATGTGTGTGTGTGATGTGTACCTGGTGAGTGGCATGTGTGTGACATCTACTTGGTAAGTGATATGTGTGATGTCTACTTGGTGAGTGACATGTTTGTGATGTCTACTTGGTGAGTGATGTGTGTGCGATATCTACTTGGTGAGTGATGTGTGTGCGATGTCTACTTGATGAGTGATGTGTGTGACGTCTACTTGGTTTGTGTCATGTGTGGGACATCTACTTGGTGAGTGATGTGTGTATGTGTGACATCTACTCGGTGAACGATGTGTGTGCATGTGTGTGATCTACTTGGTGTGTGACATATGTGATGTTTACTTGGTGAGTGACATTTGCATGACGTCTGCTTGATGGGTAATACCTACTTTGTGATTGTGTGTGTGACCTCTACTTGGTGAGTGACGTGTGTGTGTGACGTCTATTTGGTGAGTGCATCGTGTGTGATGTTTACTTGGTGAGCAAATGTTTAATAATAATAATAATGAATTTTTGTAATATTAACGATTTATGTTCAGTTGTTGATAGCTCACGAGTAAACTCTCGTCGACACCGATCACTCACGGTGCAATGTGTGTTTCAGGAGTATTGCAAGCCGGTGTTCTCAGATGGCACCACCGCAGACATTGACCGGACAAGGAATATTCTTTTCACGTGCCTAGACGTTGGTCTGCGCTGTCTAAGTCCTTTCATGCCTTACTTGACTGAAGAGCTCTACCAGCGTTTGCCCCAAAGAGGCTCAGCCCGGGCAGAGAGTGTCTGTGTGGCAAATTACCCCCAGATAGCACAGGTATGTAGATTAACCTCAGATAGCACAGGTGGGTAGATTACCCCCAGATAGCACAGGTAGGTAGATTACCCCCAGATAGCACAGGTAGGTAGATTAACCCCAAATAGAACAGGTGGGTAGATTATCCCCAGATAGCACATGTGGGTAGATTACCCCCAGATAGCACTGGTGGGTAGATTACTCCCAAATAGCACAGGTGGGTAGACTACCCCCAAATAACACAGGTGGGTAGATTATTCCCAGATAGAACAGGTGGGTACATTACCCCAGATAGCACAGGTGGGTATGGTATATCACCCCCAGATGATATGAGTGGGTAAGGTATATATATATATGGATGATCATCAGAGACAAGTTCTTAATTCGATATTATGTGCCAGAGGACGCACCATACAAATGGTTGCAGAAGATGATTTCATGAAGAATTAGCACCACTGTAACCACAAAGATTACGTAGCTTTGAACAGTTTTTCGCAATGCTTTCTAAGATCGTTTAATAAAAATATAAAATTAAGTAATTTATAAAATTATATATAACCAGCATGTAGAGTGAAGCGTGGATGAGTTGTTGGTTTGTTGACATGATGCAGCGTTGATACCACAGTTGATGATGTTGTTGTGTTGTTGACATGATGCAGTGTTGATACCACAGTTGATGATGTTGTGTTGTTGACATGATGCAGCGTTGATACCACAGTTGATGATGTTGTTGTGTTGTTGACATGATGCAGTGTTGATACCACAGTTGATGATGGTGTTGTGTTATTGACATGATGCAGTGTTGATACCACAGTTGATGATGTTGTTGTGCTGTTGACATGATGCAGGGTTGATACCACAGTTGATGATGTTGTTGTCTTCCAGCACAACTGGAAGGACACTACCATTGAGAGGGACATGGGGACAGTGAGGGACATTGTGGGACTCTGTCTGTCCCTCAGGAAGGACTTCAACTTGACCAAGGTTAAGGCAGATGGTAAGTCAGAGTCATACATGTTTGTAATGAGCGTACTAATTCTCTCCTACCCCATTAAATTAGTGTAGGTATGGAATCATGTAGGTATGAAAATGTTGTGACACGATATAGGGAAAGGACATGTAATAATCATCATGCTAATGTTTACAAACTTCTATTTACAATAATAAAAATAACTTTATTTAGACACTCATTTCCAAAGTACAACTCTGCTCAATGGTGTTAACAATCACTGTGGTTATGCAATTATTTATGGTTATGCAATTATTTATAAACGCCCAACGTTTTTGTAATTAGTATGCAGGCCTTGACTGCTCCACCTTTTGTACATGCTGTACAAATAGGTAGATATGAACAGTTGTGAACAAACAACCCGTAATTTGAACAATACTTGGACACTCTCAACACTCATTGTGGAGTGCGGTGGTGTAGTGATTATGACATTGGGCTCTCAATCGCAACATTCCAGGTTCAATTATGATCTTTACAATTAAAATGAATATTCATGTGAGCCACTTACAATTAATACAGCTATGTATGCTTGCAATTACATAGAGCAAATAACAATTCCCATCTTGCAGTTTCTGCTACAGATCATTTGAAATTTTCACCCCAGGGCAATTCGAAAATGGTATGTAGTATCATGTAGAACATGCAAATGAGTATAAAACTGATGAAGATATGATGGTACAAATAAAGAAATATAAACAACCAGTGTGTTTCATGATATTAATTATGGTATTAAATGCTTTTTCGGCAGACGTTTCTAATTGCTTCCTGTGCTCGGCAACGTTCTATTAACTGACTAATCTGTATTATTTTGGTTACAATGTAATGGTCTTATGAGGTCTCATTCAACTAGTCAGCCTTTTTCAGAACATTATCGCCAAACTGACCTTTATATGCTGGCACTGAGGGTGGTCACTGCCAGGGTGCTTGTCGTCCTCGGTGGTTCTTTTACGTCCCAAATTGAGATGAGACCGACATTAATGTGATTTCCAAGTCACGAGGGATACACAGTCCCCAATGTTGAGAGCCAGGTTTTTACATCAAATATCATGCCTGCCCGGTCCGGGTTTCAAACTCCGAGCGCTGGCATGCCAGGCGGATGTGCTAGCCGCTCTCCCGGTGCTACGACTCCCTTGCGTTTCACGTATGCCCTTCCACAAAACATACCATGACAGTTTTTAAAATGAATAAATACATAAATAACTAAAATAAGTAAATAATAAAAATGTCTACATCATTAAAAAGGTGTTTAGAACAATTACTAATAGGTCACTTAAACTGGTACTAAAAGGTGATAAATAGTTAATAAATAATTAAAAAGTTATTTCCACAGATCCTAATACTACACTCTCAAGTCGTTAGTTTCCACTCCAACTCTAGCCGCTGTCCACGGTTGAGTAGGCACACAATATTAACGTCAGCGGGGCTATGTTGTTCACTACTAATATAGAAATGATTAATTGTGCCATAAGGAGTTATTCACCATTGTAAACATTTATCCATTCTTACAAAACGTACGAGAGAGGAGAGGGGGTCAAGGCGTGTGTACTAATTACGAAAATGTCAGTTGCATGTGAATTGCATGAACATAGTGATAGCACATACATGTTTGTGAACACTATTATGATCAATGGGTAGAAGATCCGGTTTCTTGGATGTTTATATTGCAGGCCTACATAGTTACCTCTCAAGATACAAAGCATAGAGGCAAGTTTCTTGAGAGGTATCTATGTAGAATGTTGTAATGATGGTTGTTAGTATATGTCCTTTGCATGTGCCATCACTGCCGTGTCATAACACTCTTACATATCTACATATGACGTTAAAAAAACTGAATTTAAAGTAATAATTCAGGGGGGACGGAGCTGGTCTGAGAAGTAGTCCTCTGTACGTATAGGTAGATGTTAAAAATTGTGGTCGACCCGGCCCAACGTTATCCCCAGTGGGTGTATACAAACAGCCAAAGCGCCAACATTAGCATACAAATAAGTTGAAGTTGACTACTTGAGACCTGAGACTCAAGCACAGATGAACCTTGAGTCGCGATCTCTCAACACTGTCTCAAGGGGTGGCTTAATCAAGCCATTGTATTAAAATTAATTATTCATCTGTCCGCATGCCTTAGCTGAGCCTGTACATTTGATGATATTGTTCGGTTAATTGACATTGTAACCTTTAGATCTTCTGCTGTGGTGTAAATAATTCATTCGCATTTCGTTATAAATCTATTTAATACTCAGTAAAGTTGTTTTCTCAAGGGGGCAATAATTGCCATGGGCGAGTAAATCATGTGTCATGTTTATGAAATAGATTCATTGTGATGTTTCAACATGAATTTTTTTATTTTATTGTTGAAAAAATTTGGTGATGTTGATTACTTTTGAGCACCTGTGTTTTTATTGACATGGCATATCTGAACAATAATAATTATTATGTCTTGTGTTCAGTTTTGTACGGGTCTAATATATTTGTAATATTTTGTACTTTTTAATTGATTTATTAACTGTTCCAACGAGCTCATCTGTATTATACTGTTTACTTTAAAAATAAATACATATTTATAAGTAATACAATTTTACATAAAAACAAGAACATTATATTTTAAGTGAATTTGTGTGCTCTGTAGATTACCATTTTGATTATCATACACTTTTTCCAACATCATTATGACTTTCTATGTATAATTTATTCCTTTCGTACTTACGTCAATCAACCAGTAATTTTTTTTTTAATCCGTCATTTTTTTTAACTATTTGTATACATTCCATTTAAAATAGAATTCTAAGAATTCCTATCTATTGATAACAACAGGTTTTCTTTGTTAACATTGTTGTTATGTTTTCTTTCAGTGTTCATAGAGGGTGCCACAAGCAGCATCACAAAAGCCCTAACAGACCATCATACTGTGCTGAAGACACTGTCACGTTCCAACAGCGTGACTGTCATGTCACGTGACGACATGGCGCCACCTGGCGGCTGTGTTGATGTTGAAGTGGAAGGGATGTGTCGAGTCCACATGCGTCTTAAGGTCTCGTGTCTGCCACTCTTTATAAGTTTATCGCCAGAATTCATTCACATTTCTTTAGTAGAACAGCCAAACTTCACATTCATAATATATATTATTAATAGGATCCAGCATTTCACAATGTGGATGAAAGAAATATATTTGTATATCTGATGAGTAAAGTTATTTTTTTGCAGTCTCATTAAACACTATTTTGATTGGTTAGTGTATACAATGCCTGGTCCTTGTATAAATTAAGTTAAAGTATCATATTTATGTTTTGTTTTTTAATACATGTGTTCATGGAGTGATATGTTGATATAATACTGACTAACTGGCTTACTTACTTACATATTGACTTATAACTATCGCGTGGAACAGATATTCATACACTTTGTCGCTATTGTGGATCTCAGAGCCAGGCTTAATTTTTTTTTGGATTTTTAGAACTTGTAAGAAGGCCCCAAAGTGGTAAGCACAGACTAATGCTTGATGTTAATGTACAACAGGGTCTCATTGATGAAGGGAGTGAGAGAAAACGACTGATGACACAGAGAGAGAAGTTAGAAGGAGACAGGGAATGGATGCTCAAGAGGATGGAAGGAAGCGACGAAGCCGCTGTTCCCGAACATGTCCGTCTTGCTGAGAAGGAAAAGGTTTATCAATGCCTTTACGAAGTTTATAACTTATATCCTCTTCCCGTTTGATCCCTTGTGGGATGGGGGTCATATAACTTGATCTGTTTCGCCCTTTCGATGATGATGAATCATCTCCACGACTTATTTACTCAAAGGGTGAATGTGATCTTCAAACAATTTTGGTTTAGGGTACTTGACTAGTCCATATTTCACCAGCATGCACTGTGTACTAGCTCATTCAGCAAGTAACAGCTTAGACTGGTGCAATTTGCAGCACTGTTTAGACCACAAGGTCTGGTCATGTCAGCCACTGGGGTCTGTCTTCAACCATCCGCCTCCAGATTTCTCTGTCTACCATTGTCGTCATCAGCGCCCCTGGCTCTAGACCCGCATCTTCCTTTAAGCAGTCGATGTAAGTTGTGCTGGTCAAGACCACAAATGTTCCGTAAAAGATACTATTTGATAACTAAATATGCCCTTTGCGGTTCTAACATGTAGCAGTTTGTCAAATGTGTAGACTCATAGTATTTTCCAATGCTCACTTTTCGCTGTTCTCACATAGATTATGTGATTTCCATGATATTAGTGTCATCCATGTTAGTCAATCTGTTGCAAAGGTATGGGTTGTTGAACTGACCCATCAGAAGAATTCAATTTTTTGGACAGATGACACCAAATTGTTTTCTTTTTCAAAGTAGCAACCACAAATCGCATTACTAAAATGGGTGATAAATTATTTATTGTTTTCTAAAAATGGCCACACCAAAAAATCGATACTTTCACCCCTGCAAATGTATTTGGCTTGTTCTCAGTTTTGTGAAATATACCTTGCAGTCTGAACCGTTGCAGCCTGCCACATGTATATACCATGATACTTGTAAAGTGTACCGTATCGTGTGAGAAGTATCACCATTGCGTCAATGAGTCAATACAGTTCTACTTTTTTCTATATTGAAGCCATATTTAATTATTGACAATAACCAGCGTGTATAGTGAATTGAATTTCTGATTAATTGACCTGTCGGTTAGGTTCGTGACATGAAACAAATGATCTCGTTCACGCCAATTTATATTCGTCTGTCGGCGGTCTCCGGTAAGTAATGAAAGTGCATGATGAACAGACGTTCTCACAACGTGAGGTAATTAATGTACAACTTGCATGCATTGTGTCTCTCTTTACAGTTCAGCATGTTGGAGTCTCATCTGAAGCGTGTGGCAAGAGCTCTCGATTCTCTGGAGAGATTGAAACAGCAACATGACTGAAACAACAATGGTTGTCTGGTGAATGGCAATGAACTAACAAATGCAGCCAGATGGGGCACTGTACTGCTGCCAACAGTAGCATGTCGTCAAGAGAGTCATTTGTGGAATAAAATGTGTATTTTTCTCAGAATAAACTATTTGTAAATTAACTACAAGTTGTCTGCAAGTTGTATGGCAGCCCATTCCAGTTAGACTTGGCCGTCTTCTCACAGCCGTTGTCTACTTTACCAAATGTCTTTCCTAGATCTCGGTCTTCCATTGCTGCCAATTTCTCAGTTACACCAACAAACCCTGTATCCACTTTAAGGAATGGAACGTCTACGATAGGGTAACACTGTTGCTGGAACTATTTAGGACAGTTAGTTGTAACCTCGGAAATGGTAGCTAAGAAAATAAGGGCTATGAAGGATAATAAATCACCTGGAGTGGACGGGATTCCGCCCAAACTACTATTGGAAATTGTAGAACAAATTAGCGCACCGCTTGCAACAGTTTTCAATTTGTCATTAGAAGAGGGAGTGGTTCCTTTAGAATGGAAAGAGGCAAACATTATACCGTTATTTAAAAAAGGTTCGAGAAACAAGTCAGAGAACTATAGACCAGTGAGTTTAACATCAGTGATTTGCAAATTATTAGAAAGACTAATTAAAGATCACATGGTGGATTTTCTTGTTAAACATAACTTGATAAACCCATCTCAACATGGGTTTTTTAAAGCGAGGTCATGCTTAACAAATATGTTATGTTTTTTGGAAGACATCACTAGGTGGGTAGATGAGGGATCACCAGTAGATATCATCTATTTAGATTTTCAAAAAGCTTTCGACAAAGTACCACATCAAAGATTACTCCTTAAGCTAAAGGCCCATGGCATAGGAAATGGTATAATAAACTGGATAGAAAAATGGCTGAATGACAGAAGACAACGTGTAGTAGTTGATGGGGAGGCTTCAAACTGGAAATCGGTATTGAGTGGGGTACCACAGGGATCAGTACTAGGACCTATATTATTCTTAATATATATCAACGATTTGGACGATGATATAACAAGCAAGGTGTTAAAATTTGCGGATGATACAAAAGTGTTTAGAAGGATTAAAAGTGATGGAGACAGACAGCATTTACAAGATGATCTTGATAGGTTGATCAAATGGTCTGAAAAGTGGCAAATGCTGTTCAATTTTGGGAAATGTAAATGCCTCCACACAGGTCATGGGAATGAAGAGGTAAAATATAAAATGGGGGGTACTGTTCTAAGTACTACAGTAAAAGAAAAGGACTTAGGGTTAACCATTAGTGCTGATATGAAGGTTTCAGAGCAGTGCGGAATTGCAGCGTCAAAGGGAAATCAAATCCTTGGATTAATTAGGCGAAATATAGCGTATAAGAAAAAAGAATTCATAGTACCGCTGTACAAAACAATAGTGAGGCCTCATTTAGAATATTGTATACAAGCATGGAGGCCATATCGCAAGAAGGACATAGATATGCTAGAAAGAGTACAGAGGAGAGCGACTAAAATGATACCAAATCTGAGGGATCTTAGTTACGAAATACGCCTAAAAGAATGTGGTTTAACAACACTAGAGACCAGGAGATTGAGAGGAGATCACATAGAAGTGTTTAAAATATTGAATGGTTATGAAAATATTGATAGAAACATTTTTTTCTCAGTTAAGAAAGATAGAAGGACCAGAGGACATGAAGCTACATTAGTAAAGGAGCAGTGTAGATTAGATATAAGAAAGTTCTCATTCTCACAAAGGACTGTAAATGAATGGAACAGATTATCTCCTGATTGTGTTGGTGCTAGTAGCGTGAATATGTTTAAAAATAAAATCGACACACACCTTGAAAAGGCGGGATACATGTAGATAAAAAGTATTGGACTCTCGATAAGCCAAAAGGCTTCCTTGTCCAACTGCCATCCAGAGTAATTTTCTGGATGGCAATCTTGTTAAATCTTGTTAAACTAACGAAGATGCTGTAACGTTTCACAAAGTATGTCTACAACGATGTTTGTTACGAAGTAAATGGAACAGCAAAGTAAAACATAAAATGCAAATCGTCTAGGAAGAAACTATTAACGTATAGGCACGGTCGTGTGCGCGTGCACACGCACGCACACACATTCCACAAAAGAACCATGGTCGTGTAGCTGTTAACAGAAGCTTTTTAGTATCCCAGCAAGTACTTTAGATGATGTCTAGAACTAAGTTTCAGCATTCAACTTCCAAATACGTGAAACTCGTCGTTCTCTTGAATACGATTTGTGCTGTTGTTTTGTTCGCCCAAAAGCAACAGTACACGTTTCTTAGATGGAGCATAACAGAACTACTGAATATGGCACGCACTTAGCTGTGACTGGATCGAGCTCCAACGTCACGTAGAAACAAAAGAGTAACAGTTGTAAATTATAGTTAATGACATTTCTTTCACGAAGTTTGTAACGACATTTCTTGCAACACACAACGTACACGTGGGTTTACTAGACACCCACGTAAATACTATGAGTACGATCGTCTTCACAAACTATGCACCAACGACTTTACCAGTAAGCAGCTATTGACGTCTAAGGTATTCTTCAACACCGGTTGCACGACAGCACACAACTCTTATGTATGTTGTTTGCCTCGATTTTCGTTTTCTGGTTTGTTACACTGCATCAACATAATTATGTATAGTGAGATCATAGATTAACACGGAGAAGTCACCATCTATCGTGGTTGAGAACTGAGAAGGCCCGATTTATAACTGTTTATGTCATGTGTTTACGTTGTTTCCATGTTTTTGGTGCGCTTGCAATCCATACATGTCGAATTATGCATCGGGATGTTGGCCATTTGTTCAGCCGCCAGTGGGCAGACTGTTATTTTCCGACCAACGGTGGAAGAACATTATTAATTCATATACCGCATCAACGTGTGCAGAACACCGCCGCCCGCATTGTGTCACGGGTCCTCGGGTTGAATCGCGTCATCCCGTTTTTTTGCACGTTTAATTGGCAAGTTGCTGACCATCATCAGCATACACCAACGAGATGCTGGCAGTCTACAATCATTGAATTACATTTCGTTCAGAGAGCAGATTGCTGGTTGATGTGCGGCCTTAAAATTGTCCATGACCCTATATGTAGAGACAGAACCCTCGCCACGCAGTAAAATCTGCAACCTGCTCTTCTCTGGGTTCCTCGGCTGATGATACTATGCCGTCGAGAGACAACTTGAGTTACTGGACACCCACGTGTTTAGTATTATGGCATTCCAGATTAAATCAGCTGGAGATTTAACGACTTCGACATTCTAGAAATAGTTTTTAATTTAACTGCATATACTTTTTAGTATGTAGGATTTTGTATTAATTGGGTGACATTATGTAGGGCATTTAGTAGTTGAGGCTAGCACAGGCGCTATGTAAATATATATATATATATATATATATATATATATATATATATATATATATATATATATATGATCGTGTCATAATTCAATCTCTATAGCAGATGATATTACGCAGTTGTGTACACTGTACAAGATGACACCGTACTAAATGTAAACAACATGAGTTGAACGATTTCTCGGAAGCCGGCTGCGGTCAGCCCGGCCCTTTCATGTAGAGCTGCTGAACCCGGTAGGCGAGGTCACGCCTCTCGATACGCTTCAGCGAATGCACCAATTGCGATACATTGCCGCGGTGGCTGAAGAGCCTCCACTTGAGCAGCCCATGCCAAGCCTGCTCCCGTAGAGGCCTGTCGCCGTGCACGGCCGCCATATCGAGCACGTCCAGATCGTGGTGTCTTCGGTCTCTCGCGCGCTCCGGCACGAACGGCAGGTCGAGGTACAGGTCACTCCACGCCTGGCCGATACGCCGTGCCACCAGTCGACAGGCTCGCGTCAGGTTGTCTGAAACGAAGAGTTAATACGATTGTATCCACAGAAAAACACCCCGTTGAGAGTGGACAAGGAAGCATTTCGGTTATCGAGAGTACAATATGTTTTACATATTTATTTAATTCTTTCTTATATTTTATATGTTATTTATTTATTAACTTATTACCTTATTTTTTTATTTACACGTATTTATATTTCTAACTTATTTACTTTTAAAAGTTATGTATTTTATACCTATTTATATGTACCAATTGTTTATGGGTTTTACCTGAAATAATTGTGTTCGTATATGTGTGTAACCCGCCCTTCTGATATATATATATAAATTTTGCGGCCTTTGAAACATCTTGTTAACTCTTGTCAAGTAATATGCCAAATATGAAGCCTGTTCATTGTTAACTCATGTCACTAAACGTGGTCGTTTGCGTATCACAGCCCGTCAGATGTTGCTGACGTCACCACAGGTAGGACCGCTGAGCGCGCCCTAACCTTTAGCGCGTAAAGCGGCGGTGCGGCCTGTTGTTTCAGACTGTACATGGAATTACAATTGCGAAATTTTATATCACCGTAAAACAATATTCTTATCTACAAGTTTGTCTCTGGGTGTATACAGGAATTGTGTTAACTTTTTGAGTTATTGCCGTTTGAACATCACGAATGGTCAACCTTGCATCGTATCCGCTGGCGCGTATATCTTGTAGGATTAAGCAGTCTCGATGCATAAACGGCAATAACTCAAAAACTAAAAACAAACCCTGAATACACCTAGCGATAAACTTGTAGATAAGATCATTATCTTTACAGTGATAAAAAAAATGTTAAATCCCATTGCAAGTTTAAGCATTCGCAATGTTCAAACGGCAATAACTCAAAAAGTAACAAAAACCCTGGGTGCATCCAGCGACACTTTTGTAGGGAAGCTTATTATCTTTACGGTGATAATAAAAAAATAAACATAGACGCGCGCCATGCTAAATCCTAGCGGTGCTACCTGCGGTGACGTAATCACGATCGCCAGGTGTGGCAACAAACTGTGCAGAAAATGTACAGAAAAGCGCGACCAAAAGGGGCCATGAAAAGGGTGACGGAGAAGGTTAAACATTTGTTGATTATCAGGACACTATTTTTATATTATATTTCATTCAGATTCGAAATAAAAAACGTTCGTTTCGCTTAGTCTTTAAACATAATTTATGTACAAGCTGCTGGCATTTACGCAATCACAAGATTCGTTATATTCATTAATAGTCCGCTGGTGATAATGAGAAGTCTACCTTTTGATATGTAATAAGCAGTTTTTCTTCACAAATGTTAATTCGTGTCTTCTAGTCCTTTTATCTTTATTAATTAAGAACAAATGTTTGTATCAGTATTTTCATACCCATTCAATATCTGTAAAAGTTCTAGTTTTATTCCTTCGTAATATCCTGGTCTCTAGTATTGTCAAGCCATATGGTGTTTTCACTGCTGCTACTGTCTCTCAATTCTGGAGTATTTGTTGTTGTTCTCTTTTGTATTCTCCCTAGCGTATAATTGTGTGTGCTTCTTGCGATATATCATCCAAACTTCATACGGTATTGTAAATGAGGCCTAGCTATTGTTTTATTGTTCAGATACATTATATATCTCCTAATTATGACGACAATAATGCTGAGTAACCATAGAAGCTGCGATTCCACACTAGTCTGCAACGTTCGTGTCAGCACTAATTGGTTAAGATGGACATAGTACATTGACCAGTTGAAAGTTCGAACAAACGTAGTGTACTTAGAAGACTGATCGGGGGTGTCTATTATTAATTTCCCTGCGGGCAAAACTGACGACACAACGGGACGTATGATACAGTTGTGCCAATTTCTTGTAAACAACGACAAACCCAGCTTCGGCTTGAGGTTAAGTTTAAATTCCATTTGTTTTGCAAATCTCGGTTCAGCAAGTGAGCTATAATTAATCACCTGTGAGAGGATGTTCAGTGTTGTTTAGTAATTATGGGACATTCTGGGCCGTTAATTCACACAATACTATCGATTATGATAAGGTTCTTATGAAGGTGACTGGACAATCTGCCATAAAAATATACCTAAACCATAGCATATCAATCGTTCGCCGCAACTAACTATACTTACTAACATCGTGAAATAAGAATGATCAAGCACACAACCATGTTGTACTAAATGTATAGTGTATATCGATTCACAAGTGCAAAAGAAGCAAGTAAATGCGGATTGTGTGACGAAATGCATAACGGAGACGTGCGAACGAAAGCGTGAATAGCGAAAACAATAATGGTAAAAGCGGAGGATCTACAGACAGTGCAGAGGAGTCTGAGAGACAGATCATCATATAGAGCAAGACAGAAGACTATTCATAACACCTATTGCAACACAAACAACACAGGTGTTTCGTTAACTTCGAGGTTTACAACAAGCCTGTTCTAGTTCTTGACATACAACAATTAAAGTGAACAGTACAGTGTACATCTGCTCATGTATAGCGTGTATTATTTTCCTAATACCATCGGTGCAGTGACAACATTCTTGGTGGGAATTGCTGGCGTGACCCATGTCTAACGGATACTTACGGGCAAGGAATCATCCTGGTCTGCTTGTAATAGACAACGATAATGCGAATTACTAATTGAAACATTCAACCAGATACACCAAACATGACACCATTGCGCTACCAACAGTTAGTTAAACGCTTGTGTAATATTTATATACACGTGTTATCGCATTTACAATATGAACGGATTTGTTGATTACATAATAATAGTAACTACATTTATAATAATGAAACGTTTTTGCAATTATCCAGTAGGCTTGTTAGCAATGTTGTACGCGTTCTGACATAGATTGGGTACAAATGGCTCGTTGTGATCTGATGGTAAAACTGTTATTCATAAGGGTCAGGGCCACATATACCTCCGTAAAGCTTTGACATTTGACTGCGGTGTGCTTGCGCTAAAGTGGCGTGCTCCATACACCTGAAATTATGAACGTCGCCGCGAGAAAATTTGAGCTATAGGTTAATAGTTGGCATAGGCCCCTAAAGACGGCGCTCGCCAACCGAAGAGTTGCAACTTACCACGTTTGCTATTGTCCATCTTCTGGAAGTAGATGTTCCTGAGCGTCATCGACGACAGCTTCAGTTCTCGTATCTTCTTCGCCGCCGCAATCGTCGCCTCCTTCGATTTCACGCGCGTCTTCGTCGTCTCGATCTCCGCATCGATCTCCTTCAATCTGTGCCGCATGTCTCTGATGGCGAAATCGAGCTGTTCCAACTCTTTCTCGAGCTCCCGCGCCTCATTCGCGAACACCTGTTCTTCCTTCGTCAGACGCGTGAGATGTTTCGTCTGGAAGTCGTTGTTCTGTTTCGCCTTCTCGATCTCAGCCTGTAGGTCTTCAGACCGCTGCCAGAGCATGTCCAAGTAGCGAGGCGAATTGGACTTCCGATTATGGATCTTCTTTTCGTTCTCCTCCAACGCCGTTTGTTTTGCCTCCAGTTCGCCGCTGAGTTTCTCCGTCCTGCGCTCGACCGTCTCCCGACTGGCGCGCGTCCTCCGCCGCTCAGCCTTCTTTTCCTCCCAGCGCGCGTGCGTCTTGTCCCACACGAGCTGGCGGCGCGTGACGTTGTGCGCCAACGCGTCGCGCTTACGCGTCAGTCGCTTGACATCCTCGCGCAGTTTACCGCGCTCGATGTTTTCGTAAATGATAGTGTCCCACAGGCGGCCGGGGTACGCTTTATCCGCCTGCACCCACCGGCAGACCAACTCGGCGATGTCGTGTATCAGGCCGCACGCGCTGTCGACGATTGCCGTGATCTCCCGTCGCGAGTCCAGATACGCCTCCGCGTCACGCTGCTTGAGATGTGCGTACGATGACAGCGTCTCGCTTAGTTGCGTTGTCTTTTCAGTGACAGCGTCGCCGAACTGGCGGACTTCCGCGTCATAGGTGTGCACGCATCTGACGTCTTCAGCGCCGGCGAGCTCCTGCGCGAACGACAAACAGTATCTGGTGACGTGGTTGTGTGCTACGTCTTGTAAGCGGTCCCAGCTTACCGCGATGATGTCGTCGAAGGCTCTCTGGTGGATGCAGATGAACGCCAACTGGTCGAGCTCGGCCCGTCGCCGCTGTTGTTGGTCGATCTTGCCGCTCGCTAGCAGGTTGCAGAATGTCACCGCCTTCCAGTGTGACGCTTCCTGTCCGTCGTCGCTGTCGCCGTCGTTCGTCTCGTCACGTGTCGTCTCGCCGAGTTGACGCGATAGTTCGGCGATGGTCCGCTTGCACCTGTCCACGTCTATGCCGTCCAGACTGTAGGTGGCGCGGAAGTTCTTCACCTCCTACGATAGGACAACATTCGTTACTTTTATGATTGGTCGCACAGGTTCGCAACCTAAAGATGTATAACACTACGCAATACGTATGGGTGAGTGGTGGGTTTTAGATAGTGTCTGCAAGCGTCCCGATCTCAACTCCCTATACCTTTCTTGGCTTTCTAAATCATGCCATGCGCTCAGTTCGAATGTCCAACAATCGACCTCAGCGCTAGACGCGATCGGGATAGGGAAGGGAGTTGATATGGGGACGTTTGCAGGCATTCTCTTTTTTTCGTTGTCCCCATGTATGGCGCGAACAAATAATTCGATACTGTGGCGCCTCATGTTTAAGTCTATGGGTTATGTTTTGATCTCCCACCCTAATGGGAATAACACCCCAATTATCTACTTCAATGCAACACATTAATTGTAGTAGTTGGAAATGGAAAGAGCCGAGTGGACGTAGGCGTCCCGGTTGATATGCATTTACAACAGTCCACCAAAGTTAGCGTTTTGGATATGTATGCAATATAGTGTGCAGCATAAATAATTTGGCTAGGCCCCCACCTTCGCGTGTTTCGCAGGGGAAAATGAGCGAAGGTATTGCACTTATTGCGTGGGGTTAATTAGGTCCCAGGCCCTATACGCTTGGTGTTTTGAAAAGTTAAGCATATGCCTTATAAGTTACTGAAGGAGCAACATAACACTTATAGCACGACATGTTCTGTCATACAGCTGGTGTCGTTATATCATGTGGCTATAGAAGACCGTGGGTCGACAGTAGATATCGCGCTATGATTCAGTTGACGTGTCAGAACTTCTTCACTTGTGCCGACAAGTTACATTGACCAAATCAATAAATCTTTAGCATGGCTGCCATTTCTTCTTGTAGAGAACGGACAATGAGTTCAAACGGTGCTGTATCACGGAGACCCTTGAATGATATGTACGTCGTCTGACGTTGCTGAAAGGCCGTTCTGTCGTCGCAGTTTTAGAATTACTAGCAAAACTGCCCGTCACCTGATGGGATGCCTTTGTAGAAGACAGTCATGAAAGTAGTATTTACAAAATAAATAAATAAATAAAATAAGACAAAGCATCGTTACATACACATCATAACGCGTTCGCAGATACTCGTTGTTTGTTCAAAATGACGAAGTCGGAAAGAATGGGAAGTTCACGCCAATCGACATGCACTAGTCGTGATGGTGTAGAATTGTCAGATAATATACGCAGTGGCGTAAATAGGTTTTTTTTGGTTGCCCGGAAACCCCTCAAAATTTCTGCACTGCTGTATGATCAACATTATGGCAATGTATGTGAGTGCACGGAAGGACGACGGTAATACCCATAGGCGCGGTTCCGATGTCACAGTCGAGCCAACCGAGACAGCCACAAGGTGAAGGAAGATGTGAAGATATGCGGCGGACCGGCGGCGAACATTTTTCAGTGATGCTGAAGCTCCCCGATAAGAATTTCTTTCCTGCGCCACTGGTAATACCCGTTTTGAAACCCCCCAACATGTCAATCCTGGGTACACCCCTGATACGTATTGGTATGCTATTGGCATGAGGGTAGACTTGAGTACCTGCGTCTACTCCATGATGCCAGGTCTACGACGCACGAGCCGTTTTCCTGAAGTTTTTCCCGCACGCGCGTGATTCCTGTAATTGTTGTGTTACGTTTACGTATTACGCGCACATTTCGTTTTAAGTTCAGAACCGTTAAGGAACGAACTGATTTGCCAGGTATAGGTGTTTTAACATAGATGAGGTATTTTGAAAAGGCATAGATACATTTTACGTCCTACTCTAGGGGTCGTTGATTAATCCCTGAAAGTTTGAGGGAAACGTTAGGTTGATCATAGTTAGATACTTTATTGGGACCATTTGCGGATGCAGTGTTTTATTTGTTATGTTTTATGATCGCGAAAGCAACATTAATAGCCATAAAGGACAATTTTATAAATAGAAAATACTTTTCTTCTAGGACATAGGTTGTATGTTCAACTTTACCAAATCATAACAATTTGCTATAGATTGATGTCTTGAAACAGGAGATCGAAATAAAACACTGTAAACATTAAAAGGACGTAGTCTGTTCCAAGTTTCTGTATTAATTTAATGTTCATGTATTAATATAATGTTCTTAACACTATGCTAACTTTGTTGAAGGTATACTGCCCACCAAATTGTGTTTAATAAGCCCGTAACAACGGTAGCAATTTGAAGGCACGACCACGGGTGCATGTTCAATTAGTAAACAAAACATTCAGTTTTAAAACAAACTTTACTGGCAATACGGCCGGGTCGGGCTGAATTAACTGCTATGCCCTTTGATGTTCAACGATGCTCACTTTCCCACGGTCAACACAGCAGACTTCTAGTTAGAAATTGCTCCTCCCGCTAATTCCGAGTAGACAAACAGACTACGACCCTTTAAGTTGTTGTTTCCGCGTCAAACTACACTACTTATGTATAAAGTAGGTTTATTTGCACAGTAGCCTTGTACATTAAGATACTAGTCTGCAGCAGAACGCCACGGCACCACTACAGACTGTAGCACAATACACAAATGACACGCACTGCTATCTGTTTCTGTAATGGTGTTCTACTTCATCATCGATCATGACTTTGGCACAAAGGTAAATACTGCGGTAGGCGCCTATTGGAATTTATTTGCGGCCAACGTTGTTCACCTGATAACTATTTTAGGACTGTCTTCGTGCGTGCGTGCGTGCATGAATGTGAGGGTGCGTGCGTGTGCATGTGTTTTGGTGCGTGCCTCCGTGCCTGCGTATACGCAAGTTCAATGTAGGCATATCAAGCATATGAAACACAGTGTTATGTAAAAACAAATATTTTGTAGGACATCTGCGATTAAAAAAATCAAAGGGAGCCAACTTAACCGAACCGAGTGATATATAGCGACGCATCCTATTGGACGTTACGGTAAGTAGGACAAAGTACAACTGCACCATTGTGAGGGATGTTATATTCCGCATTTGATATGACGGTATCACCACTGGTTAACGAACTTAGCGAGACTCCACAAACCTGCATGGCTTGGTTGGCCGCCACAAGCGCGCTTCTATGCTCCACCTCAATACTGACTGGGGCGGCATTCTTGTCCCTGTGGTGGTGTGGCTTAGCACCTGCTCGCCGCACAGAAGTTGTTGTGAGAGTCGAATACATGCGAGGGTACATGTCGGGTCGCCTGTGCGTGCGTGTCTGCGTGACATTTCCCGCCTTAACATTCTTCTGCGGTGTCGCGTTGTTTGTCCGTGACGTCATTGTCCGGCGTCTTGTATTGTCTTTAATTCTACTTAAGTCCATTTATTCGCACCAATGCGACATTCAATCTACGATCCTGTCACGTATCACCGATATCACAGCCCAGCTTCTCCCAGGTGACAACGTGAAACGGTAACAAACTAGCCCGGTCTTTTGAGAAAGAATCTCGATCGGTTCTCAATGTAGCAGCATGGTGTCATTTACGTGTCGTTGTCAGTAAACACGCGCAATGTAACACTCCTCCGACTTTGCCGCTTCTTTTATTCGACCCGTGCGTGACGTCTCGAGTCGCGATTCCCCAGGTGGACTACCAGCAGACATTACGCTCCGTTCGCCTCCGTTTTGTTGCCGCTGGCAACCCTAATTAAACACGACCGGTACGTGTGTGCATTTCACGCCGCGTGCTGCCGTGTACAGCGTTAGCGTTAAGGTCATAATTTAGTAATAGATATGATAATTCTCTATTCTTCTCTCCTGTCAGACAGAGTTTAAGATCAAGAGCCACAGGCGGTGACCCGAGAAGAGTGTCGCTTTCTATTGACTCTCACTAGCCTTTTGAATATCAAATGATGTATTGCCTTTTAATACTGACAATGGACGATCATATTCATGCTCTAATATATCATTGGGTGCAGACTAGCATGCAACGTGGTGTAGTCGTTTATTACGGTGTTTTAATAACTCTCAATATCGAACTGAGATGTTGAAATGTTGACGGTAACCACTTTCAAGGTTCAAGGTTTCAATTTCATTAGGTAGGCTATACTTTTTTTTACAATGTTTTGCACAAACCATAACACATGTGAGGCTAAAATTTGATATTTTTTATGAATATGCAGTCAGACATATTTGATGAAGTCCCACTAGTCGGCTAATAGAACGAGCCGAGTGCTGAATTGTATAATTAAAACGTTGATATACCTTATTCGGAAAGCCTTTTTACATGTTCGTATTGTTAAATGGCCAGGGCCGGCGTGGAACGTCTTCCGTTATTGTTTGAAATATTGTGGAATACCGCAGTGACAGTCGTTTCTGTGGTATGTAAGTCCTATAGGCCTACTTTATAATCAACTTTAGTGAGTGTGTGAGTTAACATAGCACGCGCAGTGCTTACTGGCCAGTTGTGGTTCTCACATCTTGCTTGTTTAGCTGTTTTTTTTGCCCCGGTCTCCCCTACCAGGCATGGTTTGTCCGTTTTTACTTTCTTTTGTGATTTTTTTTCAGAGAATTCTTATAAACGGTGCTATGTGTTCACTATTTCCTTATTTCTTATCAGATATGTCTATTCAACTGGCAGCTATTTAATGATCGCGGTTACCACAAATTTTGGGTCAAGTACTAGCAGAAGAAGGTGACGCCGTCTAGCGAATGGCTAGGAGTAATGTATTATAGGATGGCAAAATAGAGCGATTTAATTAAGATATTTCTACAGTAGTGTCTGCTATGCAGTGACGCTATCTTTGCCGAAGTGACAAGATTTTTTGAAAATAAAAATATAAACCTTTTTCGTGTTGTGGATACAGCTTCAACTTCCAAGATGAGCATGGCCTCGGAAAAGTCAAAAAGGACGCGACAAAACTGCAAATTAGGGATTTTCCGGTAAGTAATATAAAATAATATAAAATCTAATTACATGTGTCAGCCTTCTGTGTATCAACTGTGATAACTCCAGCCTTTCTCTTTGCCTTTTTAGTCTTTAGAGCGTAGACTTGCCTCATCATTGTATTGATCATTTGAAATTTACTTTTCCATTTGGCCAAAGTTAAAATTGCAAATACAGTTATTTACTTACATCCCAGGTATATCAGATCATGAGATTATCCTCACAGACTCAAATATTAGACCCGAGTACACGAAAAGATATTGTCAAATCCACCTGTTCTCGAAGGCAGTTTGGAATAAAATTAGGGAAATTACATCAACCTTTGGCAATAATGTATATTCCCAAGAGCATGTCAACCGGTCAGTAAATGAAAACTGGAATGCCATTAACACAACCATTTCTACGATCATTAGCAAGTTTGTCCAAAGTAGAATGTCATCTGTCAGATATCATCTCCCTTGGCTGACCACTGCTCTCAAGCAAATGTGCAGAAATAAAAGAAATCGATTATATCAACGCGCGCGTAACACCAAAAACCAGCAGGCCTGGGTAAAATTCAAACACTAACATATTTGTTGCGCAAGAGACAAGATAGGCACACTGGATTTACATCAACGAGGTACTATCATTCAACCAGTCTAGAGGCAAATAACACCAAACCTTTCTGGCGGTATATTAAATCCCAGAGGCAAGAAAACCTTGGAATGCCTCCCCTGGGGGACTCTGGCGTTGCTCACACCGACAGTACAACGAAAGCAGATATTCTAAGTAGGCAGTTCCAGTCTGCCTTCACAAAAGATAACGGCACAGCCATGCTCAATAATCCAAGGCAAACGCTTCCCATCCATAAGTACATTGCATGCTGACACTGTTGGTATCCCGGGTTGGTATCAAGACGTTATATATTTATATACTGTCTGACATTAACCCCTCTAAAACGATCGGTCCAAATAACATTCCCTGTCGTGTGTTGAAGTCAATTACTCGAACATATCATCTGCTCACATGTCCGTAAACATCTTGATGAGTATGACGTTTTAACTCCTGTCCAACGTGGTTTTAGAAAACAACATTCATGCGAATCACAGCTACAAACCCGTGTTCGCGCTGACGCCGTTTTTGGGCGATATTACGCGTTTTCGAGGCGGGACGCGGTTTTTCACCGTTTTTGACATCAAGGCATCGCCAGCAGCTAAGAAGCCAAAAAGAGAACGAGGACACACATTAATTTAGTCCATTTAATAGTTCACATCTTTGGACCCCATTTTTGTTTTTAAGATCCTGTTTTTTCAGGCCCATGGGGTCCCAGGACCCCGTTTTTTAAAACCCTAACCCGAACACTGAGTAACAAGTCTTAAAGATCTGCATAAAATCAGGGACAGTAAGATCCAAGTGGACCTTGCTATTCTCGATTTCTCTAAAGCTTTCGACAGTGTACCCGACAACAAACTACTTTGTAAACTCAGTCATTATGGCATAAATGGTAACATACATCGCTGGATAGCAAACTTTTTAGTTAATAATTAATCCAAGGGTTGGCAGCATTTTGGTTTTTTAAAAATCGTTGACAAGCTAACTATTCAGTTACGAGAAAATTGTGATAATCTTCATAAAACTTATCAAATCATAAAACTTCGTTTATATTCAGTTAATTCAGCAGTAAGAACGAGTACCTGGCTCTACACAGTGGTGGATATTTGTATATGAACATAGTGTTTGTGCAGTAATTGCAATGGGGCTGAATGCTTCCCACAAAAATCGAGATGATTTTCTACTGAACAGATCTACAAGGGGGTAAGATGTAAAATATTTTGAGCAGTCCTAAAGACTCGATACTACGCCATACAAGAACTTACCTTTTTATTAGCACAACTTACACGTACAGCAGAACAAAACACAATCAAGTTCAGATTTTATATATTTTAATTAATAATGTCTGTATTCGTTTTGTTTTTTGTGTATATATATAGCTTGCTTGGCGGAGTGGTCGCTGACGATCAACGCGTCGAAAACAGAACGAACAAGTATCAGCCGACACGCTGACCGCATTCAGGAAGAGTGGCGTATGACACGCAAGCTTGGATCGCTCCTCGGTGAAGCCGAAGACGTCGCTCGCCGAAAGCAGCTGGCCAACGTCGCCTTCCGCAAGCTGTGGACACTGTGGTTTAGGCGATCACAGATCTCTCTACAGCTGCGGCTACGGCTATACGCATCCTTCGTTGTGCCCGTGCTGACGTACAACATGGGTACATGGGGACTCACGAAATCAGAACTAGATCATCTGGATGCGTACCACCGTCGTCATCTACGCCAGATCATCGGCATATGTTGGCCACATCGCATTTCCAACGAGGCACTGTACCACCGTTGCCGATGCCGTCCCATCAGCGAAGCTGTCATAACTGCAAGATGGAGTCTATTCGGGCATGTGCTCCGTATGCCACCCGATGCACCCGCTCAGCGAGCGATCGACAACTATTTCGCCGTGGACACAGGTGTCACGACATACATGGGTCGACCGCGAACGACACTGCCGACAGCGTTGAGCGCGGACCTGCGACGCATAGGCCGTACGCTACGTTGCCGTGCCGATGTCGACGCTCTGCGCGCACTCGACCGTGAACAGTGGCGACAATTGGGGCTAGCCATTTCAAAATAAGAAAGCACCATATGAATCCATGGAATTGACCATTTTAAATTATTTATTTACATTTTTATTACTTTTTAGTGCAATTTCTACTGACATTTTTTTAACGATTATTTTATATATGTTTATATCATATGGACATTTTAATTATTCATGTATCTATTCATTTAAATATTTTTATTTATTTACATGTCTATTTAGTCCACTTCTACAAAGAACTGTGATGGTATATTTCGTGCGGAATGGCACAAGCGAAACAGACGCGATCTACATCACGTCTGCCACGCGAAAGTGCACATAATAATAATAATAATAATATATATGTATATATATATATATGTATATATATATATACATATATATATATGTATATATATATATATACATATATATATATATAAATGTATATATATTATATATATATATATACATATATATAATATAATTAAAGTGCCGAATAACGCAGGAGATTCTCTGGAAAACCCATTGCATTTATCATGATGCTATTTTTTGCATTTTTATTTGTGGGCCGGTAATTTTATTTTTAATATTGAAGAATATTTATAATTATTATTTATACCGGTACCTTTATTAATTGTGTCGCATCATAGAGCTCTTCTCAGTCGCATGCTAGTATCTCTTTACGTCAGCTCATCCAATGCCTCTGTACATACAGTCTGATGCCAAACAGTTTGACGCCAAGTAGTGTGATTTTTGGCCTCTGCCTCCCAGTCTTTAGAGCTGATGTTGCAGGCCTCCAGGTCGCGCTTACAGACGTCCTTGAATACAAGGGCTGGGCGTCTCACTGGTTTCTTTCAGTGGCGAGTTGTCCTTAGAGGATGACTTACGGCAAGCGGCCATCCTCTATGCCAGGCCCACGGTCGTGCCAGTTGATACTGAAGATGCGCTTGAGGCACCGCATGTGGAAGGTGTTGAGGCGGCCATCCTGGCGCATGTACGTGATCCACGATTCGCTGCCGTAGAGGAGGGTGCTCGGCACGCAGGCCTGTAGACTCTCGTGTTGGTGTCCTCAGTGAACATCTTGTTTTCCCATACTCTTTTGGTTAGCATGGACATAGTGACTGTGGCTTCTGAATGTGTTAGCATACAACATTAATTATCAATGCCAAATCCTATTAGCAGAATTGGTTCATCACCAGCTAGAATGCATTATACCTTTATTAAAGTAAAGGTTAAGTCACATATCTAGCGTTCGTGCGTGATTGCGTGCGTATGATTGAAGTTATCTGTCAGGCAGGTCTAAACTATATCTTAATAGCGTACCTTCCACTAGGATACACGATCAATATCAAGCTGTTTTATTTTGCAGTCGCCCAGCCGTCGGACATGTAATCTCAATTATAGTCCAGTCAATAAATGGACCCACCTCAAACAAATTGCAATAGTAAGTTTTGTGACATTTTTAGATTCTACTGCATGTTTATGTTACCAGAAAAGTCCACCAAGATCCATATGGTGGAACATTGTCATTTTTGCATATTGCCAAGTGGCCGTATAGGTCTCACTGAAATTTGGGGGAACACATTATTCGTGCTGTATAACTTATTTTCTGTGAGAATACTATAACGCTGATGTATATAATTGGAAAGGTCATGTATTTAGTTGTGTAATGTTACCTAACAAGTGTCATTGCAATGAACAGTAATGTAAGAATCGTATTCTAAACACATTTACAAATTATTGCAATTTATATGTACCTCGATTTTCGGCCATGTCCATTCAATGTATGGCTTAGTCTCAAACAAATTGTAATAACAATCATTATGGCGTTTTTTGTTAGCACTATATGTCTGTATTATTACATAAAAAGACTACAAAAATTCACATGGTGGAACATTTACATTTCTTACGGTAATGACAAGGGGTCGAAAGTCGCTGCCGGTCATTTTTGTCAAATTAAAATCTAGGGAAAGCGTTATTTAAGCTGAGTATTCTAAATTCTTTGAGCAATTTATACACATGATACATACCATTGGAAGGGGTATGGATGGATTAATACAACGATATACATTAAGTTTAATTCCATTTAGAAATAACATGCAAACCATTTTCTAAACACTGCATGATCGAAGCCCGACTTTTAGCCGCCATGGGGAGTAGCTTTGTGATCAACCGAATTTAGCTTACATATATTGTCATAAACTTGTTTATTTTAACTCATCATATCTCCTTCGCTATTGTATTACTACCGTTGATTTGACTGCATTGCATACCAAGTACGCTTTGACAGTAGGGCCCACTTTGGCCGAGGGGCCCACTTTACCCGCCCTTCCTTTATTTGATATTTGTGTCATCAATGTAATAATTAATTCTAATAATTAAGTGTAAGAAGAAATAGGTGCGCCAGGGATAAGATGTAAAACGCATACAGAGGTTATTAGGACTGCATACAGGGCTTCATAAAACAGTACTTCTAATACACGAAAAGCTTGTATGAAAGCTACGTTCAGGAGGTTTTCATTTGGTGTATATATGCCCAAATTACCGGAGCCCCCTACGTCTGATGACATTTGAGATTGTTGGTATATTCAGCAGTAATTTAATTTAATATTGATTGAATGTTGGTTGAAACATATTACAGTGCAAACAAATCAAAACAAGTCATTATTCAAAATCAAGTCATGCGTTCAATTCACGATAATGGTAATTGTATGTAATGGCATAATAAAACGAAAACAAACATGTTTGGAAAGGAGTAAATATGAAGTTGCAAACTTACAAATAATATTGTTGGTGGGCATATAATCCGATCGTGTTTTGGACCGGTTGACCTGTACGACCCCACAAAGAATCTATAACACAAGACGTATCATATATTATGTAACCCTGGCGGAATTGCTTCGTCCAAGCGGTTGCATAGGCTATTGTCCTGTCAGCCGCCAGACGCATGTAGGGTAGCTGCAGCCACACCCAGTCGCAGTTTGCTAGGGATCATGGACGTGTCCACAACGATATACGTACAGTTCTCTCGGCTCCGTAATTTCGAGTATCAATATACACGGCCTGGTGAGTACGTTATTGTTTCATGTTTACACGTTATAATAGTGATATTATTAGAATAATGCGTAACTTGCAAATTGTGTCTTGTTAATTGCCCCATTACTGTCACTTCGGGCAAGCCAGTTATAGTATGACGAGCTTAGCAGTGTTGTGTCGTATAATGTTAAATTGTGTTTACAGACGACTTACATATCTAGCAAGCATTTTAGCTAATTATTGTGATTTATAGGTATGTTATGTGCATACGTTTGACTTTGGATAATGTGATGGTTACTAGATAAAATAAGTACTTAGCTAAAACAAGTTTCTCCGACTCGTTGTCTGCACAAGTTCATACAAGTATCTATGGGGTGACTGATTAATTACATGCGGCCTAACACGTATAATATTAGAACAGTCGACGTTGGTTGCTTGACTACAGTGTTGCGATTTTGCAGTCGCAACCAGGACGCTGTCTCTCTCTCTCTCTCTCTCTCTCTCACACTTCCTCGCTCTCTTATTGCATCCCGCTCTTTCCCAGATATACTACCATGGGACCGCCCTCCATTCTTGAGCCAACAAAGTTAATTTATTAGAAAAATATAATGATTGGTTTAAAATTAGGTTGTGTCACCAAAATACACCATTTCAAGTGTTTTGTAAATAAAATCGAATTTCACCCTCCCTCCACCCGACAGTTCTTCCTTTTGGTCACTAAACGGTGCACTACTAATTTAAATAATAAAATATAATTCAATTTCAATTCAATCAAACGTTCTTTGTATTCAAGGTCTTTGAAACCAGGAATTGATTTGTTTGCACTGTGCTGAACATTTCCAAGAGCTGTAATGTATTTCATTAAGAAAGGACTCGATACGTGATTAGCGTGTGTGGACGGACGAGAGACTTACAAGTTGTACAAAAAGACTTGTCATCCATGTGATCGAAAGTACGTCAGATTATCTCCATCATCGACTTGGATTTATTAATTTTGTCTGATATATTTGCCTCGACATTAAGCACTTCTAACAAGGATAATCGTAACAAAAAAATGCTTTAGTTGCGCAATAACATATCAAAACTTTAAGGAGACCGGATCGAGCCGGTCTCCTTAAAACACCAGTCTCCTGTATGCAGTGAAATATGCATAAACGTTTCCTCATATGCTATATACACACACACACACACACACACACACACACACACACACACACACACACACACACACACACACACACACACACACACACACACACACACACACACACACACACACACACACATGTATATATAGTATTATATATGGAACTTCAGTATTAATGTCACAATTGGGACTGCATAACAGAAACCTGAATACCGAGTTGACTATACTAGTGGGACTAATTTCCTATACTTTACACTATATATGGAACTAATGTGGGACTGTCCTAGGGTTACCTTAATTGTAATGTGGGAGTATTAATGAGGTGACCGTAAATCGAAGTTCAAGTGTAACTAAATGATATGTAGGTATTCATTCGTTTTTTGGCAGGGTCACCCAAAATGGGATGAAAACAACAAGCGCTGTGTTGTGGACTTAACCATCTACAAGTACATCTACTAGTGAGTGTAATGTGCTTTGTGTGGAACTTGGAAACACGTATTCAACAACAAAAGCAATTGATAGTGTTCTGCATATATACTCGTCACATAGCAAACACACTTTTGGTGACGTGTCTATCCCCACACTAAATTTCCTCCCAATGATTCGTTGTGTTGCCCAAGGGGATTATTGGGGTCAAAACACCACAACAGTTTCTAAAAATGGGGGAATGTTGTGAACGTCCACATCATGCTCATCAAGCCATTTCAATTCAACATAATCCATGTACTGGATTGCACATATGATTTTGCATCATTTTTTGGTGTGATTCTAAATGTTGATATAATAGTAGAAGTGGTTTTCTGTTGGAATGCTCTTGAAATTTATCTGGGGTTTTAACATTGTTAGTGTATGTAGGTGGTTTTCCATTGAAATGCTGTTGGAATAAACTTTTGAAATATTACCATTCGTTACGAAAGACTGGTGCAGAGACCCCCACACTCATGTAGCAGTTCGTCACGCTTGCCCCCATAACTCCCTCCGTACTTTGTTAGACGGCCTCTTACATAATGTACATGTATCTAAATGTGATTTTTGGAAGAGCATCCAAATGTAACTTACTTTCACAAGTTCTTTGTATGGAATATGTTTGAATTAGTTATTATTTGAACTGTAACAATTAATTATTCCAATATGTAGCGAGAATGTAAACAGTTGGGAGCCTAACACTGAAGAAGTGGGTTTATAGGTTTGTTCAGAAGTATAGATTGTTTTATTTTTCTGTCAAATGATACAAACATACGATATTATCTCTTTTGTGAAACGTTAACACTCATTTATCAAATTTCACATATGTCTATGTACCATATGACTTTTCCAACAAAGTAAACAATACATTTGTGACTGAATGCTGTTAAAGTATTGCGTTGTAAATGCAGACATACTATGTCATTTGTTTGTTTAATAACTGTTGAACTGTGTTGTTTATGACAATAGTGTTTCAGTGTTGTGTGTGGCAGGTTCGATACCTGCTGGTGTTTTGTATCAATACACTACTGGTTGTGCGCACACACTTATTCCATTCAATAACTTCAGCCATTTACAATAACTCCACCTAAACTAAGTTAATTCCACTTAAACAACTATTGGAAATAGCACAGCAAATTAGCATTAGGAGGAAAGGAGCAAACTTGCATGCTTTCTACAGAAAGACGTCAGTAGGCGACCACATGCTAATGTTCGACGACAACTACAACTGTATTCTAGTATAAGAGGCTATACTGCTGATACATACATCTTCTGGGGTGTTTGCCAAGGATGGGTGCAGTACTTGGATGTGCACTGCTGTAATGCAAAAGTCCAAATATTTGGGTTTTCACATTTCACACTAAAAAATACAATTTTTGGTTTCACGAAGATATATTTTGTGAGCAGAAGAGATCAAAATTGTTAGTCACCTGTCGTGAATTTCACGAAGAAAGTGATACCTCAATCACGGTTCACAAGGAAAAATATTTTTTAAATCACGCTTCACACTGTTGCACCTGATCACGAATCACAGGGATAAAAAAGAGCTTTCACGTTTCAAGAGGAAATAATTGTGTTAATCACGGATCACGAAAATACCCCCTACACCCCCTCGGAGAGGGTAGTCGACCTAACCTCCAACTGCACCCCCGCTGATCGGCGCTAGGCCAAAAAGCCCTCCCGGCCGAACCAAATTCATATTGGGTGGGCTGAGCAACTTGTTCAGCTGTCTTGGCACACTGGTGACATCGGAAGACGGGGGGAGGGTGATTTTGAAATTGCAGACTTTTAAGCGAAGTCATTTTGTACCACACAGAGTACGGAGGAGGCATATATAATTCAATATATGGAACATATTAATATGTCCATAATAATTACAAATTAAAAGAACTGCAAGCGGTAACGGAAGGGGGGCTGGGTGTTTGAGCCCCACCCAATATTTTTATAAGTTTTATACATGTTTTTGATGCATGAGCGTCTTCCGAGTTGCGCGAAAATGTGTTGACAGCAAAAAGTTTCACCAACACTAGACGTCGCATGCCTACGTGCTTTACGGAAGACGACAATTTTCGTAGTCTTATTTAATTAACATGTTAGTTAATCAATTAACTAAGCGATTAATAAAATAATTAATTAATTTGTTAATTAATTAAATGCTAATTTGAGCTACTCGTTATCAAGGTGTCATTGTTTCGAGTGACAAAAATAACAATAGTAGAAAAGGAAAAGCCTACAGCACCCGGTATTCCCAGGCGGTCACCCATCCAAGTACTAACCGGGCTCGACGTTGCTTAACTTCGGTGATCGGACGAGAACCGGTGTTTTCAACGTGATATGGCCGTAGACGAAAGTGGTTTCTTATGTAGTCGTATTTATATTAGGGCCGTAAATGTTGCTACCTTCATACCAACTAAATGTGATATTTGTCGAGAAATTATTTTATATGGTTTATTTAGGTGCGCTTTATCAACGTTTATTGCTTATGCACCACACTATGTAGTCTTATATAGGTTTTAAATCCGATCACAGTAGCGCCATCTAGTGAGGAGTCACTAACCATTCTATCTACAATTTCCGTATTTCTTTCTTTACTTGGTTCGCAAAACAAATACGTAACTTTGTATGTAAACAACACGAAATAGCTGTCTTTGTTTATTTTTATCGAGTAAATTGCCAATTCGATTCGGGTCAAAGGTCGTGCAATGGACCAAAGAAGCGACTGGTCACAGAAAGAGGCGACAGGTGCACTGCCACAGGGTCGGTACCGCCCGGAGAGGAGGGGTGCGGGGGGGGGGTCCTGGACAACAATTCACAGGGAAAATATTTGGGTTTTCACATTTCACACTGAAAAATACAATTTTTTGTTTCACGAAGATATATTTTGTGAGCAGAAGAGATCAAAATTATTAGTCACCTGTCGTGAATTTCACGAAGAAAGTGATACCTCAATCACGGTTCACAAGGAAAATATATTTTAAATCACGCTTCACACTGTTGCACCTGATCACGAATCACAGGGATAAAAAAGAGCTTTCACGTTTCAAGAGGAAATAATTGTGTTAATCACGGATCACGAAAATACCCCCTGCACCCCCTCGGAGAGGGTAGTCGACCTAACCTCCAATTGCACCCCCGCTGATCGACGCTAGGCCAAAAAGCCCTCCCGGCCGAACCAAATTCATATTGGGTGGGCTGAGCAATTTCTTCAGCCAACAACGCCTGTCGCGGAGACGGGGGGGGGGGGGTGCTCTTTAAAATGTTTCGTCACTTCACACTTCACCTTCTCCTTCCCAAATTTTCAAGTTTTAAATGTAGTTGTTTGAAAAACTTTGGATAATACCAAACTGTTTTACCAGGTACTTTTGTTGGTTGTGCAATTTGAACTACCATGTTTCACACAGTATCGACATTAATCACTAGTGTATTTGTCTGCATTTTGAAAGAAATGAATCATGTATATTGCAAGGTATATTATTTCCTGATGTTATTGTTTCTAGATTATCAGGGTTTCACTGTATCATATGAACACTTGATATAACAAGATGAAATTGGTGTACACATTTATTTACACATATAGGATCATTTACACACATGTTGAATAATATTAGGCATTGGTAATCGGTATGACAATACTATTTTCAAACAAACGTGTATTAAAACAGGCAATTATCTTTTACTTTACCTCATGATCAGAGGTAATGAGCGACTAACTAGTCTTTTTGTGTTCACTTCTCCAGATTTAAGTATACGAATCGACTTGCTCTTTGCTTAATTTATTGAATGCCAGTTCTTGATGTGTTTACCATAAAGGTGCATTATATTCAACCATATGTTCCCAGTTGAGTTTTTAAATACAACTTTCAAGAGACAGTGTTACTGAATATCAAATGTTTCAAACAAGTTCAAGCTAGGGAATAACAAAATAATGTTCTTCTTAAGGAAACATTGTGTTTCTTTATACAAAAATAAATAATACACAAGTTACTATTGATAGTATACATTACTTGAATCGTGTGAACTTTGCATATTACCCCCAACATAGACAAAAACCCAACATTACCCAGCTAAATGTAGATTTATACACCATAAACTGTGTTCATCTTGGAAACAATGAGCATCCCAGTTTTCTCCAAGTCAGATATCCACAGTTAGACAAGCATGTCGATAAATCTTTAAATAATTTACTACAAAAACCTAACGTTTCTTTACCGTGTGCTTTTGAGACTTTCATTATAACATACTGGCATTTAAAGTATAAGGCAACAATGCTGTATTTTGAACATATATATCATTAAACCACACATGGTTCATCTAACTCTACAAAACTACAAAAGCAGGCATGGGACTTGTCAAATGTTGCACATTCTAATGAAATACATTACAAGATTTCTTTCCCCTACAACTCTGTTTCTGTGAGGAAAAATATTCAATAATAATTTGGCATATTTGGCATTTGCACACATTAAATACTTTGTATCAGACCATCACTTCAGTTGGCATGATCTAGTGCTATGATTGCACATAATTACCATATCTCTCCACATATTAACATTGCTTTGTGAATCTGCCCTTCAACATTCAAAGACAACATTTTACTGCTAGAAAATGTATACAAATAAACTAAAACTACAAAGAATTCACATCTACAGGTTAATGGTACAATTCCTTCTGACATTAGTTAACCTCCCGTTTCACATAGACCTGCTCTACACATTTCATATCACTGTAGCTACACACAAGTTTACAGTGTCTAGATTCTGTTGGCAACATAAGTTTCAAATCAAGTATCAACTAGCTGAGATATATAATTTTAATCGGTTACACTTCTGTTAATAAAACTAATAAAGCTGACAAAATAATACATTTTGTTTAAGAAAAAACTGTTTCCAACACTAGCCCCAAAACATAAAGAAACAAAAACACTGTAGCAACTGGACGGCTGCAGCAAAGAGGGTTGTCAGGGTGCCACGACATACCCCGACAGCATCAGGGGGTCCTTGCCCTGGATGTGCAGGTTGCTGACACAACCCTCCAGCATCTTCTCGTGCTGACCAAATGTCATGCCGTCCAGGTCAGGCACGCCACCTGAAGCATAACAACCACTGTTAACACTCTGGCCGAACACGCTACAGATATAGCCTCTCCATCACGTGACCTGTTGCCTAGCAAAACCTCCGTCAAGTCATCAGAAAATATGTAGTGGGTTCGGACATTCCGTCAAATATTTTGTTGAAATTCTGGTCACAAAAGTGTTTCTTTATAGCAAAAATATAAGGCAAAGTTTGTAAAGTGACCATTGTATGTGGGAATGTTTGATTTAGGAGATGTCATGCAGCAATAGCAATGTAATTCACATATATATATATAACCATTAACAACATTGTTGGCAAAACAAAACTTGACGGAGGTCACGTGCAAAATTCAATTGTGATGTAAGCAAAACCGCGATGTAGTGGATACATCAATTATTACACAAATAAAAAAAATACTTATCCATCAGAAGGGATAACTTGGTCATTTGTATGGTGATCATTTTCATGGTTAGGTAAGAAACCAAGTGCTTGGTTGTGTGCCACATGGCGCTACCTACAGAGACGCAAGAGATGGTTTGAAGAAGTATTTATATGAGACATTTGATGAAGATTGCATAACTTGGGACAGTTGTACGCAATGCCATGCATGTTTCCTATGATTGTTCCATGCTGCATTTTTAAGTACAAGATATTTGTGACACTTACCAATTTACATGTTGCTGCATGCGTTCAGCATGCATGATACTCCCCCAGTTTCTCCCTCTGCAAAGTTGAATCCGTCGATCTCAAGACTTCCTTTCCTCCCAGTCCTGAAGTCAACAACATTGTCCATATTGGTCTACTCATACCACAGCTAATATCACAAGTACCTGGGTTTTATTTTTAAACTGACAAAAAATTTGCTTTAAAATTCACATCGGTTAAATTAAAATCAGTATGTTTTAATGTTGGGAATCTTGTATCACCATTTTCTAACTGGAGTCTTCAGTTGCCGCAATTTTGCACATAACAGATATTGAAACCTATTTTTTTGATTAAAATAAGTGAATAAATAAGTAAAATTACTTTCCCATTGTTAAATCAGTGTTTACGCTTAACAGACTAGTCTGTTTGTAAACATGCTGGCTTTCACCGGTCAAGAACAGCATGCCATCGGGGTTGCCAATTGTGTTAACTAATATATTTTATGGCAACATTACACGTACACCACTGATATCTGCAACTTCAATTATCACAATGATGTCGCAACCTCGCATGCAACTTCAGCAGCGGCATCAACAAAGACAGGAGCAGCAGCAGCGACGGCAGCAGCAGCAGTGATGGCGACAGCAGCAATAACAACAGCAACAGAGAAACTGCTCAACATTCGTGATGCATGGACTGGAGCTAATCTGAACAATCTAATCCATGTTAAGCGAGTAAACACACCATCGTGACGGACAAGGGACATCCAACTCGCTCTTGTGAATCCGTGTTGTGTGCGGAACAAAACTGCAGATGTCAGCGAGTATATCGTTACTAATGCCACTGATATCGTTCTGATAACGGAGACCTGATTGACATCTGGTGATGCGGTCACACGCGAGGAACTAACACCCAATGGCTATCATCTCAAGAACAATCCAAGACTGTCCGGCAGAACTGGTGGACATATCTGTATACTGTGCAAGAATGGTATTCGCTGTAAAGTGATGTTCCTTTTAATTTGCTAACTGTGAATTATTGTGCGAAAAGACGAAAGTTGATGTGGATGTGATATACCGACCACCGTATTCATAAAACCATCGTGTCACTACTGCTACTTTCTTTGAGGAATTTCAGAACTACCTGTCGCATGCAGTTCAGACCCTTCACTCACTCCTGTAGTAGGTGATTTTAATATTCATATGGATATTGACATCGATGCTGATGCAATAAGAATGTGTGATGTATTGAGTATGTGTGACTTAACACAACATGTTATGGTTGCAACTCATAGATCTAGTCATACTCTCGATTTAATTATCACTAGACGTAATCGTGAACTTCTTAGTTACCTGGTGGCTGTAAACATGCCCAGACCTCCTTTAGAGACATGTACTATATCGTATAGGAAAGTTAGGGAACTGACACAAATTGATAACAACGCTTTCAGCACTGACTTCAAGGGTATAGCTAATGCACTATTGAGCATCACGGATATCAGTCATCTAGCTGGTGAATACAATACAGCATTAAGACAGTTGTTGGACAGGCACGCACCCACTAAATCCAAAACTATGGTAATGAGGCCACTGGTGCCACGGTTTGATGATGAACTCAAAGCACTATAGTCGCAATGACGTAAAGCTGAATTGATCTGGAGACAGGATAAAAATCATTATCATTCCATTGTGCTAGGAACACATAAGTCAATGCACTGAACAACAAACGAACTGACCATTTCTCTCACTTTATCTCGGAAGATAAGGGTGATTCAAAGAAACTATTTGCCCTCATCAACACCCTTTGTGATAAGAAGCAGAGTACCCAACTACCTCAGCATGATTCTGTGGAAAAACTTATCAACGAGTTTGGCAACTTTTTTTAATGATAAAATAGATGCTATTCAAACAGACATCGGTGTTACCAAACCACCCAATATACCATTCAGAGAAGGTGTGTGTGATAATTTAGATACATTTGCTGTGGTCTGGTCAAGCATGCCAACCAAATTGGTCAGATAATATTGAGGAATTTGTGCCACTCCTTGTGCACTGCGTCAATTGCTCTATTGCTGCTGGGGAATTCCGGGAATTCCCACATGAATGTAAGACAGCACTTGTAGGGCCGCTGCTTAAAAAAGGAGGAATGGATCATATTCTATTTAAACATGGACCAAGAGAAGGTCACACAACTGGTTTTAATTAATGTGTCACATGAATGGAAGACTGCACTTGTAGTGCCGCTGCTTAAAAAAGCAGGACTGGATCCTATTCTATTTAAACATGGACCAAGAGAAGGTGACACAACTGGTTTTAATTAATGTGTCGTCGGCTTTTGATACTGTGGACCATGAGATTTTGTTGAATATGATGAATTGTTCTTTTGGTGTATCAGGCACAGCTATAAATTGGTTTTCATCATATCTTCAGTCAAGTCGCAATGAATTAGTATTGATGGTACGGTGTCTGACCAGTTTAAACTTGATGAGGGTGTACCGCAAGGATCATACCTCAGTCCTGTGGAATTCACAGAGTATTCTAGCCCTGTTTTTCATATCATTGATCAGCATGGTAAGCTGGGGCATGTGTATGCTGATGACCATCAGGTGTACTGTGGTTTTAACCCCGATTCTATGGACAGCAATCGCGAGTCTATGGAACGGTGCATTAGTGACATCAATAGCTGGATGCAAAGCATAAAATTTAAAATGAACAACTCCAAGACTGAGTACATCTTAATGGGTTCTCCGCAACAACTAGCAAAATGCACCAACACGTCCATTAACATCGGGGGCAATGAGGTACATGCTTTGAATTGTGTGCCAAATTTTAGGCACTTATTTTGATAAGCACATGTCTATGGAACAACATATCAAGTCCAAATGTCAGGCAGTTTATGCACAACTATATAACATTGGGAAAATTAGAAAATATCTTGATCAACAGAGTGCATAGAAACTGATACATGCTCTTGTTCACAGCCATATCCATTAGTGTATTACCTCTATTTGAACATGCACCCGTGGTCGTGCCTTCAAATTGAGACCTTTGTTACACGCTTACTAAACACAATTTGGTGGGCAGTTTACCTTCAACATAGTTGCTATAGTCTTAAGAACATTAAATTAATTAATACATTAAAAAACTAGGAACAGACTACATCCTATACATGAAGACACGCCGTACCTAATCCACTGTTGAACCTGAACTCGAAACGTCTGTTCTTGATTGCAAGGGAGATGAAGTCACCCTTTCCCTCGTCGCTCTCGGCATTATACAGCAACAGACTGTCCGGCACTGTCTGGGCCTTGAACATAAGGATCACATGTGTCTCCATAAGGGTATCGGGCAGGGTCTCGTAGTTGAACATCGGGTCTCTCACGGCGATACTTTCAACAAATGGTCATAATGAATCATAATTAAAGAGACGCAACACATAAAGGTAAGTTCTTATGTACTGCAGTATCCAGTCCTCGGGACTGCTCAAAGCATTTTTATACTTCACTCCCTGGTAGACATGTTCAATCGAACACCATTTCGACTTCTCTGGGAAGCATTCAGCCTTGCTGCAATTAATGCAGAAACAATATTCATATAGAAATATCCACCACTGTCTATTTCAGGTAGCCATAGAGCCGAGTGAACTGTATAATATGGAGATTGGACGATAGTTATCAAGTGATGTCCTGTCGCCTTTTTTATAAAGTGGTATTACTTTTGCAATTTTTAGGGGGTCAGGAAAAATGCCAGTTGCTAGTGACTGATTAATTATGATGGTGAGGGTTTGCAAATTTCTTGTCTTATTACTTTTAATAATTTAGTGGAAATGCCATCATTGCCACAACTAGGTTTAGGTTTTAAGCTATCTAATATGTTTGTGATGGTTTCATCAGAAATTGGTTTTAATGCGAAATTATGTAGTATCGGATTATGTAGGTAGTCCATGAAATTTACGTTGTTTGTATTAATTATCTCGGCTGCTAGTTTAGGTCCTACATTTGTAAAATAAACAATTAAATTTGTTAACAATGACATTGGTATCTCTTATAACTTTATTGTCAATCAAAAAATGATCAGGAAATTCCCATTTCTTCGAAGTCCGATTGATAACTTCTTTAATAGTACACCATGTTTGCTTAATGTCATTCTTACATTTTTCAAAAAGATTTTGATAATATGTTTTTTTTGCATTACGAATTAGTTTTTTCAAAATTCTTTGGTAAGTGGCTAAGTTAGTTTTATGATTTATATAAATCTCGGAATCTGCAGGTGTTTGTTTTAGTTTCATGTATAGTTTATCTTTATAAGCAATTGACCGGATTATACCATTTGTGATCCACTGAGACTTGCTGTGTTTATGCTTAATGAATTTGATCGTACGTACTGGCAAATGTTTATATTTTGCCCTGGATATTACTTCATTAAGAATGTTGAGATTGTCAGTTGGATTGGCAAGGTTAGTTGTGTTTAGCATGTAACAAATACCTGCATTATTTATTTCCATTTTAAATGTATCTATCGCTGTTGTTCCAAGTTTGGATTCTAATTGATTTGGTGGCATTTACACGCTTTGGCTCAAGATAATCTAAAAATATGAAGTATGGTAGGTGATCTGATATTGTGTTTATTGATACACCAGCAGTTGCCTGTGAGAAGCCATGTGATAGCTTACATAGGAAATTATCTATAAGCGTACAGTTTCTACTCGAAAGCCTGGTGGGTAGTGTATTTTTGGGGAAAAAACCTTGAGCAACAATAGAATCAAAATATTCACCAAATATTGCATTTTCTTTAATTTGCAGTAAATCAATATTGTAATCACCAGCAATTATGACTTCACTTTTACATTTTTGAAGATGATCAAGTAAAGGGATAAATTCATTAATAAATGTATGACATGTTTCGTTGTTACGCCCGGGTGGTCTATATATATTTCCTAATATAACTTTTTTGTCAAGTCGCTTTCCTGTAATTTCAATAAATTGACCTTCCCATACTTGTGAATTCTGATAGATGTTAACTGAATTATAACCATATTTGTTGCATAGATAAATGGCTAATCCTCCATGCGCGGTACATATTTTACCTTGCGAAATTAGAGTGTAACCGTTAATCATAAAGCGTGATGTATCTGAATTATCTGATAGCCACGTTTCTTGTAAGCAAATAGCACTGAATTCATAACCATTATTTTTTAACTCTTGCAATTTAATGTTGATCTGATCAAACTTTGCATTAATGCTTTGGCAATTTAAACTTAGGATATTAAAGATATTTCCTTTATTTAAGAATAGGTTATTTAAACTAAGGTCATCATAATATGGCGAGTGTTTAATTATTTCAGGTTCATTATCAGCGTTGACAGTATCATTGTTCAGAGTATTTAATAAATGGCACAATGAGTTGTGTTCCATTCCCCCACAGTATTCTAGAAAAGCTTCCCCGTCAACCATTTGTGCTGAAGAGAGAGATAGTTTGATAATTAAAAATATATAAATATTTTATCGGTACTTGAACAACCATAAAATATCTTAATGAAGTGAGAAGCACCAAAATATTAACCGTTAATTGAATAGTTACAACCACAGTTGACATGTCGAAACAAAAAAGGTATAGTAGCTTAAGTGAAGCAAAATTATAAATTATAGAGACAAGTAATATTACATGTAGTATAACATTTAACAATACACAGCGCACAAACTGACACATTTGATGCTTGCAATAACTACTCAAATTATGCACTACAATAAAGAAATGGATAGAAGTAAATGAAATGAAAAGCACCAAAATATCAACCGTTAATTGTGTAGTTGGCATCTCCAATCGAAAACGGTGTAATAGCTTAAGTGAAGTAAAATTATGAAATATAGAAACATACAATATTACATGTAGTATAACATATAACAATACACAGCGCACACAATTACACATTTGGCACTTGCAATAACTACTCAAATTACACACTATTATGAAGAGGTGGATAGAAATAAAAGAAATGAAAAGCGCCAAAATATCAACCGTTAACTGAATAGTTAACATGTCAATACAAAAACGGTATAATAGCTTTAGCGAAGTAAAATTATGTAATATAGAGAAAACAATATAACATGTAGTATTACATTTAACATCACACATCGCACAAATGTAAACATTTGGCAATTACAATAACTACTCAAATTATACACTATTATAAAGAAATATAAAAAAAATATGAAATAAAAAGTGCCATTATATCAACCGTTAATTGAGTAGTTAACATGACGAAACGAAAACGGTATAATAGCTTAAGTGAAGCAAAATTATGAAATATAGAGACAAACAATATAACATGTAGTATAACATTTAATAACACGCATATAGGTAGCACAGGTTAACAATGTTCATGTTAGACCTATGTTCATATGTGGCCTAGCATCGTTTTAAGTTCCTATTCATTGATACACGATACCTTCCTTCCATTGGTGAGAAGGCACACAACCCGTCCATCAATCGTCCAGGTAGATGTCACGTTTTCTGTAGCACGAGCCTTTTTGAGGAGATCGCTCCTTCTCTTGGTAAGGCTCTCCGTGATGACAATTCGGGTGCCTTTCAACTTCCGTTTCGCCGTGAATATTTCGTTTCGCGGCCCGTACGACACTAATTTAACGATGACAGGGCGCGGTTTCAGCCTGTGTAATTTGTGTCTTTCTCGATTTCTGGAATGCCGTGAAAAATTAAGTTGTTTCTACGACTGTACTGTTCTAGATGGTCAATTTAATTTTGCAACATTTTACTTTGTTGCTGGGCATCGGCGGCACGTGCATGCGATGCAGCGATCGACTGCGTACTTTTTTCAGTGTCCATGCTACAAGCTTCATAGATTTGTTGCTTGATCTCGTCCATGGGTATCGGGTCCACATGACGCAACTCGATGGCTCGTATTCTTTCTTCCAATCCAGCAGTGCGTGTCTTTATATCGTCACGAAACACCTTGAGCTGTTCGTCGATCATTTCTGAGATCTTTTTTGAGAGTGTCTTTTCGAAGGTGGTAAACCTGTCTTCATTTGTATCCCGGAAGGATTTTATATCTGCTGCTATGGAGGCAAGGCTTGGATCACTCTCTGACACTGCTATGCTGCTGGTCGACCCCCCCTTTCTGGTCACAGACTTGTTGTTGGCCATGTCCAGCTCGATTGTTACGCAATTTGTTTGCTTGATTCAAGTGCACTGAAGCGTGTCCGCTGCTACTGACGATTTTAGGTGGTTTTGCAGGAATTGTGGCATTCACGGCTTTTATAAAGTAACTCTGGCTAAGTGCTTCCCGGTGTACTGGTCTGGATGGAGGTTCCGGTCTGAGAGTAAGTTCCGGTTCCGTTTTGCGTATTGCGCATGCTCGCGCAAGCGCAGTACATCAAAATCGACCAACTGTGAGCAACGTGACCTCAGGTGACCGATCAACTTTGACCCCGTGCCAGAAGTATGCGGCGACTGAGTTACATCGCTGTGAGCAACGTGACCTCAGGTGACCGATCAACTTTGACCCTTGCTCGACTCACTCGGTGACCGAGAAATACAATTAATCATTTTTCGTTTGCTGTAGCGACCGTTACTCCACCGACCTATTTGCCCCCTACGTTGCTGAACAGGATCGTACATCTGCGTGTGACCACTGTCTACAGGCACATTAGTTAGTATCAGCTAGTTCACATATCTTTTGATGAGAAAATACCTGTGATGCAGCGGGAGAAAATAGGAGATGAGTACCGACGGTACATAACTTGCATAAGGCATTACCTAGTCACTAAAAACACTTGGTGTGTGAAAAGCGAATGCGCAATGCTGTCTTGAAAGCTACGCAGCATGGCAAGTATCAATCAAGTAGACGGTGAGTAGACAGTCCAGCCCCAGGGCCAGGCTAATAGTCTGTAGCCTACGGTATAGTATACTATGCCATAAGCGAGTCTATTAATATGGGTCTCTTAAATAATATAGGTGTCAGAATAGGGGCCTATGGTTTTGACAAAAGTATAATTATGAAACGATGGCTGGACAGCCGCTCTGCAGGCCCACCGTTTATTACCTTGAATGGTTGTTATTCTTATCTTTCTGTGGGTTGTACCTCTTGATTTCCTGAACCATAAATAAATATTCCTTTGACAAAACAGACACCCATGGCAGTCATTACAGGTTGGTGGTTATTTTTTGGCAAATATTAATAACAACTGCACTCAACCTAAGATGTCAAATGGCTTCAGTCTTATATGAACAAATGTACTGCTAGTTTGTCACATAAAATTTACATTCCATGCCCATGGGAGTCAAACCTTAATACACTGGCCCCCACGATAAGTGCTACTTGAAATTTGTTAATTGTGAATTCTATTTTGTGAATATTCCTTCAGCTGAAATTATTAACGCTATTAAACAATCGTTTTACCTAAAAATGTATAGGCCTAGCCTAGGTCCAGGAGCCTACCACTAAAATGTACACTAACCTACATACCAATGTATTAGACCATATATAGTGCAATTAATGGACAATCACTTGCTATCTGTATTGCATTTAGCACAGGTACTTACATTGTTATTGTCACACTGTACTGTACTGTATTTGTGTATGAATAAAGTGATATTTCCTTTCTCAGAAGTAGACACAGTGACACATAAGCTTATTGACAGTGTGTGGGAATACTGTTACATGACAGTAAGGAATTTACTAATTAATTGTATCATACTGACTTGGTACACTTTGTAGTGCTAAATTGTTTCAAATGAATTATGACATTCTCTGTATAGTTTGCTCAGGCCCTTATCACTAGAATTTAGACCCCTACTGCCCTAGGCTATGACAGTGCAGCATCAGGTAACTTGTGTTGGTAATTTCATCCATCATTTATGTAGTAAGCTTTACTGATAAATTGTAACAAGTGAACAATACTATTTTGCAGCATCTGCAAATTTTGTAAATGGCCTTTATTAAGTTGTCTGTTTTTAATTGAAACTTGAAACAGCGGTTTCGTTTTTAACATTGTTTATTTTAAATTAAGAGTACACCTGTAGATGCTAATGTCTCGGCATCTGTTGGTGGTTCAAATCCGCCAGGTAAATGCACAAACCTTTGTGCACAATTATCCCTGGCATGGGCTTATTGACCGATACATTGCATCTGCAAGTATGATTATGTTGATATTCAATTAAAATGACTTTCAATGATGCAACAGTTGAAGCATCAGATATAGTCTATTGAAAAAAGATCCAAACAACTGATTTACCCCATACCTTCATTGTCCACCTAACAAGATTGCCACACAGAGAATTAACTCTAGATGGCAGGTGGACAAGGAGGCCTTTTGGCTTATTGAGAGCCCAACCCTTCTGCATCCCGCCCTTCTGAGGTGAGTCGATTGTATGTTTACACATATTCACGCAGCAAACACCCACACAATCAGCAAATAATCTGTTCTATTCATTTACAGTCTTTTGTGAAAATTAGAACGTTCTTATACATAATCTACACCCCTCCTTTACTAATATAACTTCATGTCCTCTAGTACTTCTATCCTTCCTAACTGAGAAAAAAGTATTTCTATCAATATTTCTTCACTACGTAATATTTCATAGTACAATCTGAATTGCTACCTCTCATCAAGTCCGTTAGTTTGTGGATTATATGCAACCGTAACCATTCGGTCAATGTTGAACTTCTTGGCCAAGTCAGTGTTTATGTGATTTACAAATTCTCGACCTTGGTTGGACAATAATTTCTTGGGGGCACCATATCTATAAAAAGAGTGCTTTAAAACGACCTGTCTGTTCCATTACGCAGAATCATCCACTCAAGCCAGGGGTAGTATTAGCAGGAAGGCCTACTTTGTGACAAAATAGCAAAGGAAAATTGTGACCTGTATCTATGTATGTTATTAAGGGATGATATGTTTTCAGATGAGTGTATTATTTATGTAAGGAAATGTTAACATTAATGTGTATCTATATTCCAGTATGCAAAGGCCATCAGCGTCGGAGTACCACCTCACAAGATACGCCAGTGCCATGTCAATGCTTTTAGAAAGGCAGTATTAGCAGAGTTCCTGCAATACAAGAAACAGTAATGGCACATGCAGTCACTGAATGTATACTTTAGTTTGTCATCTTACTATTTTAATCCCACCTCATCCTATTATTTGATGGTTCTTAGTGTAATTTATTATTTAAATGGGTTTATTCATTATACACATGTATATGTTTTAAGTATAATGCCCTTATATTTAAATTGTATTTTAATTCAATGTACGATTCTTAGTTGTATTGTTTTTATGTTATTTAACTTAATATTTTAATGATCTAACTATACAGGTTTGGTATTATGATTGTATTGTAAAGCCGCAGAGCACTGTGTGATTATGGCGCTATATAAATATCTTATGTTATTATTATTAGTCATGCAGTCATGCTATATATGAATTAATGATTACTTGTGACAATGGTTTTATTTCTGAATAATTGAATTTTATATTACGTGGCTGATCAAATATTATGATATATATACTTTATTTGTAGCAATGTTGTATTTCAAGCGAGTGCAGCACTATATAACGGGCTACGTGGTTTGGTTCTTTGTAAATGTATGTCAATCATTTTAGTGTATTCCTGTTGTTTTATGTTACTTTGTTTAATGTAATAACAATCACAGCTTTAGGTTCATAAGGATCTCCTCAGTTTAATTTACATTACATTAGATTGCCCATAATGTGACGTAAATATGTATGACCAGAAAGGCTAATGCTATCTACGAGTTAATTTGTAACAATAGTTTTATTTTTTTATAATTGGATTTGATCACTTGTCTGATGAAACATCACAGTATTATACAAAGGGCTAGTTTTGATGTGTGTAAATAAATAATTTTTTGCATTTTATATTTGATTTAATAATACTATTTGAACTGTTATGTCACATAATTATACACGTTGACATGATAATACATGTTTGCTTATGTAAGTCGTGAATGCATGACCCATTTCCATAAATGTATTATTAAAGAATTGTTGAGATACTCGGAGTTGCATTGGGAAAAACTGTTTGGAAATGGTGACCCCAAGATCCCCACTCTCCGTACGAATATTGAAGTGCCTCAATGGGACTCCTAGACTGCACACAAAATGTTAGCCCTATATTTCCAAAACTGATGGAGATAAGTGCTATTTTAAAATTGTGACCCCCAGACCGCCACCCCGGACAAATTTAGAAGAAAAAAAAAAAACTACGAACCATCCCAATGGGTACGCTAGATCGCATAAAATGTATGCCCCATACAGGTATGACTGGCCCAGATAAGTGCCATTTTAAAATTGTGACCCCCACATTTTGATTTTTTTTCGATATCTAGATCCCAGTGGGCTTGCTAGATCAAACACAAAAGCTAAACTCCACACATGACAAAATGACAGAGATAAGTGCCATTTTAAAATTGTGACCTCCCCCGAGACCCCCACCACCTGGATGAATTTCGAAAAAAAACCTATATGTACAAACTACCCCAATGGCCACCCTAGATCACACACAAAATTTCAGCTTCATACATATAAAATTAATAGAGATATGTCATTTATAAATTGTTACCCCCCTAAGATCCCCACCCCCGACGAATTTATAAAAAAATTAATCTGCGAACCACCCCCAATGGGCCTGCTAGATTATACACAAAATGTCAACTTCATACATGCCAAACTGACGGAGATAAGTATGCGTCATGTCATTTAAAATGCGGAGATTTGTGTTTACCACAAAACCCGCTGTGCGTATAAACAGCGCTGAAAACTGCAGCTCTGTGTGACGAAGTCGTAAGATACACAACGTCAACGCTCTGAGACAATGGCATCAAAATAAAACACAATTTTTTGGCAAATAACTACAAGTTATGCTAATTATGAGATTTTTTTATGATATTAACAATTACAAAAGTAACCGTACCGTAAACTATCACACATTCTTTCGGCAAACACCGTGTTAAGGCTTAAGCTGGCCAAAAATAGGCGCTAACCTTTGACATGTACTGTGTGTACGCAAAACGGAACCGGAACTTACTCTCAGACCGGAACCTCCTACCAGACCATACAGCTGCGGGCCGAAAGTAGGCGCTAACCTTTGACATGTACAATCGCATGCGCAATACGCAAAACGGAACCGGAACTCACTCTCAGACCGGAACCTCCTTCCAGACCAGTACACCGGCTCTATACCTTTCTGCTCACTGGGATATCATCGTCTAGCCGTCACGAAGTTTCAAAGTCACTCACAACTGCGAATCCCGGGAGCTCGCCACCAACCCGCTTCTATTACGCTCTCTATTATCGATGTAGAGGATACATTAATTATTACACATAAAAAAAGAGTTCGCCGACTCCCAGAGGGCTGTGGAGAACAGGGAAACGTGGAGAGAGCTGATTAAAAAATCGTCAGTGGTGCCCCAACGATCCTTACGAGTTATGGGAAAGTGAAGTGAAGTGATGACAGTGTGAGTGACGTTGTCGTTCGCTTTCGCTCGGTAATATTTTGCTTCAGAGGATGCGGTGTAGGAAGTGAGAATTTGTGCATTTACGCGGTTGATTTCTTGTCACAACCATGCCACCTCACAGAAAGAAGCCTTTCAGTGCGAAACAGAAAAAGGAACAATTGAAAGCCAAGAAAGTGCGAAAACTGCAAAAGGCGCATAACGGTGAGGATAGCATATTGCAAAAATTGCGAAAACTGCAATTCGCAGTCTGAATTAATTCCCGCCAGGTGGCATCACTTTTGTCCAACTGATATTTGAAAAAATTTGTTTAAAAGAATACATACATGTCAACCTGTGAGGATCCAAATGACTGAGACTTTTCCATTCGACGATGCACGCCCGCGCACGGGACACCGCGTCGCGCGCGTCCAATCGCTCTCGGGAGTCTCGCACACTCCAAACAGAACACTCAAGTTTATCATTCTGTCAGTGTCACACAGCATGGCCAGTGATCTAGTGAACTTATGTATATTTATATCCAGAAAATGTGTGTCAACAGTAATTGGGCAATTAAGCCGGTGTGTTCCTGTGAAGCAGGTTGTAGTTTATTGAGGCTTTCTTGGACATGTCTTGATATGTGGCACAGTCGTGAATGGCTCATACTCAGTCATAGCCATAGCATAGGGGGAGTGTCTGTCACTAACAGAACGTCACAAGGGCGGCAATGGCGTCCTGGGTCAACTCCGTGTCGATCTTGTTGACCATGGAGAAGGCCCGCTCTGAGTCAGCGTTGCTGTGGGGCATGAGTATATAAACCTTCATGATGGCTGAGAGGGTGGCGAAGGGATGATCCCCCCTGGAATGATATGTGTCGCCATGGCGGCCCAGAACACATCCAAGCCCCCATCCATCGGTGGCAGGTTTGCATCCGTAGCCAAGGCGAACTCCATGAATTCAGCCCTTCATCTCGCCAGCCACCATGTACTGGCTGACCCAACCCCGGGTCTCATTACAGGTGACTGGCAGACTGCAGATGTATGCGCATGTTGCGGGTGCCAACCTGAAGTCAAAATAAACAAGTCCAGCCTAAGTACAGGCCTTACAAGTTACAGTCGGCTATGTGGCCCCTGGCTGATGTTGTCTGTTTAATTTTCACTGACTTAAAATAAAATGATTTGCTTGGAGGGTACCCAAAATGTTTTGTAACACTGCCTAACCCTGGTGTCTTTGTAAAAAAAACACCTACTACCGCCGTTTAAAAAATTATTTCCGTCAAAAGTTAAAATAAACCTATTTGGATCGTCATGAGATCTGCTCGGCCAATTAGAAGACGTGTTCGTCTTCACTGCAGTCGTTGCACAAAGTTTCTGCGTTAAACCAAACAAAAGTTATGTTGAATTATCGTATAAACATGAATTTTTGGTAATGTTATCGCCTAAAATTCAAGTTCGTGTATATACACACCTACATGTCAGTTTCAGACTGTTCAGATGATATATGTTATGTGATATTTTAAAAAGGTTTACAAGAGCGGAAATCACATTTTGTGCGACCTAGTTGCACGGTTTTCGAGAACGCTATCGCAGACGGTGACGCTGTGCTCAAAATAGTAACATCCGCCTGGTAACGTCAGCATTCCGCTGGATATCCGACAGGCGGACAACCACGTTGCGCTTGGGATTGAAATTAAATCAAAACCATTTACTTCAGAAGAAGAAGCTCCTTACATGCATAACTAGACATGTTCTAGACGGCGAAACCTCGAGAGAAGTACCCGTCAAATCCGGCGTCCCACAAGGCACTGTACTTGCTCCCCTACTATTTCTCTGTCATATAAACGACCTACCAGCATCAGTAAAATCTAAAGTCCGCCTATTTGCAGATGACTGCCTACTATATAGAGAAATCAAAACACTCAACGATCACATTGCACTACAACACGACCTAAAACAACTCCAAACATGGGCAAAAGACTGGGATATGAACTTCAATACAAACAAATGCTACATCCTCAGTGTAAAACATAAAACTGACTATTTCTACACCTTAAATAACATCACCCTAGAACGTGTAAACTGCAATCCCTATCTTGGTATCTCTATCTCCGACGACCTTAAATGGCACTCCCACATCGCAACAACAACTAAAAAAGCAAATTCAACACTTGGTTTCCTAAGACGTAACATACGACACTGTCCTATAAATAACAAACGGACCGCATATATTGCCCTTGTGCGCGCTGCTTTAGAGTACGGAGCCATAGTGTGGGACCCATACCATCAGGGGGACATAGATAAACTAGAACGTATACAACATCGTGCTGCTCGCTTCATTACCGGCGACTACCACTCCAGACATGAAGGATCAATGACAAACATATTAATAGACCTAAAACTCAATACCCTACAAAGCAGACGTCGGGATCTACGACTCAAATACATGTACAAAATAGCTGAGGGATCTATCCCAGCCATCCCCGCAGAAACATACTTTCGGCTCCAAAAAATAAATAAAATACGCATCCAACCCAAACATTTTCCAGATCACGTATCCTCAAATTTTGTACAACACCTAACAACCAATAACACCAGGTGCTATATAGTACCTGCATCCCACACCGACCAATTCAAAAACTCATACTTTGTAAAGACAATAGTAGACTGGAATAAACTAAACGAGTCGCAGGTCCAGGCTGAGACCATAAACGATTTCAGTCTCCTATCCTGCGGCTCAAACACTCAATAACACCATACGCACCCATCCCTTCGTAAACCATAGCCAACAGTGGCTCCTTACGATGTAAATAATTAGAATTAGAATAACAAAACATGTTTAGGTAATGCAGTTTTTATTTTTCATGTGATAATGCTACTAACAGTGTTCAAAATGGTTCAGGTAAATAGCAAATAACAAAGGACACAACTTTTCTCCTTGCCATACTTGCTATACATCACATGAGAAGAAGGCTGACACAGCTTGGCCCTGATGATGATTTAGCATTTTGTATATGTTGTATACAACTTTCAACACAATACCATTAATACTGCATGAAATTATCTTAGACCACAGGGAGGACCGGTCTACTAAATCAAATGCTTTCTTATAATCGATGAAGGCACAATAAAGCCTTTTGCATTGAGACAAATACAATTCAATCAATACCCCTATTTGAACACTGCCTGTTCTTCACCTATTACATTCGCTTTGTTTAGGTATGTGGTCAGTCTGATGTTCTGAACAATCACTAAGGATTAATGAATGCTTGTGCAGAATGTCACCCACTTGGCAGGTTTAATTGATCTATTCAGCAATGAGGACACTGCTTAGGCCTCACTCTGGACACTGTCACTCACAGTGTTGTGTATTGTCTTAGTTGGTGCATTGAGCTAATCTACTTGACCATGAATCAGTGGTGGATCTGGTTGTGTATTACACCCAGCTGTGGAGCTAAGATTCTCTGTCTGCTATTGTTTGATGGAAACTGTGACTAATGTGTAATTGGTCACTGGCAGTAGCTTGTGTCAACAGACAGCATTAAGCCACTAGACCCCTGTTAAACTGGACAGTTGCCAGTAGGTTTTAAACTGTGTCAAACAGTGAGTCTACCTTTTGCTCTCAAATAATCTGTCCTCTTAGTTTTACACATGAAGACATAATCTGGCATAACTTGATAAGTCTTTGTAGCGGCACATTTGTACTTCCAGTGTATCATTGCAACATAACATACATATTACATACTGTGTGCCACATTTGAATGTTGTGCATGTAATATTTCCATGCAATCCATTTGCATATATAATGTAAAACTTCAACAGCTGTTTTCTTCATTTTCACTTTTTGATCCCTACCATGTTCAATGCTCCATAACTTTGCCAATTTTTTTAGCAGTCATATGTTTTGAAACCGTGTAAAGCACCCTACCAAACCTTTACAAGGATGTAAGAAAACAATGTTACAATTTTTTCGACTTATCACTCATTTGGTCAGCCGGGGTCACATATAGACGTATTAATCCAAAGGACTTCAGGGCCACTTGGCCCATTTTTAAAATTTAATATTAAAACAAATTACGTATTTTTTGGTGGTAACCGTCAAATGACGGAGATTTTCGTCTCTGTGATGGGAGTTTTTCAGCGATGTCGAAATGGCAGGGTCTCTGTACGAATGACGGAGGGTTGACATGTATGCAATATATTATGTGGCCTAAGCCCTGGCCCAGTAGGATGGGAGACCTATAGACTCATAACCTGTGTCTGTGAAAGCAGAAAGGGCCTTGACAATGTTAACACATCTTTGACCAGTCACCCTGAGTACAGCATACAAAACCTCGATCTCAAACAAAAATGGCCAGGCCGCAGGGTTGGGGTCAATTATAATAGTAATTCGTAATTGTGTAATGAATTACAATTATGATGTAATTGTAATGAAAATATTTGAAAGTATCGTAATTGTAACTGATTTTATGTGTGTCGTAATTGTAATTGGCCATTGTAATGCCTTTATTGTTCAATTACAATTCAATTACTTTCCCATCATTTCTCCAATTGTGGGTGAAACTCCCAGAACTGTTTTTTTTATTTCATAAAAACCAAGGCTGTTTCCCTCTGAAATCACCTTCCCTCTCATTCTCCTCATTTTTGGGGGTGTTATAATCAGACAGTGACTTGGCACATTGGAAGCACTGATAGAGAGATCAAACATGGCTTCTCTTCCATTGGGGAGGCCATATAGAGCTGATCCATTGAAGCACTAGCTCTAGCAGTAGCAGGCTTCAGCAGTTGGCAAGTGTCAAGCAGGAGGCCAAGAACAAATGATAGGTCTGTGGTCCAGTGCTACACAGGCTAGCTGTACTAATTGTAATTTAGTTAAATAAGGCTGTGCACTAACACTATCCTTTCACTGTGGAATTATTTTCTAGTAAGCTTGGGGGCAGCAAGGTGCTGAAAAGCCTATTGTGTGGTAATGATATAAATGTGGGATGATCTGAGATATATCATTAGTTCTGTTTATGTTATTTTAAGCGAAACAAAAATCCATTGTAATTGACAATTAAAATTGTAATTGAATATATTTTGGGACGGTAATTGTATTTGATATTTGAAATGAAACATCATTGTAATTGAAAATTATCCAGTCATGTAATTGTAATTGATCAATGTAATTGACCCCAACCCTGGGCCGCCAGGGTGCTTCTACCAGTAATTGCATCATACTTCATTTAATTAAAATAAAAAAATAAAAAATACTGAGCGGTTATAATCAGTGATCTTGTAGGTATTCCCAGTCACCACCTGCTTGCTAATACTAAGTAATAGGTAATTTTAAAATGTGAAAACTTGGAAAACTGAGGTACAGTGGAGCCGCCGTATTAAGGTCAACCTCAAGACTTGGCCAAAATGACCTGAATGACAAGATGACCGTACTAGCGACACTAATTTCTTAAATATTTTTGGACAATTCTAGTGACCTTAATTGCAAGGTGGCTGTATTACCGAGGTGACCACAAAGAGAGGTTCAACTGTATTTTTTAATGTTGACATTAATTTCTGATCACTGTATGTATCTAGTTTTTAGTTTTGTTGGGGATCTGAATTGATTATGTTTATATCATTAATTTTGGAGATAATTTACTTTCAGATGACTCATCAAATGATGGCAGTGAGGAAGAGACTGATGTTCTCAAACTTAATGAACAACCTGCAAAAATCACTGAAAAGGGCTACGATCCAAACAGGTAAAACTAGTTAAAATAAAAAAAATTATCGCACACTTACTTAGCTGTTGTACTTTTGTAAAGTATAATAATATTGACAAACTTCTATAGCGCCTAAATCCCCAGATATCTGAGCTCAGAAGCGCAACATGAAAGAATCATTGGGCAATATCGTTAACAGGGACAAGCAAGAGTCGTCGTTAGAGCAAGGACCACCGAAGTTTAGGGTGGGAATGCAATTTAAAATAAATGTCTTCAGTTTTTTACAAAAGTTATTTATTGTCTCAGATGATTTTAAAGCGATAAAATTAACATTTATGTAACTCGGTCAACAGAGTCACAAGTAATATTACAGTTACATGGTATTGTCCACCCATCATGCAATATGTAAGTGTTTAGTAATGTTCCATGTTTTTCCATATTTTGTTTATCCAGGTATCCATGTCGGTATTGTCATATTTATGGTGCATTGCAGATATCGACTTCATTTTGCACAGGAGACAAAGAAAGAGATCAACAAACGGAAAGAAGAGGCGTCACAACCATTAACCTTCCTGCCTGAAGTATGAGTCTTACTATGTTTTATCTTTATCTGGATTAATTAAGGGATATGATAATTTTTTTAAATTAAATTGGTATTCTTGTATATATCGTAATAACGGTCAGATGTTTTCACTACCAAGACTTGCCTTGTCAAATTTTTCCTAAATATTTTATATTTAGTAGATTTTTGGGGATGCCAAGTTTTACTACCCAAAAATATAAATTTCACTTCTAAACATGTTATTAATTTTAACAGGCCCTTCAAAGAATCTGACACCAAATGTTTGTGGTTGACTAAATCACCAGAAAACAAAAGATTATATTATACTTATAGATGAGAAATCATTTTTTTAGGATTGCCGCCTGAATGGGAATAAACTGAAAGAAACAATTTATTGAGTGGGTGGATGGGTGAGTGGATGGGTTTGAGTGAGTGGGTGGGTTTGAGTGAGAGTGAGTGAGTGAGTGAGGAAGTGTGTGTGAGTAAATGAGTATAGCTGCACTCATAGCTTTATCTAGAGACCCGTCCACCCGTCATTTGGACGGGCGATGTTAACCATGGATGGGGAATAATTTGCGAGGATGGGGTATGGCGCGGCTTTGTATGATAAGGCCCCGTCTAGGCTGTAGGATGGGTGTCAGCACTGGAATATATCATGTTTTGTATCACGCAGAAACAAACCCTTCCTAGTTTGAATTCCTAGCATTATTTGAGCATTTTCCGGATACACGGCGCTCAATAATGCCTAACTCCACATAATTCACGCATACCATCTGTCAGCTCGCTGACGTAGCGTTTTGCACACAGAACCCTGCCAATCAAATCTAATGTATGCTTTTTTACGCATGCGTATAAGGCACCGAATCACTTCGGATCGTAGTTTGTGAATGAACCCTTTCGGCGGCTCTACACATGATTTCATTTCCTGCTAGAGAGGTCAATGCAATGCATGAATACTCCGACAACTAGTCCGTAAACAACAGACGTGATTGGTTAAATTCCTTTGGGGTGTTACACATCAATAATAATGTGCCAGAATATAAATACTAATTAAGTGCACTTTATGTGTATTAAAGGGGCAAGAATTCAGATAAATTAGACATGTCAGGGGTTTATGTCACGTAATAAAATATCCGAAAATGTTTTTATGTACTTGTATATTATTATCATTTAGACGCTATCATGGGAGTGACTCCCGGTGATGATCAAATTTAAAACCGAGACTACAGTCACGAGGCTGCATTAACAACACACACGGTTACCGATAAACAATTCCTATTATCATTCATTCCGACGCATCCGCGATGCTGCCACCGAAGGCGAAGGTTCGTAAAAACAAACACGATAACTCAGTTTTTAGAACATCAACACCTGCACCGATGATGGTGACTATCACTAGTGCTACCATGTTTACAGTAACAGCCGATGTACAACGTGCCGATGAAGTCGTTACCGTTGTTAGCCAGCCTGGCGAGCATGTTAGCCCTACAGCTACGCCTAACCACAGGCCGGCTGGACCTAGCCCTCCTCAGCCGACTGATGATAGTATTACTGTCATATGTGTGTATATATAATTATTTACTATATATATATATATATATAGTAAATAATAAACGTATATATTATATATGGTGAGCATCGGGGGGGGGGTGCAATTGGAGGTTTTCATGAGCCTCGGGGGGGTGCAGTTGAAGGGTTTTGTGGTGAGCAAATATCAACTGAGAAATGTTTTGGACTGGTCAAATGTTGATCCTGCATAAAGGCCTGGCTGCACTGCATGAATTGTACCATAGAGTGCAAATGTTGATCCTGCATAAAGGCCTGGCTGCACTGCATGAATTGTACCATAGAGTGCAAATGTTGATCCTGCATAAAGGCCAGGCTGCACTGCATGAATTGTACCATAGAGTGCAAATGTTGATCCTGCATAAAGGCCTGGCTGCACTGCATGAATTGTACCATAGAGTGCAAATGGTGATCCTGCATAAAAGCCTGGCTGCACTGCATGAATTGTACCATAGAGTGCAAATGTTGATCCTGCATAAAGGCCTGGCTGCACTGCATGAATTGTACCATAGAGTGCAAATGTTGATCCTGCATAAAGGCCTGGCTGCACTGCATGAATTGTACCATAGAGTGCAAATGTTGATCCTGCATAAAGGCCTGGCTGCACTGCATGAATTGTACCATAGAGTGCAAATGTTGATCCTGCATAAACGCCTGGCTGCACTGCATGAATTGTACCGTAGAGTGCAAATGTTGATCCTGCATAAAGGCCTGGCTGCACTGCATGAATTGTACCGTAGAGTGCAAATGTTGATCCTGCATAAAGGCCTGGCTGCACTACATGAATTGTACCGTAGAGTGCAAATGTTGATCCTGCATAAAGGCCTGGCTGCACTGCATGAATTGTACCGTAGAGTGCAAATGTTGATCCTGCATAAAGGCCTGGCTGCACTGCATGAATTGTACCATAGAGTGCAAATGTTGATCCTGCATAAAGGCCTGGCTGCACTGCATGAATTGTACCATAGAGTGCAAATGTTGATCCTGCATAAAGGCCTGGCTGCACTACATGAATTGTACCATAGAGTGCAAATGTTGATCCTGCATAAAGGCCTGGCTGCACTGCATGAATTGTACCATAGAGTGCAAATGTTGATCCTGCATAAAGGCCTGGCTGCACTGCATGAATTGTACCATAGAGTGCAAATGTTGATCCTGCATAAACGCCTGGCTGCACTGCATGAATTGTACCATAGAGTGCAAATGTTGATCCTGCATAAAGGCCTGGCTGCACTGCATGAATTGTACCGTAGACTGCAAATGTTGATCCTGCATAAAGGCCTGGCTGCACTACATGAATTGTACCGTAGAGTGCAAATGTTGATCCTGCATAAAGGCCTGGCTGCACTGCATGAATTGTACCATAGAGTGCAAATGTTGATCCTGCATAAAGGCCTGGCTGCACTGCATGAATTGTACCATAGAGTGCAAATGTTGATCCTGCATAAAGGCCTGGCTGCACTACATGAATTGTACCATAGAGTGCAAATGTTGATCCTGCATAAAGGCCTGGCTGCACTGCATGAATTGTACCGTAGAGTGCAAATGTTGATCCTGCATAAAGGCCTGGCTGCACTGCATGAATTGTACCATAGAGTGCAAATGTTGATCCTGCATAAAGGCCTGGCTGCACTGCATGAATTGTACCATAGAGTGCAAATGTTGATCCTGCATAAAGGCCTGGCTGCACTACATGAATTGTACCATAGAGTGCAAATGTTGATCCTGCATAAAGGCCTGGCTGCACTGCATGAATTGTACCATAGAGTGCAAATGTTGATCCTGCATAAAGGCCTGGCTGCACTGCATGAATTGTACCATAGAGTGCAAATGTTGATCCTGCATAAAGGCCTGGTTGCACTGCATGAATTGTACCATAGAGTGCAAATGTTGATCCTGCATAAAGGCCTGGCTGCACTGCATGAATTGTACCATAGAGTGCAAATAAAAAAGCCAGTAAGTATAGCCACGTCTTCCTGCAACTGGACACTGCACAAGATGTGCTGAATGTTTTTTGATGGGCTTTTTGTGGATGGGCTTTTATCTTGGAGGGTTTGTGTGTGGAGGGGCTTTTTCCCAGAGGATTTTTACTGAGGTTGGAGGGTTTCCATACCCCCTTCACAAGCATAATAATCAGTGTCTTGCAATACACCATTACTGTCACAGGAGGCATTGGAGTTAGACACGGATGGCATCTATAGACCAGGCTCTGTTCTTGACATGCCGAAGCGACCTCCTTGGAGACACAACATGTCAAAACATGAGCTCTTGTCTAGAGAGGAAACCTACTTTAAGGTTAGTTACGTAAACTGCTGATAGTCTGACAGTGCTACATGGACATTTTGTCAGACGCAGTGCCATAGTTGTTACAACATTGGACTCTAAACCGAGAGAACCATTGTTCAAATCCTCTTCCTGCAATTTTGAAACTTGGGAAAAATTTGTTAAGTTCATAATTATTAATATTTTAATTTTTTTCCACAGCTTACCTTATACCTAGTGACATTTTCACCACTCTCAGCAGTCTTCATCGGACATTGTTAACTTCATGTTGCCGCAGTTCACTAAGCTCTGTACATTAGTACCTCGCTATAGACAGTGATGGATACCTACGTGATATCATGAAACTGCAATGTGGTTTATTGCTTCCCTTGGATGTTCAGCTGCTATTGGAATGAACTGGTCTGCCAGGGGATTAAGTATTAACAACAGGATAATGCGTTATATAAAATCTGTAATTTTTAGATGAAAGAACTTACCTAAGTTACCTTTAAAACAAAAAATTACCATTAAGGTCAGCATTTCCTTTACCTGTTAGTGTTATATATCAGAAAGAAGCATTCTGTTATTATCATGTGATAAGAAATTGATCTGTTTTCAGCGTTACCTTGATGACATCCTGATGCAGCACCGAGTGGAAGAGTTGAGTTACATCGAACTGAACCTCGAAACCTGGCGTCAGTTATGGCGAGTCCTCGAGATGTCTGACATCGTGCTCCTAATCACCGACATACGACATCCGGTACGTAGTCCTTGAGATGTCTGAGATTGTGCTTATAATCACTGACTGTCACAAATACAACATCCAGTACATAGTCCTCGAGATGTCGGACACCGTGCTCCTAATCACTGACATACGACATCCGGTATGTAGTCCTTGAGATGTCTGATATTGTGCTCATAATCACTGACTGTCAGAAATACAACATCCAGTACATAGTCCTCGAGATGTCGGACATCGTGCTCCTAATCACTGACATACGACATCCAGTTCGTAGTCCTTGAGATGTCGGACATTGTTCTCCTAATCACTGACGTATAACATACAGTATGTAGTCCTCGAGATGTCGGACATTGTTCTCCTAATCACTGACATACAACATACGGTATGTAGTCCTCGAGATGTCTGACGTCATGCTCCATATTATTGACACACGATATACAGTACATACCCGGGTAGTCCTTGAGAAACAAATAATGGTGTTCTGGAGGTTATCCTCGAAAAAACAACGACTAATGACAAAAAAAATTGTAATGACAAAAAGTGATTTGTCCTCTTAAAATGTACAAATTATTACTACTCTTATGTGTGAAGAGGTTCGTGAACTGGTTGATCGAAATAATTTCATTTTTATGTATTTCATGTCCAAAGTACCAGACAGCAGGTGAAACGTAACAAAAGAAAACAGGTAAATTTGACACCATATAAAAATGGATGTTTTAATGGTACATTCATTGTAGGCACTCCATTTCTCGCCAGCCTTCTACCACTACGTGACGAGAGAGTTGGGCAAGGCACTGGTGGTGGTTCTCAACAAGATAGACCTCGCGCCCCCGGCCCTTGTGGTTGCATGGACTGACTACTTGAAAAACAAGTTCCCTGAACTTCACATTGTACATTTCACATCTTTCCCCAAAGACAGCACTGAGAGGAACGAAGATCCAAGGAAAGGTGCGTGCATGTGTGCGTATTTATATGTGTGTTTTCATGCATGCGTGTGTGCGCATGCAAGTATGCATACAGTTTGCTTACTTAATTACATCACTTTAAAGCTAGGATTCCATGTGCGAATACAGCACGCAGATGCAGCATGCGGCAAAACAATTAATGTAGTGCCTGGTGGAAATTAACATAAATAGTTCCAAACATACATAGGTGGATGAGTTTTGTCGTGCGGATGCAGCTACAGCAAATTGAATCGCTTCGTGTAGCGATTCTAATCGTATCCGCACATGAATTGTATAGGAAATTCCCAACGTGACGTCACTGCAGAGGTATTTCCCATGCGTTTCAGTGTGTGTTTCCATGCATATGGAATCCTAGCTTTGTTTATACTGCTTTAAGCAATGACTTGTTGTATTTGTGCTTTATCAGTAGTAATTGCCTCACAGAATTTAATATTATAAAATGTATCCACTATGGACATTATTATTTCACTGTGTAATGACTTAAGTTAATCAGTTCTATTAAGGATAAAATACTAATTTTTTTAGTAAAACAGTACATGTTTTTGTTGGTTGTGAGTGACATATGCTCACTTCCAGTCTTGTATTGACTATTGTCATAAATAGATACAACTCATTGCAGCGATAAACAAACGTCGCAGGAAGGGCGCCTACAGAGCCATGGGGCCGCAACAACTACTGCAGGTGTGTGAGGAAATAGTGGAAGGTCGAGGTAGGTGAAACTGACCATCAACAACCATGATGAAGTGTTAATTTTTTTGAGACAGCCTCCTAGAATGTCACTGTGGTGATGCAGATTGCATACTAGGACCCTCTCCATTATGTAACTCTGTAAGAAAGTAATTTTTCAACAATTTTATGGTTATTTAATGTAGTTATGAGCAATGCAAAACATGGACCAAATCTGGTGGTAGTTAGCAAAGAAACAAAATTCCACAAATGTGTTCCCAGATACAGATTATTGTGCATTGGACCTCGGTATTAAAATCACCCTTGCAGGGATCGATCTGGAAAAAGACATGCATGTGCCCTTCGGGCACATCAGATATAGAACTATGTGCTTTTTCGAAGTTTGATGTGCCCCAAATCAGTTGATTAAAATATTATTAATTAATTTGCATGATAGTGTGATCACTTAAATAACCTGGTAAATGTGAACATTACATTTCTTTAATATTAGGCATGTAATTATGTTAATATTTAACTTGTTTTGAATTCTATTCAGGACAGCCTACGCGACATATTTCTGGATACAAAATATATTACCATCAATATCAAAGTGCTCAGAAATGTAGTTTTTTTTCTCAAAATCTGTGACGTTACTAAACTAGATACATTCTGGGTAGGTGTGCCCCATTTTTCATGGACTGGTCTATGGTCATGCTACTACAGTCTACTGCTCCAAGGATAGGGAGGTTCTAACTGAGAAATACGATGCAGCAGTTTGTGACATTGAGTGACAACAATTCACATATGAGAGAGCATCAACTAAAATATTCAAAGAACCATTAAATAACTCCATTCAGATCATTGTTCTGTTTGTTGTTCACACGGTCAGGCACAGACTGGAGCAAACTGGAATGCTATTTGGGCCTCAAAATGCGCTAAAACCTAAGACACTATATTTTTATAGCGTACACGTGCCTGGGATGATGTGGAATGATTTAATTATCACATCAACATGTCATATTTAGACAAAAATATAGTTAAAAACTGCAAAATTGAAGTGGGCCTGGATTCTACACAAGTGCTCCTCAATTTTCTCACACGTTTTTGTATGCGTCTTTTGGGGACATGCAACAAAAAGTATGGGGCATTCCAGTGTACAATGCATCATTGACGCGTTTCCGCACTCCAAAGGAATCCCTGCCCTTGGAACTGGGCAAAAGTGAGCTTATTAGCGACAATCGTATTAGCAATTTCCTTTATTTTACTGTTATCGAAATAATTGTTGACTGTCCCGGCATGACCTCAGTTGCGAGGTGGCTGTATTACCAAATAGATTGTGAAGCAAGGTTCGATTTTATTTAAACCTGATACAGAGTTTTTCGTTGGTGGCATTTTGCAGTTGACCTTGCAAGCTGGCGGAGAGACATGGTAGAGGACAGTGGACCAGATATGGGTGATGTAGCAGGGTCAGAGATCATGATGGAACACGAGGAAGACTTCTCGTACAAGGCACATCAGCAGTACAGAGATGGTGTGCTCACAATTGGATGCTGTGGTACTGTCATTGGGTCAATCTGATAGTCACAGGTCTACCAATATACATAAGCATCGTAGCGTGGTGAATATTGGGGGGCTGAGGCTTACCAAAACCCTCCAACTGCACCACCACTTGAGGCTAAAAAAACCTGCAACTGCACCCTCACTGAGGCTCACCAAATACCTCCAACTGCATCCCCCCTTGCCAAAATATGGGGGAGCTAAACATCTTCAGTCACCCCCATCCAAAATACCCTCAGGTTCCTGCACCTATGAATGTAAAATTATGCTGGTGATGGTGATTTTATTTCTACGATAGTAGTTATATTTTTTCTTTGAGATGTATCTCTTTTAAAATAAATTGACATGTGTACATTTTATCATAATTATAAGAATGCTTTTAAAATTATTAACTATCGCCAAAGAAATGTGAGACTTATAGTTTAATTTATCAGTATCATTTAGTATTTCAGCTATAGTCTAAACAAAAATATGATTGGTACTAATCAGTTCAAAATAAGCATAGAATATCCACCATTGCCATGTTTAACACTTCTAGCATAGTAAAACATCTGTATTTGCTTTGTTGTTCGTTTTGCAGGTTATCCGAATGTAGGGAAATCGTCACTCATCAATGGGCTTATAGGAAGAAAGGTAGTCATTTAATTTTCCTTTTTAAAATAAAAAATAAAAGTTTAAGTTGTAATTTCCCATGGTTACCATTGATTCTGTGAATTCACCTTTTCCACAACTACAGATAGGGGGGTTATCTCAAATACCAGGACTTCTAGATAGTTCTATTACTTTTCACCAACTGCCGAAGAGCTTTCTCGACTCGCAGACTAACTGTAATCTTGAGAGAGTTACATGTGTTACTTTTTTTAAAGAACAAATTACAATTTATATGAAAAAGGAAGTAAATCTGTAGTTGTGTCAGTGAGATTGCTATTATTGATGTTGTGTGTTTCATATTTACCATATCTGTTTGTTTTTTGTTCAGTGGAGAAACCATATCAGCCATGTGTATGCATTACTAGAATCAAGAGTTGTTCGTGAAGATGTATATCCTTTCTGCAGGTTGTGAGTGTATCGAAAACACCAGGTCACACAAAGCACTTCCAGACGATCTTTCTCACGCCCACTGTCAAGTTGTGTGACTGCCCTGGGCTTGTCTTTCCATCTCTCATACCAAAACCTCTCCAGGTATGTATGTTTTCCTTCTTTCTCCAGAATACACACAAGTGCAATAGTATTTCTCAACGAAGGGTTTGATTTAAAACATTTGATTAAAATCATTGATTTAAATAGTTATTTAAATCATTCCAATACACATATGAAAAATGGTTTATGGATATAAACATGTAAATGTCAACGCCCCATATTTCAAATAACTCATTTCAAATAACTCAACATAATAAATAAATAAATCCAATTTAAATCAAATAAATATTTTTGAAATCATTTCAGCCCTGCTCCAACTGCTCAGAGGAATATCTTTTGTCACATTGTAGTCCTAATGGACCCAACCCAAAAACATTGAGTGATCTTGAATTATTAATAAGGATGTGTTACATATGAATGAACATTTGTTTGACTTGATAAACTTCAGAGTAGGCAACCCAACATGCCTTGATTTTAATAAATTAAAGACCCACCTTTAAATAATTAAGCATGTAGTGTAAATATAAATGATTGTGGCTTTAAAAGCAGGCCTTTTAATAAATTATTGCATGCATTTAAATAATTAATCATTCATGCATGTGCACCCACGAAGTCTTGTGCATGGGACATTATTGTGTTGGCTAGCATCATGCGAAAACATCCTAGGCAATAATCTACATATTAATACGCTAAGTTTGGCGTATTATGTCTATCTCCTCCCAGGCACCAAGGTCCACTCACATCTTTGGAGCATTGTATGTATATCTACTCCTAGGCACCGAGGCCCACTCACATCTTTGGAGCACTGTATGTCTATCTCCTCTCAGGCACCAAGGCCCACTCACATCTTTGGAGCATTGTATGTCTATCTCCTCCTAGGCACCGAGGCCCACTCACATCTTTGGAGCACTGTATGTCTATCTCCTCCCAGGCACCAAGGTCCACTCACATCTTTGGGGCATTGTATGTCTATCTCCTCCCAGACACCGAGGCCCACTCACATCTTTGGAGCATTGTAGGTCTATCTCATCCCAGACACCGAGGCCCACTCCCATCTTTGGAGCACTGTATGTCTATCTCCTCCCGGGCACCGAGGCCCACTCACATCTTTGGAGCATTGTATGTCTATCTCCTCCCAGGCACCGAGGCCCACTCACATCTTTGGAGCATTGTATGTCTATCTCCTCCCAGGCACCGAGGCCCACTCACATCTTTGGAGCATTGTATCTCTATCTCCTCCCAGGCACCGAGGCCCACTCACATCTTTGGAGCACTGTATGTCTATCTTCTCCCAGGCACCAAGGTCCACTCACATCTTTGGAGCATTGTATGTCTATCTTCTCCCAGGCACCAAGGTCCACTCACATCTTTAGAGCATTGTATGTCTATCTCCTCCCAGGCACCGAGGCCCACTCACATCTTTAGAGCACTGTATGTCTATCTCCTCCTAGGCACCGAGGCCCACTCACATCTTTGGAGCATTGTATGTCTATCTCCTCCCAGGCACCGAAGCCCACTCACATCTTTAGAGCATTGTATGTCTATCTCCTCCCAGGCACCAAGGTCCACTCACATCTTTGGAGCATTGTATGTCTATCTCCTCCCAGGCACCAAGGTCCACTCACATCTTTGGAGCATTGTATGTCTATCTTCTCCCAGGCACCAAGGTCCACTCACATCTTTAGAGCATTGTATGTCTATCTCCTCCCAGGCACCAAGGCCCACCCACATCTTTAGAGCATTGTATGTCTATCTCCTCCCAGGCACCGAGGCCCACTCACATCTTTAGAGCATTGTATGTCTATCTCATCCCAGGCACCGAGGCCCACTCACATCTTTGGAGAATTGTATGTCTATCTCCACCCAGGCACCGAGGCCCACTCACATCTTTGGAGAATTGTATGTCTATCTCATCCCAGGCACCGAAGCCCACTCATATCTTTGGAGCATTGTATGTCTATCTCCTCCCAGGCACCAAGGTCCACTCAAATCTTTGGAGCATTGTATGTCTATCTCCTCCTAGGCACCGAGGCCCACTCACATCTTTGGAGCATTGTAGGTCTATCTCCTCCCAGGCACCGAGGCCCACTCACATCTTTGGAGCATTGTATGTCTATCTCCTCCCAGGCACCAAGGTCCACTCACATCTTTGGAGCATTGTATGTCTATCTCCTCCCAGGCACCGAGGCCCACTCACATCTTTGGAGAATTGTATGTCTATCTCCTCCCAGGCACCGAGGCCCACTCAAATCTTTGGAGCATTGTAGGTCTATCTCCTCCCAGGCACCGAGGCCCACTCACATCTTTGGAGCATTGTAGGTCTATCTCCTCCCAGGCACCAAGGTCCACTCACATCTTTGGAGCATTGTATTTCTATCTCCTCCCAGGCACCAAGGCCCACTCACCTCTTTGGAGCATTGTAGGTCTATCTCCTCCTAGGCACCAAGGTCCACTCACAACTTTGGAGCACTGTATGTCTATCTCCTCCCAGGCACCAAGGTCCACTCATATCTTTGGAGCACTGTATGTCTATCTCCTCCCAGGCACCGAGGCCCACTCACATCTTTAGAGCATTGTATGTCTATCTCCTCCCAGGCACCGAGGCCCACTCACATCTTTGGAGAATTGTATGTCTATCTCCTCCCAGGCACCGAGGCCCACTCACATCTTTGGAGCATTGTAGGTCTATCTCCTCCCAGGCACCAAGGTCTAGTCTTCATATCATTTAAAGCAATGTGGCTGAATGCTTCCCAGAGATGTCGAGACGGTGTTCAAATGAACCCGCCTGGCAGGGGGTGAAGTATCTAAAGCTCTTTGAGCTCAACTACCGCTCACCTCCAACTGATGGTGTGCTCGAATAATTTCAGATTCTTGCAGGGATTTACCCAATCGCCCAAGTGAGAGAGCCGTACAGCGTTGTTGGTTATCTCTCCCAACACATTCCTCTACACACACTCCTGCGACTAACACACCCCAATGAGAACGCCCCTGGGGAGGATAACAAGTGGTCCGCCTACGACATCTGCGAAGGTTTGTATCTACATTGAAGTAAACGTATGAGGGGTCTTATGCATGAACCGAGACAATTAGCGTTGTCTCGGACTATTTACGAATTTCAGGACTTTTACGGTAATCGCTATGCATGAATGGAGACAACTAGAAGTCTTGGACTTTCCGCAGGATGAAACAACATGATTTTTAGACCCGCGATAACGCTGGCCTAAATGCAGTTTCTCTGACTATTTTGTAATTAATGAGTGCCATTGGCGTTGTATTTATGTGATCAGATAAGTTGATGAGACCAATTACTGCATTCTAGCGCCACAACAGCAACACAATGAATTCGTTAATCGAAAACAATCAACTCCATCAAACCACTGTTCAGGTAAGTCTAGTAGTTATTATCCAACTTTGTCATGCATATAGTGTCTGTGAATGTGACAGTAACATGTGTCCAATCTATCGCTTGGCTACCTATGGCGTCATAAACTTTATCTTTGAGATATCACTGGATCTTTCATTAAATACGTTATTAGTCGGATATAGTCATTGGAAGTATGAGTCCGACCAAAAGTTATCATGTTCGACAAAATATTAGGCCCTACGCAAACAGGATTTTCAGATAACGCATTTTATTAGAACATCTATCAAAAAAGGTGGTGGGTCTATTACCGGTACCGCACCGCCATCGGGGCAAATCAGTGAAAGTGGTGAAAGCATGTATTTCACCTTTTTGTCCGACTGTCTACGTAATTGTACTTGACTTGAGTTGTACTAGTCATAGGAAAGACAACGAACGGCCCCGTTGCATCTTTCAAACACATCTATACTAGTATAGACCTTTCCATAAATATAATTTGTTGTCGTGGTTGCGAAGCATGTTTCTGTCGTTGAACAATCGTTTGTCACTCTAAACAACTTTTCTAACAACTTGTTTGCATTCCATCAATGTAATACTATAACAGCTAGTTATTTACAGTATTGATACTTTATGCAAGTATTTACAAAACAGCATGTCAAACTTAGCATTCGATTCATCCAGCAGTACTTTAGGCTAGCCAGTGGCAGTGCAGTGTAGCTATTATTTTTTCAAACAAGGGTCAAGGCCATTTTTAATACGAGTAAATAATATTAGTATCATGATAAATTAAAATATAACTATTCAAGAGCAGGACATGCTATGTATTTTTGAGTAACCAATATTTTATTAGATATGTATTGTCAGGTAAACAATGTTTCCATAATTTATCAAACCAAGAATCTGGTACTTATGTATATTCAAGGAATTTCAATATACACAAATATAAATGTTATTGAAACAAAAACAAATTGCCACATGTGCATAGCATAAATATTGTTTGTCACCAGAGCTACTGGAATATTTACTTTCTCTGATAACACTGCTGTAGTGTAGGCAAAATGTCATGTCCCTCTAACTTTTTTTTAATGACATCTTGTCACACTACTCGAATATCAGAAGGGGGCAGCTTTTTAGTTTTGACCATTTAAAATTTAAGGATGTGGGATTTTGACCAGTGACAAAGAACATCTAACTTTTCTATCATTTTCAGGAAATCTGTGATGCACATCGGCTTTTCATCAATCCAAAGTTATGACCAATATGGCCCGAGTCTAATAAGAAAATCATCCTTCCTCACCGATGTTGAAGGCATGCACTAAAAATGCTATTTTCAACAGAATACTCAAGCAATTGATGTCTAATTAATGTGTTTATATATATATTTTATTACTTCTGTTTAAAAAAAATTCAAATAGTAACAATAGCATAGCTAATATTCAAATAGTTCATTCTGACATACATTCTGACACTTCAGCCTTGCAGTACAATGTCTTCTGTGATGCGCTTGCAGTCAAGTATATAAATGGTGCATATTAATTGCCTTATTGCCAAAACCGGGTTGACGTAACTTGCTATTGAAACAAGGGATAACAGGTAGTTATGTTCTGTCCCTTTCTCATGCTGTTTCATTGATGATTCATTCTGGTTGCTTTAATTGTGTTATTTATGGGGCAAGCTTTATTTTTAGCTGTACCATTTCTGTGATTGCACGGTATTTCTTCATTTCACTATGCAGCCATTTTTAAAATATATAATTTTCTCCTTCACAACTGGACACTCTGTATGTGCAATCAGTAATCAGCCATTCTTTCTTCTTGTCTGCTTGATGAAGCCAATCTACTGGCAGTTGCCGATGAACCACTGTAGGAGGAAGGTGGACCACTGGATGTCATGGACAACTACCACTGTGTCCCACAGCTGCTTGAGGCCCAGGGACATCTTCAGACGCAGCACTTAGCACATCGCGACCAGCATCTGGACCAATGTTGATGTAGCCAGTTAGATAAATGTGTGATTGGTAGTTAATTAAAGACAAATGAAAAAGTCTACTAGTATGCATAAATATAACATATCAACTACACTGCTCTGCTAATATATTCATTACCATATTTGTCCTTGATTTGTAATTGTGTACGCCGTTGTCCTCCAATTTTGAAAATAAACGTTGTTTATGTATTTACAATGCAATTTTTAATATTGTAATAAAAGAATGTAATCTATTTTAGCATGCCGAGTTTGTTTTAAAGTCGATCTGTGTGGGAAATGTAATTTTGTGTAAGTAGCTTATGTAAATTTTAATGGAAGATTACAGGACACTTACCCTCTGTACCTTTAAACCATGTTGTGTTGTCATGAGGCAGTAATAGCGCCTGGCCCAGTTCTCATCTCCTCAGGTCTTTTATCTGGGCCACTGTGCCCCCATTGCTACCCACAGCATTCACCTTTCAGCAATCTTCTGCCAGATCACCTGTGTTTCTTAATTCAATTTTGAAAAAGAAAAAAAAATTCCTTAAAAAAACAAGTTTCCACAAGAATATTATAATACTACCAGTGCTTCATGAAACATTACCCTGTAGAAACATGACACAAATATAAAAAGACTTAGGTGTGATAACAACTTGAGATAACGGAGCTATATGCTAAAGCATCCAAGAAGATAAATTCTATGATAGGTATGGTCAACATGGGTGCACTGCATTACAGCCACAAGAAGAGACTGACTGTCTCATGAGAAATTACCCTATAAAAATATCACGCAAGGAGAAAGTCTCTAGGTGTAATAATAACAGACAAAAATTTAGTTACGGAGCAGTGCGCTGAGCCTAAATTGAGCCATTTAAAAAGAAGAAGTGATGAACTGAGGGCGACTAGAATAATACTGGAATCGAGTCACATGAACTTCCTTAACATATTGAAAGTATTATACATCATTAGACACTACTCTTATTCAAGAGTGAGTTGAAACTAGGTAAATATAAAAAGGCTAATGATTGACTCACATTTTCATAGATTTATGATATACTAACGGCCGGGAAATGTGTGTCGGGTCAAACATGATGTCACTGAAATAGGCCTATTTTAACACACTCCCCGATCACGCACTGATTAACATGACACATTCTGGTCATATTTACACAGTGCAGATAGGTCCTATCATAGGACACACGGTTTTTGACACAGGTGTCTTTTATGAGAGTTGGCTTTGTTTTCTTAAGTACTTCAGTCAGAACAACTTTTTAACACTTTATTTGCAGAAATTTGTTAGAATAGGTGTTAAGGATTTACCACATAGTTATTTTATGGAAGAATTTGATCAGGTTTTGGTTAAAACGGTAAAAACAATTGGAATTTGGATGCACGATTTGTGCCCCCACAAATATAATCAATAATGACATGTCAACCAGCAAAAACGATTCTAAGGACACATTGACAGATACTTCAGGAATAGAGAGAGGAGTACGCGAGTCAATGTCTGACTCCCTTCCTTGTTATCCATGATTACACTGTAAAACATGAGGATCAATGTAAAATCAGGGTAAATAATATGACACTTCTAAGATCCGTGTTTACAACAACTAGAAGCACACAAATGTTACCCGGAAGGAAGTAACGGGAGGCGCCTGCGTTCTTCGCAAAACTATTTGGGGTTTCCCGGGATCCCCTCGTCTACAATTAGCCCAACACCAAACGTCGGGACAATCACATTAAAGTCTCCGACTTTTATGTCTCTGTCTAACGTCCGGTCCATGCATACCAACTTCGCGACGGGAGAAGTCCCGACGTTTATTGTCTCACACAATGGCATTGTCTTAGACTATTAGTTGTCTTGGTTCATGCATAAGCCCCCAGGGGACTCTCATTAATTAACTCGCCAAGATAATGCATCATTAAACAAAATCCATTGATAAATTTAACAAGCTTTATTCAGAATGCAAAACCCCACTGCTATGTCACCGAGGACCCTATTTTCGTGCCACACTGACGAAAATATCCCAGTGCGCATCCTGGTGTGGACAGTTTTCAGTATACACGATAACTGTCAATGAGTGAAATTTATTCTAAGAAGCAAAATCAAGCATACGTGCTCAGAAAATTTTTAGTGAAAACAAACCAGAAAGTTTAATTCTATAAATTGATAAAGTTAAAATTTTATTTTAGGTGTTCCCATTTTTGAAGTCAGTGTATTAAATTAGAATACCCCAGTAGTCTTAGAACACTTGAATCACATCAAGATAAAGAACTCAGAAGAGTGTACATTGTCACAAGTTGTATGTTTTAAGTATGTATGGTATGCATTTGCAGTGATCTAATGAACTGGTGATTGGATAATCGATTGACTGCTTTCTTGCAGCTTGGTCTCTGAAGAGAGGTTTTCTGACTGCACGCGTGTCCCGTCCTGATGTTTACCGTGGAGCCAATAGCATCCTCCGTCTGGCTGTCGAAGGCCGTATCTGTATGTGTGCAAGACCACCAGGCTATACCATTCATAAAGGTAGGAACAGACCTTTTAACATACAGTAAACAGTAAACCTTGGACATATAAAAATTCGCTTATACTATTTCTCGCTTATAACGAATAAATGAATGGGTCTAGATTTTTCTTATTGAATTACTTATTTTATGTGTTTAACAAATGTTTATACAAAAAATTTGGATAGACTATAACAAACAACTATGTCAGTTCCAGTGGCCAAAATCCATTGAAATATCAAATATAATGAATCGTCAATGTGAAATGAACTATTGCAGGTCCAGTACCTTGCAGTTCGTCTACGTCATAATCAATAGGAGTGACCATCTAGCTCCATCAGTAATATATGATCTATGGCAGCACAACATCTGCTAGATAAAACATTCCAGCATGCAGTTTTCGCTCAACCGACTTTGCCTGATGTTTTTGTCATAAAGAAAAGCGTTTGAGATCAACAAAATATGTGACGGCATGTCCGGACGCTCTACATGTTAGACATCCATTTTTGATGCCTTGAAGCACCTTGCTCGAAGAACTTTTATTAAAGATTGATTGATTAATAATTATTGATTTCTTGTTTGATTGATTGATCGATTGAATGATTTATTTATTTTACAGAATGCTGGGCACTTCATCCACAGACAAGGGAAATAGCTGAGCTTCAGGAATATCACAGAAGGTCTGTCGGTGGCCCGAGTGACATACTGGCCGAGTTGTCACCAGAAAGTGATTCAGAGGAAGACGAGGAGACAGAGGAGAGAGAGGAGGGGGGAGTCGCCACCAAGAACCCGTTCCTGCTGTTAGCAGACGACTGACGTGAGAACAGAAAAGAAAGACATTTGCTGCATTTTTTAGTCGTGAATGCAACAGTCATTAATGCTTAAAATAAAGTGGAGTAGGAAGGTGCGTGACATGTCTGTTGTTTTATGTATTGCACATAAAACTAGAAATACCTTTAAAAGACGTGTTTATAAATAGGTAGCATAATATTGTTTAACATCCGTTTAATATGGAGATCGATTGTCATTTACGCTTGTAAACAAGCGACGTCAGTGTAAGTTTTAAGAGAAAGATAGCTGCCTAAGTTTTTCTAAAGACAGTTCATGTGCATGCTTCTGTTGTATGCTTCTTTTGTTGGTCGTCCCAGTCCCAGTCGTCCCAAACTACTAGCTGACCAGCAACGCGGGAACCTTTCCCACATTGTCATCATCACTGGCTGATTCCACCAGGATACTGCTGCCCAGTATGGGAACGACGTCGCTACATGTACAATTTCTAGTCGACCAAACTGCTGGCTGCGGGCCTTCGTCCACATCTCTCCACCGTTTATACGCCGCTCATCGGCAGTCCTGAGCGAATACAAAGAATGTCTCGCCTCGACAGAAAAATGTCATCCACCACAGCATAAAATGTCGGAATGACTGGATCTTAAGCTGTCAGTATCGGTCGTACCATGATGTTTAATTAATAGGCTTACATTTTATTCATGAATCACAATTTAATCATACCTTCTGTTCTCACGTGTAACTTTTCTGTCAAGACACGAGTGTTCTTTCAGTTACGGCAAAACCACGCCTGTGGTTGTTGGTGCTGAGTAAGGCGTGGGACATTGACATGGTAAAAAATACATTATCAGCTGATTCCACGTGAACTGTTACTAATGTTACACGACTTTTATTAGTACTACGTGAAAAGCATTAGTTATTATAAATCATCTTTCACAAAGTTCTTGCGACACACATGCTCATCTGCATGCACGCACGCAAGCGTTCAGACTCGCGGACCCAAATGGCACGCACGCACTGCAAACGCATGGGTAATAGGTCTTATCCCGGACAAATGTCTTAAAGTAGACGTCTATCCGTCTTTGCAAGCCAGGGCCGGTGGTTGACTACACTAACCCCGGCAGTTATCCACGATGTGTACGGAAGTTCGCAACTTTTTTCTACTCCTGTGATTTCGGGAACCAACTCAAACTTCAAACAATAGTTCAAATAAATTCCCGTCGTTGCCGGTTCAACAAGCGACGAGACACAATTACCGGGAAGTCGATATGCTAGGGGTTTGCCTGTGCCTCGGGAGTACAGTGGAACCTCATTATTAAGGTCACTCTTGGGACTGGAAATAGTGAGGTGGCCGTATTAGCAGGACTAATTGTTACAGAAATAATCTCGGACTGTTCTATGGTGACCTTAAATGCAAGGTGGCTGTATTACCAAGGTGACTGTAAAGCAAGGTTCTGTTGTATATGTTAAGCATGCGTTAACATTGACGTAACTGGTTCCACGTGCATTGCACAAAGCTCGCATACAGTAGTGCGTGGCAACAAAACATTAACGTCCACATACTGACAGAGTTGAGATTGAGTTCATTTTGGGCTAAATAAAATCGGTCGAACTCAGTGACACTATGCACGCCTGATCTCTTCAGAAAAACAGCCGACACAGTAGTTATTGACAGTGTAGTCGTGTAGTCTCCCGTATTTCAGAATTCTGGATCTGCGAGTTGACGAACTCCTCAGTGATCTCATATTATCGTAGAATGTGCCAATGTTTATTTCGGTATTCGAAATCGACAGTAGGCAATTGTGATTTGCCGTATTTCGTCTTTCCTATAGTAACCACAGTGATGCATTTCGGATAGAAATGTCGTGATGTTCCTAGAGGCGACACCAATCCGCGTTTGTAGTGTGAAAATTCGAGTGAGAAAACACCAACGGCACCCCTTTCCGCGATCGACTGCACCGCTTTCATTTGAGGGGCGCGAACCACCGATCACCTACTCTTCTTCGCTTACGGTAACACCCCCCTCCTTGACACTTTCAAGATCGGTGCTCGCCGAATCGAGAGGAGTTGAGTGGATTATAATCGATCCATTCGTATTCTGTAAGCCGTAGTCTATATCTGTTCCTTGCTTTTTACATAACTCGTGCATCACTTTAAGACCATCCAGAACCAGAGCCTCCGCGTGGTCGTTCTTCTGGTGACGACACCAAATTAGTGCACGGTTGAAGGCCGCTTGAGCTAGAACGAAGTCGAGGTGATTGGTCGCTGCGTTGCCTTGCACCAGCATCGCCTGGAAACTCCACAAGTCGTCTTGTGCCTGAAAACGACACAAATATTATACAGCCTGGTCAACATGTTCACAATCCGCCATCGTTCACATCAGTTAGACCTGTAAATCAAAGCGTCCTTCGGCAAAACATTATATTAAAGATTGTTCTACAGGATTAGGCCCGCACACACACGTATAGTATAATATACTAAAAGTATTACCTCATCGGCGAACCTGAGCGCCTTGGTGCCGTAATCAACGGCTTCCTTGTAGTCATGGAGCTCCAAATTGGCGCGACCGATGTTGATGCAGAGAATGGCGCGCTCTACTGGAGTCTTAGCGAGCGCGAGTTTCTCCAGCCAAAGGCAGATGGCAGTACGGTAGTTGCGATGGCGCGCTTTTGGTTTGGTTTTAGTCAAAGGGTCCTGCAGCTGCTGCTACAATAGAGAAGACGTCACCTGAGGCTGATTTAAGGGATCCAGTAAGTACTTCTTACGTCACATCAAAAATAGATAAGCGAGCGAAAAACGAACGTAGAACTCAAGAAACGCCCCAAACCACTAAATTCCACGGTCGTTAGCATCTGTACGGATCGTTCGATCCCGAAAGTATCGTGTGAAAACTTACACCTGTTATTCTAGCATCAATCTAGATTTTCCGGTAACCATTCACAGAACACCTATCAACGGTCCTATAATCATATCGTTTTCAGTTTTCTGTACGGTTCCGAACAATGTTGGCTTCGGGTACTCAATACATTAATCTTCCGGTCGTGTCGTTGACGGGATCATTTGCGTAGGATTTAGACATGCGCACTTCGTTTGTTCTAGATTTCAAGTAACACTTAAAAAGTGGGTGGAGCGCGGCGAAACTGACGTGCTTTGACAGCAGTGAAACCGATATTCTTGGTGTCAGCGTTACGTCATAATCAAAGACCGTATATCAATACAAGACGGCGCAGCGCGCGCTATTTACATTGTTCTAGAAAAGTACGTAAGCAATTCGTCCGCCATTCTGGAGTTGCGCCAAGTCAAACCACACGCACGTAAAAATGCAGTTGTTTGCATTTATCATTGCTCAATATTTGAATTATATAAGAAGTGGTATAGTGTGATTATTATTCTGGTGAAACATGACGAAGTTCAGATGGCTCAATAAATAATTGCAACGTTTCTACATGATTTGTTTGCAAATTTCATTATTTTAAATTGTGATAGGTAAAACACTTCAACGATTACGTAAAATCTTTCATTTTATATGACGCATCACAGCTTGGTGATTATTCTGATGATATAAGGTGACTGAATAAATGCGCTAACATCACGCGCTGCCGGTCCCGCATGCGCATGCGCTTGCCTCCCGAATGGCGGATAAAAACCTTCAGTGTAGACTGCCATTTTATCGCTCAGTGACGCCTCCTGTCCAAATAGAGGCTCCTTGGTCATAATAATGTTTACCAACCAACGGAGACTAAAGGTCAACATTGTTTGCGTTGGTTGTTGATATACGTGATTGTGACGTCACGCCGATTTAAGAATGTCAGTTTCACCGCCGTTTAAAAATGGGTGAAAGAATGTGGCTCGCCCTAATCGGTAGATGGGTGAACTGTGTCGACGAACCAACATCGTTCGCCAGTGTCTAAGACACGGGAAACGACATGGTTGTAGGTTTATTTACAGGATATTTTAGGAATGATTATCGGGAAACCATTTATACGTTTGAATAGCAGAAAGCGTAAGCTTTCACACAGTATTAAGAGCATTAAGGTCGGATTAGTTATAAGGATGCTAGCAACCGTTGAATTTAGCGTTTGGTGTCGTGTTTGGAGTTGTAATTTTTTTGCTCGCTTATCTATTTTTGGTCACATTCATAATTATACATATGACTTTCGTCAAGCTTTTCCTACCAAAAGGTTACACGTTATGCGCGTCACATTAAAGTGGCAGCATGGAATCTACTAAGATAAATAAATCTTTCCTGCACGATGTTTTTTAACAAAAAACTTTTTGAGCCAGAATTTAAACAAAATATACGACGGAATGTGCCATAGTTACTCATATACGGCAGCCATATTTAAAGCTTGACGGACCTTGTTGCTAGGCAATAGGCCACGTGACGAATAGATCAGTTATGCACGACTGCGCAGCAAGTCGATCATTGATCAGTAGACTAATCAATATAGTTTCGAATTCCACAATTAGGGAATTTTCTGGTTAGGCATACAGAACACTGCAGACATCAGGTCAAGGCCTATTTCAATGTCGGCTGATACCCGTACTACTATCACAATTATGCGCATGACCTCCGTCAAGCCTTGCTATCAATGTTGATAACATTATGAACGTGAATTACATTACCACTGTAGTATGGCATCTCAAAATTAAACATCCTGCACACAGCTGCCAATTTAAGAACTTTTCCTTATGTTTTTGTCATAAAGAAAAACTTGGAGGTCAGAATTTCAACAAAATATATGACGGAATGTTCGAACCTTCCGCGAGTTCGGCAAGCTTTTTATGGCTTGACGGAGTGTCTGCTAGACAACAGGTTACGTAATGAATAGGCCAACTGTTAACAAGAATTTGACTGCATTAGTTTTATTTTGTGATTTTTATTTTGGTAAACAGGCCGCCCGTGTCCAAATCAAGGATATTGCAGTTACGATTACTTAACAACCGTGCTTACTACTTGAATGGGTTGTAGCCTATGAATGAAATTGCGAATATTGCTTCGAAATTATTAACCGCAATCTGGCGGTCACTATATACCGTCAGCATGTTACTTATTATAGGGCCTACTAATTACGAACATTACATTAAAGCTATATTTATATGTTTCCAACTATTGACGGCGATCGGTTGTTCGTGGTGTAACCGTAGTAAAGTGTGTTCGCTGTGTATTACATATATTTGAGAAACAGTTCGTGTGAAAAACACGAAATGTCGGAGCTGCAAAGGAAGAGTTACATGCTCGAACGCTCGCTAACGCAGCGTGTCAAAACTACGTGATGTGGCAAATGGAACGAAAGCCAAGATCTGTTGGTTCGATACGTACCCGTAGCTGAGCTTGGTGTATGGCGGATTTGTACTGAGCTCAGATTGTGTGTGGGGGGTGTGTGTGTCTGTGCGTGCGTGTGTGTGTCTGTGTATGCGTGCGTGTGTGTGTATATACAACGAAAGAGTGACGTAACGGTTACATATATATATATATATATACATACGGTTATATATATATATATATATATATACGAAAGTTTATATTATATAACTAACAGCTTACAACAACTGCTACTGTTAATAACAACCTATGGTGCTACACCCACCGAACGTTGTAACCGTTACGTCACTCATTCGTTGTATACACAATGTGTGTGTGTGTGTATATATATATATATATATCAAACAAGCGATCACACTGGTAGTACTTTTGGTTACGCCCACGTTCGAAACGATGTCACGTAATATAATATTACATAATAACACTAATAACCGATCGCTGCCTCATCCCATCTCTGCGCAACTTCCCTATCAAGCCACCTTGAAAGAAAACTAGGCCTACACATCTGAAAAGCTAAATGTCAATAAACTGGCAGACACAAAGTTGCAGAAACTGTCAATGACAACTACGGAAGCCAACGTGATAAACCTTCCATGCATTGATTAACGATCAATGGGAGAATCCTTGTGAGAAAGTGTGTCAAACATCCATTGGTACACTGGGCACATACCAAGAAAAAAACAGGAATGCTTTGATGAAAGTGATGAGGAAATATCAGCGCAACTGGACGAAAGGCACATGACGCATTGCTGTTTCAACAGAAGAGAAGTCAAAACTAGCGTTATGTTCTATTACAGTACATCTACATCACTAGGCGCAACACATAAACTTGTGTTAACACATCACATAATATATATATTCCCCTCACATAATATATATATATATATATATATATATAAAATATGTCACCTATAACAACAATATTTTAGTAAAATGTCAACGACTAACCAGGTACGTGAGGTCGTATTTGTGTGTCTGATAATTATCTATAGAACGCAGAGATAGGCTATCGAGCGAGCGTCTTATCAGGTACTGGGACATTTCCGGCGTACGGCCTTCTGGGAAGTCAATCTCTTCGCGCAGTTCGGCAAGCACATCCAATATAGCTGCTTCCATTTCGGCGTCCTTGCTCTTGCGTGCCATCTGTACCGCGCTCACCTATAACAGGGCAACAATGGCAAACTACGTAGAGAGAAGCAAGGGGGGGAAGAAGGGAGGGAGTGAGGGCAAGAGGGAGGGAGTGAGGGAGAGAGGGAAAAGAGGAAGGGAGGGAGAGAGGGAAAGGAAGGGGGGAGGGAGGGAATCACTCGCATACACCACACAAGCGCGCACACACATACACACGCACGCACACATATACGCACACACACATTCGCCTACATATGGAAAGAGGAGACATAAACACATCACGCATCTGCGACACCACTATACAGTAACGTTGTGGTCAGTCTGGACTCCCGTAATGCGACATGATATTCATGTAACCTAAAGGCCGGAATACACTGACATTTTTTGCCAGGTCCGATCAGACTATAGACCAAATCAGACCACATCAACCTCCTTGGTGTACACCTACGCTACACCGAACGATACCGATTGGGCTGCACTGGACGCCGGCGTTGTGTCACAATCACGTAAATTTGAAAACTTTTCGAATACGTCAAACTGACACCGACTAGCCCCGACGTGGTCGAAAGGTTTCAGATTTACGTGATTATGACGTCACGCCTACAAAATATATAACACAGTCGGTCTTAGTCGATGTAGGGTAGGGTGAGGTAAGAAGCCCCCTCGAGGTAAGACGCCCCCTGGGTATTTCAGTATTTTGATCGTTTGCTGCCTGTCTCTGGTGGATGAAAACAATGCTGCCACCTAGCATGCATTGCGTCCGAACGCGCAAGAACGCTAAAACAACGGTGAGTAACAAAAAAGTGAATTTGAAGTTTTTAGGCTTGTTTGATGTTAAAATTGTACATACTAGATGTATGATTGTGAGACAGAGATTACGTGCGATATCACATAGTCGTTACTTTATGCATCGTTTATGTCAGTAGTTTCAATTATTACCATGCAAAACGGGCGATAATTAAATGTAAATTGACCATCGACACATGTCTGCATGAAACCTATTGGGGGCAAGACGCCCCGGGGGAGCTTCTTGCCCATTGAAGGGCGTCTTACCCCACGTTTTTTAATTGTTTGTTTTACACATGCAACATAGGCTAACGTGCAAGGCCTAGCCTTAGAGCTACAATTAAATATTATTTTATTCATAGTATTTGTATATTATGTTTTATATCATTCTATATAACCAATAATTATTGCATTATATTATGATGTAATTGTTATATTAATTATCCTATTTTATGTCTGTGTATTTGCAACATGGTATCTATATATATTGCTTTTTTATTCCTGTATTTTTTTCCATAAATTATGTATAAGCACAGGGCTACACTGAAAAACTGTGTTTTAATCTGAATGTACTAGCCTACCCTGTATAAATACGTTTAAACAAAATAAATAAATATATAAATAAATAGACATAAATAAATAAATAATAAATACGGCATGTGTTTGAATGCAAATTTGCAATAGGCCTATGACAGATTGAACATCTACTGACTAATATTTTCTTCTGTAGAAATGGTCCGCACGTACAAGCGCAAGTCGGAACGGGGTGCCTGTGGGGACGATGTGTTGAAGGAGGCACTGGCAGCGCTTGAGAATCAGCCTATGAAGGCTGCCAGTTGGCGTTTTGGCATTCCGGCCAGAACGCTGCGAAGACACCGCGACAAGAAAGTCGTCGCTGTGGGATCGCTATCTCTCGGCCCAAAGCAACCAGTACTATCAGCTGACGTGGAACGCACGCTGCGCGAACACATCGCGTATATGGAGAAGTGCCTGTACGGCTTGACGACCGTGGACGTCAGGCGCCTCGCGTACGATCTCGCGGTGAAGCTGGGGCTTGCGCACACGTTCAACGCCGAAACAAAGATGGCCGGCCGAGACTGGCTTTACGGCTTCTTCAAGCGCCACCCTGACCTGGCTATTCGGCAGCCTCAGGGTACGAACATTGCAAGGGCTGTCGGTTTCAATCGCTCTAAAGTGCAATTGTTCACTGCTGGCCCGCCACCGTCCACTGCTGGGCCGACACCGCCCACTGCTGTCCCGCCCCCGTCCGCTGCTGGGCCGACACCGCCCACAGCTGGCCCGCCAACGACCGCGTCCGCAGGAGTGTCGACCGTTAAGGAGCTGATAAAGCAACTATCTCCGTTGCCAAATATATCGCGTCCACGTGCAAGATCGCGTATTGCCGAGACACACGGCAAAGAAAAGGCGCGTGAGCTCCAGTAGCGAGGAGGAAGAATGGCCCTGCATTATCTGCGGAGAGCCATTCAAAGATAGCATATCACGATAGGTGTGGGTGCAATGCCAACTGTGCAAGAAATGGGCCACGAAGATTGCACCGCGGGACAGGCCTTTCTCACGTGTCCCAACTGTGAATCGGAGAGCGATTGACTGTGCATTATGTGCCATCTGTTCATCTGTTGCCTGATGTCGTTTAAAATGCTTTAATAAAGTTCGTATTTCTTATTTGAAATTATTCAACGCATTTTGCAGATTAAATTTAATTTTCTCATTGGGGCAAGACGCCCCCTGGGGGCCGGTTGCCCCACACTAAAGGGCGTCTTGCCCCACATATGGGGCAAGACGCCTGCTTTTTAATTTTTTTTAATTGACGATCATAACAGTTAGTGCCGTCAGATGACAGAATGCCTTTGGTGAAACATGGAATAGGTACACTGCAATCGTGTGCAAGCGCAAAAACCTCAACATTTTCACTGTATGCTTAAATATGCCCATTTTCCCTTAAGGGGGTTCCATGCCCCACCCTACCCTACTGTGTGTATTGCAGTCGGGGTGGGTCTGGTCTGGTCGGGCGAAAAATGCCAATGTATCCCGGCCTTTAGGTGACGTCCAGATCTGACGCATCCAGAACGTGATGGCTATGTCGGGATTTGATGCGGTTTCGGTCTCACCTAATCATAACGTGATTGGTACGTCGCGATTTGGTGCAATCTCTACCTCACAAAATCAGAACGTGTTTGTTACGTCATGATCGTTGAAGTTACAACCTCATCAAACCAGAACGTAACAGCATCGTCGTGATTGGGCTCGGTCCCGACCTCACTTAGACAGAATGTACACGTAACTGTTACAGAACACATTGTGCATATACGACGGAAATACTTTGTTGAGAGCCGAGAGTGAAAGATTATTGCAGAAGGACGGGATAGATGGACAATAATTGAACAGATAACGGAACAGTCGATAGTATAAGAACACTGCAGAAGATCGGGTTATAGGGGATATGAATAAGAATTGAATAGAGTGCGATACATTCTGCAGTGGAAGAACATTGCAGAAGATTCGGTTAGACGGATATGCGATTTGAAGAGAGGGCGGGACAGCCAAGAGAGGAAGAATATTGCAGAAAGACGGGATTGGAGCACAATATTGGAGAGAGGGCGAGACATCCTGTAGTGGAATAACATTGTAAAAATCGGGATAGATGGATATGAATTAAAGAGAAGACGGAACAGTCGAGAGAGGGAGAACGTTATAAAAGATCGGAATAGGTTGGAGGGACGACGGAACAGCCGATAGTGGAAGAACAATGTTGAAGATCGGGATAAGAACTGAAAATAGGTTGAAGGGCCGAGAGTGAAAGAAGATTACTAAAGATCGGTAAAGATCGATAAAAATTGAAAAAACGATGGAATGGCCGAAAAGAACATTCAACAATACCGGGATAGATGGATAGAAACTTAAGAGAGGGCGGCACGGATCGGATGGTGTGGACCCACATATCGAAGGACACAGGGAAGAACGTGTGTACGTGATCGGTGTCCGTCGCGCACTCACCAGTTTGTCCTTGGCTGCGTAGAATTCACCGAGTCGCATATTGGCTCTGCCGGCGAGGAGCAGACTGCCGAGTATGGCTGTCGTGTTGTTGGAGAGCTCGGCGAAGAAGACGGCCTCGCACCCGAACATGTCTGCGTCATCGCTGTTGCCAAGGATCATGTGTGCGATGCCGATCTCCTGGCACACGATCGCCTTCTCCAGATTTGAGTCGCACATGGCCAGCTTCATGTGCCACGCCTTTACCGCCTCCGTGTAGTTGCCCTGCTTGAAGAACGTCTTGCCCTGCGTAAGCCAAACGTAGAGTGTGGATATGTAAGAATACGTACGTTCTTATGTAATGCAGTATCTAGTCCTTATGACTACCTAAAACGGTTTACACTTCACCACTTGGTAGATCTGTTCAATCGGACTGATTTGGGAAGCATTCAGCCACGCTGCAATTACTGCGCGAAGACAATTCCTACACAAAATCCACATTATTATAGATGTATGCACCATGGGGGGGGGGGGGGTCGTTGTCAAAACGAACGTAATATAAGGGGTGCACATGCCAGTGTTATGAAACGTGACAAGGGGTGGAGGGTCTCAAAAAATATCTACAACTAGCTTGATGTACTTTATTACCTGAAGTTCGAGAATCTTCTCTCGGCATCCGGTGAAGTTGTTCTTGTCGGCCATGCTGAGGGCGGTCTCGAAATGACGTAGGGCCCGGGTTAGGTGTTCGTTATCGAAGTGTACGGCTCCCACGAGACAGTGCAGGTCGGCTATGAACGACTTCCGCTTAGGCACGTTGCCTCTGCAAGAGAGAGGGTCGGAAAACATGAGTAACACTATTTGTTTATGTGTTATAACACATAGCACTTTCGTATGTAAGGGGATAACATTTTGTCGGCATGCTACTGGCCCCGTTATAGGAGATTCGTTATAGGCCTAGACTTTTTATTTTTCACCAAAGCGGCCCTGTGGGGTGGATAACTGGGTGGCTCAACATTTCAAAAAGCTAAAACTGAAGTTGTAACGGCGGAAGTTATTGTTGTTTCTGTGTCATTGTAAAGATAATAATGCCATTTATAAATATGTCGTGGGTGTAGGCCCCACGCAGACATTTTAGTAGTTGTCACGTTATTAAAGTTGGTGATATTGGATTTGAATCGTGGCGGTTTCAACATAATTACACAATATATTAGCCAGCAGTAGTTGTAAATAGCACTTGAGCGGATGTAGATGGGTAATCTAGATGCAGGTCTAGTAAAGCGATGTGTGCCAAGGTCAGTCGGGCCGCAGTATGCCACATGGCAAAGCGCAGCTACGTTGCCTGACTTTACAAGCGCCGTGTATAGAACCATGAACTGCGACTTAGGGTCACTCCCGATTTAAGTTTTGAAGTGCACACGCAGGCGGTCGTTCATTGGCCATTGCTACAAAATAATCCGCATTCCACAGGCACACCATTGCCACAAATTGGCCTCGCTAATCTTACTCGTTCACACGACCGATTCTTGCACGGTCATTGGTCAACCGACCAATTAAACAATTCATCTTTCGTGTAAACTAACCTTTGTGAACATCTGATAACAGGAGAAATTGGTCCTGTTGTTTGTAGCAATATGTTTGTGTATTTTTCAGCATTTGCAGATCCACTCCCAAGTTATAATAATAATAAAAATCATAATGATAACAATACGGTAACTTCTATTGCGCCTAAATCCTTTGAAACCAAGCTCAGAGGCGCATCAAGACAGCGGGGTTGTTCAATCTCAAAATCGATAAACAGTATTCAAGTTGTTAAGCCGCCTCTCCGTTAAATGTCAGTGTAGCACGGAGCGGCAAAAGACAGACCCGAGACCAACACATTTTGGCTACTCCGACACTGCCCTGCCGACCTACTTGTAGGTGTACTTGAGCAGGGAGAGACAGCGGTGAGCACGGCGGAGGCTGTTGTAGCGGTTCCCTTCGGCCCGAGCCTTCATGATCTTGCGCAGTTCACTGTTCAAGAACTCCTGCATAGCGTCCGTGCTCACCTGAACGCAGCAACGGCGAGTAGCCCTAGGTGAACTATGCACGCACGCACGCGCGCACGTACGCATGCACACACACGGACGCGCACACATACAAAGACACACATAGAAACACGCACACGCACGCACGCGCACACACACGCACACACGCGCACACACACGCACACACGCGCACACGCGCACACGCGCACACGCACGCGCACACACACATGCACAGACACGCAGAAACGCGCACGCATCACACGCACACGCACACGAACTTGCCGAAGGTTCGACACGGCAGCACAGGATTCGAACCCGGGTTCTCTCGATTGACCGAGGGTCTGAGTTATAAGCCTTCACATTGCTACAGTTTCCCACTTTGACGACCTGCACTCCAACAATTTCCTTAGCAAACAATTCTACAGATTATTCTACAGGATTTTTGCAGATGGTTTTCTACAAAAATATTCTGTAGGGCCCTACTATAAAATTATACAGAATTTGTAGTATTTTATGGGTTTCTATAACAGCTATAGACTAAATTCTACAGTATGCTTGGTGGATCCAGAACGTCCAGGTTTGCCTACGTCACAATAAAAAAACACGCCAACAATGTTGATAACAGTAATATTATGTATGTATTACTAGGCTGCATAACGACTGCTAGGTCAACCATTGTCACATATAATTATCACTTTAAAACGTTGCTTTATGTTTTGTCATAAATAAAAAACGTTTTGATGCCATCATATCAGCGAATATGCGACGGAATGTCCGAACGCTCCGTGTGTACAGCATCCATTTTGATGGACATTCTTGCTAGGCAACAGGTCACGTGGGCAATGAAGCCTCACCTCAGTACAGGTCATGCGGTGCTTCATCTTCTTCTCGTACTTTCTCGAGTAGATCGGGTTGTGCTGTTGGAAGAAGTCGGACCGTCGGTGGAGCAGTAACAATCCCTCGTCGATCAGATCGAGTGTGTCCTGCGTGTACTTCATCTCCTTCACGGACTCGCCCTTCAGCTTGTCTAAGAACGCCTTGTCTCCGTACAGCTCCTGCGACGGCAAAGACATTCAACAATGCATGGAAATGTTAGGATACCCAAAGATTCACAAAAACAAAGATGGTGGATAGAAGAAGGAAGACCGACCTATGGAAGGAGGTTGTGTGGGAAACTTGGAATGCAGCCTAAAAGGAAGTCTGATGAGATGCCGGATAAGATGGGCAGGCCACTTGGCAAGGATGGATGCAGGCAAACGTACAAAGAGAGCAGAGGCAGAACAACACCAGGGATGCAGGAGAAGGGGAAGGCCAAGACTGAGATGGGAGGACTGTGTAAGGAGGGACATGAGACGATCGGGTGAGGATTAAAAATAGCGAGACGGGGTCTGTTGAGAGGGTGTTATGGGGAGAAAGAACAGAGCGAGTGGTTCGACAGTACTATACCGGACCCTCACCCCTGTACAGGGAGCACGGATGAAGAACATATGGAACCATAGCACCGATATACAAAACATAATTATTAGTTTTATTTCTAGTGTAACGTCATTTGTGACTGACATGCATGCCATGGTCCAATTTCAGTTATGTCACGTGACTTGTGACGACAAACTTAAAAACCGAACTTAATGTTTTGCATTTTGAAATAGTTATAGATTGTGGGTGGTTAGAATACGACACGACACCCCATTTGCTATTTGCTGTCCGCCTTGGTAGCCGTGTGCCAATTTCAACAATATGGCGGTTCCTGGGCCCTTTCTCCAATTTAGCAAAACAGTATAGGGTTTAAAAACACTGTAGCTTACATGGAGCAACGAACCACTAGTTTAAAATGGTGCCATCTAGTGGCTCTGCTCATGTATTTCAGATAGGAGAAAGACACCCCTGAAAAGTTGTGAACACGTAAGAAAATATGTCTAAATAACTATCGTTGTGTTTTCTTGCACAGATCGCCAGTTGGTACTAGGAACCGATTGAACACAGGAGAGAGTTTTGATCGGCGCCTTGGACGAGATGCATGTACAATGCTCAAGAGTTAGCGTATTAATACGTAGATGGTTAGGGAAGGTATTGGGCCCACTAGGCCGTGACCTAACAAGTACCACAAACACGGTAGCCCCAATGCCTACCTGCAGCAGTTTGACAAGAGTCTGTTCATTGGCCACTGGTTTGATCGGCTCTGCCTTAGCGGTGGTCATATGTCGTCTTGACGCCTGTTTCGGTGGCGTTCGGGGGTTGCGATCGTTCAGTTTCTTGAAGTGGCTCAGGTCTCCTTTCAGATTCAGCTTAACGGTGGCAGGGTCGCCGACGGAGCGGGCGATCGCGTCGCGAGCCTTGTTGATGCCCGTGCTGAACTGGTGCATGGTCGGGCAGAGCTGGTAGCCGCGATGGAAGAACTGCGGAGTAGAAGGTGGCGTTGAACTATTGTAGCCTACACATTCGGTCACGCAACCAAACTAAAATGTTAATCTAGTGGCATATATAATATTGACATACACACTTATACACACACCACAAATATGTAGCTTACTATTTCTAACATGTTGATACCAAAATTAGCTGTGTGGCCCTGTAGGCTTATTATAACAATGCAACGGACAATAGAAAGTGACTTTCACGTTTGATTTAATTAAATATCTTTTGTATTTTGTGAGCGACAGGAAGTGAGAGTTTACAACAAACACGGTTCCAGCTTTTACCAATAGGACTGACCAATATATATATATATATATATGTGTGTGTGTGTGTGTGTGTGTGTGTGTGTGTGTGTGTGTGTGTGTGTGTGTGTGTGTGTGTGTGTGTGTGTGTGTGTGTGTGTGTGTGTGTGTGTGTGTGTGTGTGTGTGTGTGTGTGTGTGTGTGTGTGTGTGTGTGTGTGTGTGTGTGTGTGTATTTACTGAACTATGACAATGCAGTAGGCCTATGTAAAACCCATCAAAGATACGACACAGAAGAATATATATATATATATATATTACCAAAAAAATATTTGTGTATTTTGTATTTGTATTAATTAAATTATTATTGTTTTATCTGTACATATATGTGATTTTATGTCGATCTTATTGATATCTCATAACTCTTTTTGAGTCTTTAGTCTTAAGTGTCGTTTCTCCATACAACCCCTTCTATATTTGTATTTACATTGTAATAAATTTGGTGTCCCTTCAATATTATGGTTCCTCAAATTCATGAATAATGCATGTAGGATGCTACTTTGTATAAATCAGAAAAATGTGAACCAAGAAATCATAGAATCGTTTTGTATTTTGTCTTTAGTGAACTGTAGAGAGACATATATAGGAGATGTTCCAGTGAAATTTCTCCTCTCCCAAGTAGAGTGTGCGGTTTTCACATTGGTAGAAATGTTATTTGTACGATGCATAACACGTTACCTACGAGACTGGCAGATATACACGTAACACAGGCCCGTAGCCGGGGGAGTTCACGGGGTTCACGCGGAGTTCACGTGAACCCCCCTTTTTGTAAACCCCCTCTCTAATATGTGAAACCTCCCCCTTAAAATTACATCTTTAAAATGTGAACCACTAATTGTATTCCATAAGTTTCACAAAAGCGTCAACCGTCATCTTAAAAGCTGTTGGATACCGTTCAAGCATGTCAAGGAATGCCAAGGAAGCCTGCCATGTGTGAAAAAGGCAGTCGCTAGAGGAATGTGTGTCAAAGGACCATTCCATCCAATTAGCTTTGCAAAAGGACTTCACACTATCCCAAGGTATCCTGTTATGTAAACGCATGGGGTAACAAATACACAAGAAGCCAGTTTTACACCAAACGTAAAATTATGAGTCCTAATTGTAGTCACTCAGAGGTGACATATGCAGACAGATTACTGGTGAATGAACTGGGTGACGATGATTTAACAATTATGAGCACATGAATTAAACCATAACAATAATTCGTGATTTCCCATCAGAACTCTGTTAAAAGTAAACGAGAGGTGCGGCTTTTTATTTATAGTATGATGGTTAAGGTAACTACCGACTGTCAAAGAGGCTATTCTTAACAACCATCATCAACTTAAGATGTGTAGCGAGTGTATTTCTTACAAGCTACAAGTTCATCAGGCGTAACACAAATCATAAATTTCATCTATTGCGCTAGAACGCGAATTTCGATGAATAACTGTATTTGACCAATACACAATAAAGTGTACCTTCACCTATTTTAAAATGTGCGTGCTGATGAGAAATCGTGTAACTGTGTGGCTGTATGGTAGCCGAAATACTGTGGTTGGTTACTAGTTGCATGTTTGTAGATCTCAGAAAGGGGAGCCTTATCGCTGATGAGGAGGCAAGGATGTGTGAAGGGCTTTTATTATCAATTATTATGTCCAATTTGTGTTCCGTATAATTGTAAAATACAGTTAGTGTTTCCTGGAGTCAGTGTGGTGTAGAGGATATGGTACTTGGCTGTTTGACACCTAGACTTTAATTCAAATTCCACAAGAGGACGGTTATATTAACAATATACTATCACTGCGTGTTGGCTTTAATTTATGAACACAATTGGGTGTAAACTACGCTTAATCAGACAACAAAATGGGACCAATCTCCACAGTCCACATATGCGTCCCACTTTGTCTGAAAACGCCCCCCCCCCAAAAAAAACGACCTCGTTATAGGCCAGCTGGGGATGCTAATGTGGTGTTTGTATATATATATATATATATATATATATATATATATAAGATGAAAAAATATAAGACGAAACCACGTGGTCCACCAATCTCACACCCACTTAATTGTTCTTCCAGTTAGAAATGTAATCTACATTATGAGCCCCCACGTGAACATGTGGGGCCCTCTGCATTGTGAAAAAATATAACCCCACATGAACTTGTGGCGCCACCTGCAGTCTGAATTAATAAAACGTGAACCCGCCATTGTGAAAAGCTGGCTACATGCCTGTGATTCATTGTGCAAAACACACTAGCCTAACACAACACCAAGCATGGCAGAACGGCTAAATATATATGTCCTCAGATTTCCTTACCACTCCGTTACCAACATTAAAAATGCGTGCCACCTAGCCAGTGACGCCGGAACGAAATTCATATTGGGGGGGCTAACGGAGCTTCAGCATCACAAAAAATTTGTCGCCGTCGCATATCTTCACATCTTCCTTCACCTTGCGGCTGTCTCGTTTGGTTCGACTGTGACGGGGGGGAGGGGGGTGTTGTTGAAATTTGTTTGCCGCCGCGCCGCTGTAACGTCAGCTCTTCGCCAGCTTCTCCCCGCTGTCTCCGCTGAAATGATGACATCCGAAGACGGGAGGCGGTGTGCTGTTAAAAATGTTTTCATCACCACGCCGCCTATTACTGGGAGGGCAGAAAATGATATGTCTACCCTCCAATTACATACACCTTAAACAGTCAACAAAATACACATTAATCGTCTCATAAAATTTACATTTCCACCCGCCATTGACGATCGCCACAAAAACAAATACTCACGCTCACATTTAAAGGGGGGCAGAACCATAAATCCCCCCCGAGAAATTCCGGGGGCAGCTGCCCTCCCTGCCCCTTGTTCCCGCGTCCATGCACCTAGCCAATATTTGTGTAGCCGTTGCAGTTGGTGGTTCCCTACAAGGTGTCTCGACACGATATCGACAAATTTGAAACGTTATCAAAACACTCTCCACTTTCCAGAGAAATTTGACTTGATTTGCGGCGCGTATGGTGAGTATATGGTAACGGTGGTTATGGAGTGCATATACATACATGTAGATCTGGAATCGTGTTTAGTATTTATTGTCATTTATCTAGTCCCACCCCACCAAAACATTTCCATCCGAAAATGCACACCCTGTCCCAACATATATTGGGGGGATATCCCTATCCCCAGCCTCCGCCAAAATATTAGGGGGCTCAGTACGTGTCACTTTCCTGCAGCCCACCTGAAGCGCCTGTTCGAACTCGCCCATCTGGTAAAGCGTCTCTGCCCGCATGTAGATACACATTGGGTGGCTCGGTTCGAGGGTCGTCGCATGCTCGATGTCCCTCAATGAGTTAGCAAGGTCACCAAGCATGACATGGCAGCGACTACGCCACAGATAGCTTTCGAAGTCGTCCGAGTTCAGTTCGATGGCGTTGTCAAACCAGGCAATGGCACGCTTGAAATCCCCGGTGTGGAAGAAGCGCATGCCTTCGGACTTGTATGACAGGTAAGAACCTCGGAGGATTGATTCAACTGAGCCCTTTGGCTTTGGAGAAGGCGCCGAAGTCATGATTCAGCGGTGAATGTACGCAGCGTGTTTATCGTTTTCGCGGTGCGCGTTGCAAATTGATGTTCTTAAAGTGTATTTACGTTGCTAGTGAGCAGCGCAAGGCTACGTCAGAGGTGACGTCATTGATGTCGGCACCATAGATGACGTAACTGATATCAAGCAGCACTAAACAAGAGCTAATTTACATTGTTAATTTGCTAACATCAGTTTAATGGAATTAAATTAATGACAAATATATACATATATGACATTTATTAATGTGTGGCGCAGTGGCCGAGTGGTTAGAGTGCCGGTGTCGCGCTTACATTTATCCGGGCGTTAAATAATATCCGGGTGACGTATATATGTATATATATATATATATATATACATAAATTATATATAAAAATTGCATCCCACAGACATAAATACGAAACGAAACATATTTAATTACTGGATATTATTTATCATTACGTGATCTACTGGTGCCAAATAGTATGCCTTACATATGCACATAAACATATCACCAGGATAAAATGTAACGCCCGGATAAATGTAAGCGCGACACCGGACTGTCGACCGGAGGGACCGGGGTTCGAATCCCGGCGCCGGCCGGGCGGTGGTACGGTACTGGTTCGGCCGCCGTATCGAAACTTCCGTACATCCTACATCGCCCCCCCCCCCCCCCTTCCAACTCGCACCAGCCAGCGTGGAAGGGTAGGCCAACAACGCCAGCATGTAAAGTACAATGAAGTACTTCAAAGTACAATGAAGTACTTCAAAGTACAATGAAGCCAACAGTTCCCAGCAGCATAGAAAGAGTATACGACCAAGGAGGTGGTTCGGGTCAACTAGGGCTACGTGCAGGGGGTGCTAACAATCTTTGGGTCAAGAAGAGCTGCCAAGAGAAGGTAGAAAGTAAGTCGACTGAAAATAGCTACATATGACGTAAGAAACTGCTAAGAGATGAACAGATACAAGAACTGGAGGAAGAACTCAGGGAAACCAGGTATGGGATGTGATCGGGATCGGAGAAGTCAGAAGATGAGAGGAATGCTTCACTACCTTACAAAGCGGCCACCTACTATACCATTCCACGGCGACCAACGGCCAACTTTGGTAGAATAGGCATCACCAATTATTAATTTGATGTCACAAATATCAAATAAATTTGCGAGCGCTAGTACAAGGAAGCGTTACGCAACGAGGCCATAACATATTGTGTTTCTTGTAAACTGTTAAGGATGAAAGCACAATTACTTCATAACATATCAAAGTGTTTATTAATGATTTATGCATTATAACATCGTAATATTTTGTATATTCATAACATCGTAGTTGTTAACTCTAACCATTGCATACTGCCGGAAATGACATCGGAAGGCGGGGGAATGTTCACTTTTTTAATCCCCTCAAGCGGACTCTTTGTCTTTGCGGATGGTGTCTCCTACCTATGCACAGGTCTAGTGGCATCAGCTCAACATTTTAACAGGCCCGAATTCTCCACACTGACACTGCAAGATACGAACACAGTATGTAGATAGTTGACGTAGACCGTCAGACTCTTAATTGAGATTACATGTCCGACGGCTGGGCGACTGCAAAATAAAACAACTTGATATTGATCGTGTATTCAAGTGGAAGGTACGCTATTAAAATACAGTTTAGAAAGAAGTCAATTTGCTCGACGACGACAATGAAATGTGATTTTGTTTCAAGAACCAGTTTGGCCCTGCCTGACAGATAACCTCAACCATACGCACACAATCACGCACGAACGCTAGATATGTGACTTAACCTTTACTTGAATAAGGTATAATGCATTATAGCTGATGATTAACCATTTCTGCTAAAAGGACTAGGCAATGATAATTAACTTTGTATGTTAACAAGTTCAAAAGCCGCTTTCACTATGGCCAAGCTGAGCAAAAGAGTACGGGAAAACAAGATGCTCACGGAGAACACCAAGATGTGAGTCTACAAGGAGTGCCGCCTCAACACCTTTCACATGCGGTGCCCCAAGCGCATCTTCAGTATCATCTGGCAGGACCATGTCCCATACAGCAACATACTGGACCAGCAAGTACTCACTGCTGAGCCAGAAACGTCTCCACTGGCTGGGCCTGGCACGGTGGATGGCCGCTTGCCGAAAGTCATCCTCTATGGACAACTCGCAACCAAGCGAAACCAGTGGGACGCCCAGCCCTCAAATTCAAGGACGTCTGTAAGCGCGACTTGAAGGCCTGCAACATCAGCTCAGAAGACTGGGAGGCAGAGGCCGAAAATCACACTGCTTGGCGTCACATTGCTTGGCACCATACTGTATACAGAGGCATTGGATGTGCTGAGGGAAAGAGACACAAGCATGCGGCTGAGAAGAGTTCTAAAAATAAAAATTACCGGCAAAAAATAACATCATGTGGGATTCAAGCCTGCGACCAAATTATTTGTGTTTTGGTGCATTGTCCACTAGGTCACACAGGCAGCTGCATACAAACCTTCATAAAAAATGCAGTGGGGTTTCCAGAGAATCTCCTGGGTTACTCAGCAGTTTCATTATGTTCCCCGATTATGCATGTGAATACGTATATCCAGCGTTCGAAATAGCACTTGTCCGTTTGTCCGGGATAAGTGATTTTGGGCCCGGACAAGTAAAATGACTCTACATGGTTATCCGGTGGACAAGTGAAAATTTACAGTAAATATAGTGACGCATGCAACATTGCAAACTTTTTATTTGAGAAAATTCAAACGTAAATGAAGTTCGCTAGCAATCGCGCACGTTGCAATCTTGTTAGTGTGTCGGCGTCTTGTCGTTCCGCCGCCAGTGTGTTGTACAAGATGCTCACGTTCGACCAAGTTTAGTGCCTGCGTTAACAGGGTCATCCGCTGAGCGCACCGACCTAGCTCTGTCTCACGCGTAGGACAGACTTCGCATCAGCCATCGTTGATCGAGGCTGTATTTCATAAAATCGTTCAGTTTGGCCGACGTACAACTTGCTTCCACCCACGGATCACATTTGATGAACTTTGGAAATAATAGACTTTGTATCGCTACCTGTTATTTGAATAATTATATAGTTTTAACCATTATTACGCCTAACCCACGCGGACTCGGCAGTCTTCCAAGTCATCGAACGACGTTAGCCGATCCAGTCCCAAATCGATAAAAATGTTCAAAACTTGTAACTGGCTCTCCGGTAAATCTATGGTGATGGTTGATAAACGGAATATTACTGAAATTTCATAAGTGTTGTGTCTATGTAACATTTATTCTAACCATAAATTGCGAGTTTTCGAAGCCAAATTGTATGCAAGACGCGCGGCAGGGGTGCCAACCGCCGTTGACATGTCGGCTTCTGCCAACTACGGCGGTCTGCGCGCGGCAGCGACGTTACGTCGTAACTAAATCTATAAATTATATTCCGCCTGGTAGATGTAATTCGGGCACCGTTAAAACTGTTTATACATCATTGAAATGGTAATATAAAATTTAGTAAAAATATGCGTTTGTTTGCTCGTGATCAACTGAATATTATCTTCGTTTGTAAAATACAGAGCTTTGTTAATATTGAAGTTCATAGAGATTGAACAAAATAACATCAGATTATATTATAGTTTATTATGATTTTTTTGACATTTCCTGGCTTTGCATTGGTCGTGTTCCAGATGGTTGAGTGCCATCTTCAATGACAAACTGATGCTAAAATTGTACAACAGTGTTATATGTTATATATGTATATACCATATTAAACAAAAAAGTTTTTGCAACATTATAACAAATAACAAGGATAACAATTGTCTCATTCCTATCATCGTAATAATTATTTGTTATTAATAAAAGCGTTCATATCAGCATCACAAAAATATTGGTATACATCATGTAACGTGTTTACTTTTAATATTCGTGATGAATATATATATATATATAGTAATGATAATGGACCGAAAAAAATTGTTGCAAATATAATTTTGCAATTTCAAAATGTGCAGATTAAATCAAATTGTGTCTTTGATCACAAGTCACTCAGATGCACATGCAACGAAATAGCAGGAGCATTGTGCTTGTTGTCATAAAAGTAAGACAGACTTTTTTTAATGGTTTTTTCCTAAGCTTCGAATCCCCTTGACAACCACTCGGACAAGTGAAAATGTTGGCGGACAAGTAGATTTCAAAACTTACTTGTCCGGCGGACAAGTAAATATTCTGCCTTATTTATATCGCTGATATCATATATAATATATATGTATAAATATATATATCATATATATATATATGTATATATATATATGTATATATATATATATGAGCAAAAGAGTACGGGAAAACAAGATGCTATATATATGTATATGTATATATATATATAGCATCTTGTTTTCCCGTAATCTTTTGCTCATATATATATATATATATATATATATATATATATATATACTATGGCTCATATATATATATATATATATATATATATATATATATATATATATATATATACTATGGCTCATATATATATACAAAAAAGAAACGAATACAGAAAGTGTTAATTAAAATATCTAAAATGTGAACTTGATTGTGTTTTGTTCTGCTGTACGTGTAAATTGTGCGAATAAAGTTCATTGCAGTTATCCTGATGCTGAAGATATGTAAACAGTTGTTCTGGCGCGTCTGTACTAATGATGGACGTGCTGGAGATATAATTATGAACAGTTAACCTGTCGCATAGTCATGTGCATCACTAAGTTAATTTGTTATGTCGCAATTGTATTGTTAACACAGCTGTTCTACAACGACGCCATCTACTGGACTGCGAAATCCGTTAGGTGTTTGCGCGAATAAAGACTTTCGTCAATCTTTGGGGGTTGCTGTCAGGGGGATTCCACCATTTAAAGTTGCTAGCATTGGTCATTCCGGATTCGAGGAACATCAGGGAAACTTTTGAAACTGTTTTTAGCCTTGGAGCTCTTCACATAAATAAACGTACTTTTTGCCCACTTCAGGGAGTGATTTAGGGGGCATTCCACTCCCAAGACCCGGCAGCAACTCAGTTTAGTGATGTCGGGGGACGGTTCCTCCAACACATGGGTCAAACACGTTGGCCCTTTCTATATAAAAAAAAGTGCTGGGATCCCGCTCTAATCATGTATATTTTGTATGCTGAACAGCAAGATCAATACTCATAAACTTACCAAGTTATAACGGTTAAAGTATATTTTGTAAAAAAAATTGTGTTTACACACGCACCCACGCACGCACACTCACAAACGCTCACAGACGCACGCGCGCGCATGTCAATGTGGGCTCTAATATGACTTTACGATGAAAACGATAGGATTTTGTATCGTTCCTCATCCATCGACCCACAGCCAACATACCAGTGCACTTGCAGGCCCTACTTGAGTAAACACAGCTTTGACACACACGCGTTTCTGGGAGCAAGTCGATAAAGGGCACAAATCGCTCGTGCGAGCACGCCAATCTAATCATGCGCCTATCTCTGGCATTGCAAAGACGTCATCCTAGGCGCCCGCCGCCCAAACCGCTCGTATCTCCTTCGGTCAACTCGTGGGCCGAGTTTCGCCTAGAATGCGTGTATCTTAACAGCGTTTCTGACCGACGGTGGATAAACCTCTATAACTGCGTCGACGTTGAATCACGCAGGTTCGCGTATTCGAGTTACATTCGCCGGGGCCGCTGACGGTGCCACAGCTAGGCTCGAGGCAAACAGAACGGAAAACGGCGAAGTTAGGTGCGCGCAATTCCGGGAATTAACATCGTGCATCGTAGATTCCGGAAGAACGTCCGACCGTAAGCCGCGATGCAACGGAAAGATGAGGTCACCGATGACGTGAGCATTCAACGTGCGCTCCACCTGGCGGCGTGTCAAGGTCGTGTTCAGATGTTGTCTCGGCTGTTGTCACGAGGCAGCGGAAGTGTTGACGCGGCCGACGAAGAAGGAAACACGCCGCTTCATGTCGCTGTCGTCGCCTCGCGCACCGATGCCGTTCGTCTTCTCGTGTTGTCTCGCGCCGACATCTCGCGGCGAAATCTCGCCGACCAGACGCCGCTCGATCTGTGTCTGCGCGAGAATCTCGCCGAACATCGTGACAAGTACGAAATCATCAGTATCCTCGTAAGCGCTGCAACCGAGGCAACACTCGGCGCCCGCATCGAAAGACCGCGAGAGTTGGGTGTTAATGACGTCATTAGTAGTGGAAGCAGCACCTCTAATGTAAGGGTTTATGAGCGCGGATTTGCTAACGACAACGTCGCAGAACGTAACGGTGAGGTTCTTCCTATAAGAAATGACTTCATTCCCCGTATCCGACAAAAGCCTATCAGATCGAAGCCAGAGTATACCATTGACGATTACAGGAAAACGACAAACACTAGCCCAAGACGGCTCACGCAAACTCTGGGGAATTATTTCGCGAGTTCATACACTAAGTCAATTCCGGGGAGTCGATGTCCTTCGATCGCTTCCGGCATGTCCGCCGAAAGTATGGACGAATTCAGCAGTTCACTGCTTCTCCTAGCGGTAATCGGTGGAACTCTTCCGGTCATCAAGTCGCTGCTGATACTTCCGGTCGACGTGAACATGCGAGATGTTGACGGTCAGTCGCCGCTCCATCTGGCGGTTGTCAGTGACCGGAAACGCGTCACCAGCATGCTACTGCGTCACGGGGCGTGTGCAAACGCGGAAGACCGGCGCCATCGACGGCCGCTCCATCTGGCGGCCATCTTGCCCTCTGGCGGACTCTGTCAGCTGTTGTTGCGTCATAACGCCGATGTGAACGCGGCTGACGAAAGCGGTGTGACGTCACTGCATTGCGCTGCGAAGGGAGGGCAGCGACAGACGGTGAAACTGCTTCTAGATGGCGGGGCTGGTGTCAATCTGGTCGATGGGCACCGCCAGCAACCGATACACATTGCGACGGGCCGAGGCACTCTCGATACGGTGGAGCTACTTCTATGGCGGGGGTCACAGGTCAACGCCGCCGACGACAAGGGCAGGACGCCGCTGCACCTGGCCGCAGTGACACCTGGCGGCGTCGACATCGTGCGCGTTCTCATTCTGCACGACGCATGCGTGAACATACCGGATGCCGACGGGCGCACGAGTTTGCATCTGGCGTGCGTCGCTGGAAGAGCGGACGTGGTGCGCGCGCTGCTCAATCGCGGCGCCGACGTAAACGCGCGAGATCGCAACGGCGCCTGCGCGTACCAGCTGGCGCTGCGCCACGGTCAGGTGACCAGCGTGATACGATGTCACGTGACCAACGCGACGCTGTATGCGCCCCGATTGCACGCGACGCGCGAGGCAAAATGGCGTAATATGCGTGGCGAAAAACACGAAGGGGGCGTGATGGTGATGGCGTCGGCCATGGTCGGGGAGCGACTGGCGAAGCACAAGAGGGCGCCTCGCCGCAGCAACACGGCTAAGGCGAAACAGTCAAAGGCGAAACAGTCAAAACATAGCCACCCAGCGGCGAAAGGCGGGTCACGAGCAGCGGAATGCGGAGCGAATGGTACATTCACAGCGATGCCAACGAAACCTTGCTGCGTGACGATGTAACGTGACTGCAGTATTTGTCAATGGTAAAGAATGTCCTTGTATACAGTGGAACCTCACTATTGTGCTGACCGCCGGGACGGAGCAAAAGTGACCTGAATAGCAAGGTGACCGTATTAGCGGGACTAATTTCCTATACTTTACTGTTACCAAAATAATTTCTTACATAATGATCTTAATTGCGAGGTGGCTGTATTACCGAGGTGTCCATAAAGCGAAGTTTTATATTGTATACTGGTGGTTCCCAATTTCGTCGTATGCATTACGAAAAAAATCGTTTTACCAAAAATACCTACACAAACTCTTTCATAAATTACTCATGTTCTAAATCTCTACCATATATTAAATCGAATTTGTGAGAGAGAAAAAACTGTTTGAAATGTTGCCTTGACTGAATTACTTAAAATTATAAAAAGGCGAACCTCCGTTACCGCTAAGACACTCTACCGCCTTTTGTGTAATAACTGCTATCTTAGTCACAGAAGTGTTTCATTCATCGCATCTATTTTACCAACCTTTTTTGAACTCTGCTTTACAGTTATCGTGTAAACGTTAGGCCTACATTGTCATGTATGTAGTTGTTAGGCAATTGTTTCAGTAGAAAACCTTAGTAACTGTTGTGTTGTTGAACTATTTACAACGACAGTTCTCTGTGTATACGGCGTTGAATAATAAATAAGTCTTCAAAGAGTGGTTTTAAATGTTTACGGAGTTTAACTTAGTTTCCCTACCGAGTTATTATTTTGTTAATATTTACATATAAATATTGCACGAGAGAGTGGGTCTCGGCCGCGCTGTATGTCCCGGTATTTCTCCCCATGTTTCGAACGTATAGAATATATTTTTAGTAGCCCCATTGATGTTTCGTAGTTACACGTTTAAAAAAAAATCATCTGGGACTCTCGGTAGAATTGTGGCGCAAATTACGTAACGTCGGCGCTGCCTGTCGCAGATCGCGCCAACATTCAACGGGCTCAGCAAGTAAGCAACAAACGTCAGTGTGGCATCTCATGTGCACTGTAGTAACACTGTAGCTATCCGTGGGCATTGTTTTTTTAATATCTTTGATCTAGAGAGAGTATTAACTAGCCAATATTAATACTGGCTCGAGTCTGCGAAATTATCTGGGCAAGCGTGCAATTCAGAGACTCTAAACCGCTATATCTGGCCAGTTATTATAGACCACCAGGCAACAAAACTCAGTCACTAGACGCCTTAATCTCATCAGTAGCCAAGGCTATCAATAAAAACTCACGCCAGCACCCAAACTTAATAATTGGAGGGGACTTCAATCTACCAGATATGAACTGGATCGACTGGTTGACAACAAACACTAACACTAAAGCAATGCACGAGAAATTCATCGACTTCTTACTTGATAACTCGCTTTCACAACTAGTTACCAGCACCACAAGACCTGTCTCAAATAGCATCCTGGACCTTCTGGTTACATCAAACCCTAATCTCATAGACAACATACAGGTGCTTCCAGGCATTTCTGACCATTGCATTGTACTGTTTGATATCAACATGAAACCTAAGTTACAAAAGAAACCACAAAGAAAGATATACCTCTATGACAGAATTGACCCCAAAACACTGCAAACCAAAGTACATGATTTCGTCAACAACTTCTTAGCCTCAAACCCTGAAGAACAATCAGTCGACACAAACTGGGAAACAATTAGAAATGGACTGGACAAAATTGTGGATGACACTGTTCCATCAAAAGTCACTAAAGGAAAACGAAATCTACCTTGGATAACATCTGAAATCAAGCATAAGATGAGAAAACGTGATAAATTGTTCTCAAAAGCCCATAAAACAAACACCCCATCAGATTGGAAAGCCTACCGTGAATATCGCAACTATGTTACAAAATGTATCCGCTCAGCACACCACGATTATGTCAACAACATAATTGGCAAGAATATGACTGCAAACCCAAAATCTTTCTGGTCATACGTAAAACTCACTCGCACAGAAAACCTAGGAATCCCAACACTTACAACTTTTGATAAACTGTGTAGCACAGATCATGATAAGGCGGAGGCATTGAACAGGCATTTCCAAAGCGTTTTTAATAAGCAGACACATACACAAATGCACAGTAAATCTCCATATACCTCCATTCCCCACTTACACATCACAACTGCCGGCTAGCCAAACAATTATCTAGCCTAAGCCCATCAAAAGCATGCGGTCCTGATGAAATGTCACCCCGTTTCCTTATTTTTTTTGCAAATGAACTAGCTCCAGCTCTTAGATGTCTATTCCAGCAATCCTATAACCAAGCAACAGTCCCAAAACAGTGGCGCAAAGCACTAGTTACAGCAATTCATAAGAGCGGTCCAAAATCAGACGCCTCCAACTACCGACCCATATCCTTGACCTGCTTGTGCTGTAAAATCATGGAGCACATAATCCTAAGTCATGTCGCCAAACATCTTAACACTCATAACATCCTTATTAATGAACAACATGGATTCAGGAACTGCCTCTCAACTACAACACAACTCATAAACTCAACTAATGACTGGTCAGAAACACTAAATAAAAAAAGTCAGACTGATGTAATCTTACTAGACTTCAGTAAAGCGTTTGATAAAGTTGCTCATCACCACCTATCAGATAAATTAAACTACTACGGCATCCGAAACAACACTCTTGGCTGGATCAATAGCTTCTTATCCCACCATATACAATCTGTTTCAGTCAATGGCACACATTCTTCCTGGGCTAATGTCACTTCCGGAGTTCCTCAGGGATCTGTCCTGGGGCCGGTCCTGTTCCTTCTATACATGCATAAACGACATCAAGGAACAAATAAATTTAACAATCAAACTCTTTGCAGACGACAGCATCCTATACAGATAAATAAACAACACAAACGATCAACATATATTACAAAACGATTTAGAAACCCTCACAACGTGGACTAAGAAGTGGTCAATGAATTTCAATGTTAAGAAATGTGCAGTCCTCACCATCACACGCAAACGAAACCCCAAACTATATCAATATACATTACTGGGAAAATCACTAAACCATGTTCAAAAGCACGACTACCTTGGAGTCACAATATCACATGACCTAAGATGGAATGACCACAGCACCAAAATAACCACCAAAGCCAGCCGCACACTTGGACTCTTAAGAAGAACACTGTCACCTTGCTCACAAAATGTCAAAGAAACAGCTTACCAAACCCTTGTCCGACCACAAGTTGAATATGCCAGTAAAGTCTGGAATCCCAACACAGCAACAGAAATTAACCGTATAGAACAAATCCAAAGAAATGCTGCAAGATTCATCTTCTCCGACTACCGAAAGGAAACACATTAAACCACTCATAAACAAACTCAACTGGGACTCGCTCCACACACGCCGCCTCATTCAACAAGCATCAATGTTTTACAAAATCCACTACCACATGGTCAACATCAGCCCTCCGCCATGTTTCCAGCACGCCACACATATCTCCAACAGAATCGACCATCCACTTAAATATACCAACACAATAATTCCAACCATCAATGCATATAAATATGCATTCTACCCCAGAGCAGCATCCATATGGAACAGACTACCACCATCTGCAGTTCTACACATCACGCCATCACTGCCAGCCTTCCTGTGTGTCGCCATGCCAGCCATCAGAGAAATGCAACCCTTGCATGGCATCCACATCCTTTAAAGCTACAAAATGTTGTACATAGTGCACCACTTGTTTTTATCCGCGCTTTTGTTTGTTTTTTGTTGGTTTTCATTGTTTTTCTTTCTCTAATTTGAACAACCTTCTACACAATTTTTTCCCTTTTTGTTCGACTGCCCTGACGTTACGCACTGCACAAATCCCAGTTTAGCTGTGAACAGCTGTAAAGGGATTACTACATCAAGCAATCAAGCAAGTCAAATCTCCAACACCAGACTCTACGAAACCATTGCCTCCTTCTAGGAAGGAGAAGATGGAAGTGACTCTGACACGTACACATAATTAAAAGCAACCTGCCAGTGATGCCAGCATTGGCCTGGACGCAAGAAGTGAATAGAAAAAGAGATAGAGCAAAACCTACATGGCAAAGAATAATGGAATTGAGACGAATTAAAGGCAGCCGGGCTTACATGGGGGTACAACAACAAAGTGAGTCCAAGACAAGGAACTGGCGAATTTTTGCGCTATCAGTATGTTCTACACCTAGGGATAGGCACGGTCGACGAGGAAACGCAACGTTGTTTACATTACATGGTTCCGTTGCATGTTTTTTTCTTTGTTGATCTTGTTGGTAAACGCTAAAGAAATCCAAAGTACGTTGCTTTTTGAGTTGATGTACTCTTTAGCATGATGATTAGAATTTCGAATCCACATGCTGCCGTTTTGACGCTTGTTTAATTTCGTTCACGTCCACATTGCCTCAGGTCACTCAGCTGTACGATGAGCAGCGCTGGGTGGATTAGTGGCGCCTCGTGGTGGACTGGGCACCAACGATAATTCAAACCAGCTCGCCATCTGGTGAGGATTTGAAGGACTACCTTGCGAAAAAAGGTGCCGATGTAAACTAAAACGTCCGATGATTTACAGTGTCGTCGTTGAGTTATTTTTTAGTTTACTATAATGTTTATCAAGAATCTAACACGTAGTTCTACGTATGTCTAAAAAACTAAAATATCTCTAGGGTTCTGTCAACGGCTCGGTCCGGTCTTTGTTAATCTCCCTGATACCAACTTTACCCGCGTAAATTGCCCGTGTGTCCCTTGACAACGGGATGCGGTGTTCTCTCACGTTTTCTGATTGGTTAATCGCTCTCCATCTGGCACCGCCATTGGACGACATGTTGATGACGTCATTCGTTTACTACCGAAATACTCCGGACATTTGAGAGTGAGTCAGAAGCGGAAGAAATGAAAGCAGCGGAAAGGACGCACAGGGTACGTAACTAATTGTGCAATAATAACAGGCGGCGTTTCTGGCACGTTCTTATTACTTCAGATACACTATCAAACATTTTATTTGCGTACTGACTGTAAGAAAGTGTAACTTTTGATGCAGTTAGTCGACTTTTTGACAGTGAAAAGTGAAGGGTCTGCAATTTTCCTACTGTCAACTCGCCGACGCCAGTGAAACACGTGCAGTTCTTGTCTCTCATAGGCATAGCATAGCTATTGAACAAAAGAAAGGTCGTATTGTTAGAATATTGTCTTTTAATTGGATGTTACACCTATGTGTGTAGGTAATCTTTGTTTGTATTCATAATTCTAATTCTAATTCTAATTCATAAGCGACATTGTGTTCTAAATATGTCAATGTTGTACGTACAACTTGATAGTTGGTTAGTATAACGTTTGTAATTGTGTTATAGTCAGACATAGTATACAACTTATAATATAACATTAACAACTATGTCAATGATGTATGCAAGGAACACGTGCTGTATCTTTCTTCTCCACCCATGTAATGCCCGAGTAATGATGGTTAGAGAGTAAAGACCTAATCCCCCTAACACCATTCAATGTAGCCTTTGATAATTCAAACCAGGTCGCCATCTGGTATATTGCGCCACAAACAACACCCCAGATAACAAGATTTATCAAAGCAATAGTTCAGTACACGTATTGTGTGTTTGTTGTCACATTGACTATTTATGGCTGATGCCTTATCCCTCTAGACATTAGTCCTCTCCTCTGAACAAGACAAGGATTAGCCTTGTGGCTAGAGGTGTGTTTTGTTATTGGGTTGATTAGTCCTGATTAACTCAGAAGTTTAACATTAATGTATTAATTAATTTATGTTGATTATGATATTTAAAACGTACAGCCCTGTATATATGCTACAATAACCACTGAATTTAGGTACATGTATTTTTTATTACAGGAGCTTTTTGGAGGGGAAAGATATCCAGGGTATGGGTAGCCTAAAACTGGAGTAAACTGCCACACCATCAGTGCAATGTTGGTTGATCAGTGTAACAGAGTTACACAATAGTGATCAAACCATGTCAGACAGAATGCTTTCCACACTTCTTACCAACTAGTGTGGTGTTTCAGAATATGTCAGTTTCAGAACCCCTAACATATTGCCTTATAGAAAGCCAATTATGCAATCATCTCAATTATTACTGTAATGAAGTATCCATAATTTATGTGTTAACATCTTGAAACTTCTAAGATGTTTCCGACAAATCATCATTGCCTGAACCCAGAACTGTTTGCCCTCAGCACAGATCTATACATGGAAATCAGTGGGAACTTACAAGTACAAAATAATTGTGCTTTACTTCTACCGGCTCTGAGTTGTAACTGATCGGGGCTGTACTACATTGTATAGTAATACATATGTACAAAACTAACCAGCAGCTAAGAACATTCATAACGCTAAGATGATTGTCTCAGTCAATTATGCGGTTTTATAAAGGTCTATTACATTTTATACATACATATATATTGTACATAACCGACCAAGACTGTTTTGTCCCCAGGTGTGTGTGTGTGTGCGACTGGCAGTATTATATATACATGGGTAGAACTACTCACTAGTCCGTACATTAATAAAGATTATGTCGGACTAGTAAATCCGCCTACCAACTAGTCCCGCTGTCTAGTAAAAATCAGCATGTTGCATGACAGCACCATCCGTTCCATTGACAAACTAATTCTTTACCTAATGAGGCGACAGTGGAACAGTGCTTTTGATTGGCTGTTGTGTGACATCGAATTCTGAAATGACAGTTTTATTTGGTTTAGTGTATCTGGCCATTTTCAAATGCACGGTTTTCGAATACAGTTTACATCTACATGACTTTATTAGTCTACATTTATGCACAATATATCGTTACATGACTGAGATTGCAAAACCAGCAGTAAAACACAAGCTGGAAAAGCATCTGCCCACCGAGCCATTCAAGCGCTGAACATGGCCACCATGGACTGTCTGACACATTTTTGTGTGATTTAAATTTGTGTTATATTTTGATATTTTCAGGACTAGTAAACTTTTGTCTTTGTTCAGGACACTTGTCCAATGGGACAAGTTGATTGAGTCACAATATTAAGAGGGCTTGAAGTTGCTACTATCTTGGTGCATTTGTGGGTATAATCTTACACCTGCGACTAGATAAATTGCTTTAGTTGCAGTGTGCAATTTAGAACTCTGTCCATTGATTATTGTCCTGCCCATGGGCGACTGGCATTTGGATTTTTGTGTTGATATATTAATGGGCATTAGCTATCAAACAAATTGTGCATGATGCCACTTTAACCCTTTGCTCTGCTCCTGCTTACAACCTACTGTGGGCAAAATATTGATAAATTGTAGCAAGTGAATGTTGACTGCCCAAAAGCTATAGGTACAAAGTCCTATGCAGACACCCCTGTACTGTTCACCCTTATATCACTTGGTGACTTGGACAACCAGTTACAGAAAGGGGCAACTCTTAACTAACAAGGTAGTTTATTTATTTTTTAAAGTTTAAACTGAAATAATGTGTGTCTATGCAAAATTCAACATAAAGCCTGGAGAGTGTTTCGTATGTGAATACTGTATGGACATACATACATTCAAAATAAATGTGCATAATTTCATAAAAGCAATCAATTGCTTAAATAATTGTTATGGTTGTAAATATCAAAAAAATTACCAGGTAACATGTATGGCTAGGTCCATTTACTGTAACTGGAATTTATTACAAACAATATTTTGCATTATTAGCAGAGATAATAATTCAGAACGTTGTATATAGTGTTGATGTAACAAAAATTTCAGTAAAATGCCACGACACGTTTAGCTTTGCATTTTAATTAGTTACAAGGAGGTAGTCTGTTCCTAGTTTTTAATTTATTAATTAATATATTGTCCTACTGGACAAGTGCTTTATGGGAGTTAATGTCAAGCCCTGATATATATATATACATAACTGACCACATCCTTTTTTCCCCCAGGTGTGTGTGAGTGTCCGGCAGGAATCTGAACCGCAAAGCAGGCTTGTAGGACGACACGACGGCGCAGAAACGACACAAAAAAATTGCAAACGAAAAACTATACCAGCGCAACCGCACGTCCGCCACTGACGACCACCAACGCAACCGCACCGCAGGCAAACGATCGAGAGAAAGATGCGAGAGGAAATCGCAGCTGCTGTCGTGTTCCTTACCCGACTCATCATGAAAAACGAGAAGCTGTCACGCGAGCAAGTCGCGGAGTTCTCTGCGAACCTGTCCACGATTCTCTGCGAACGGTTCAAGAACCACTGGTACCTGGAGGATCCGACGAAGGGGCAGGCGTATCGGTGCATACGAATCAACGAGGCGGAACCAGTTGATCCCGTGCTCGTGCAAGCGGCCCTCAACAGCGGACTTACCTACAAGGACTTGCGACTGCCGACGGAGCTCACGCTTTGGGTCGACCCAGCGGATGTCTGCTGCAGGTTGGTTCTCATGGCCCGGGTCAGGGTTTTACTGACATTCTTGCGAGCTCTTAATTTTGCTCTTTAAAATTGGTTTACTCCTTAGCAGCGATCTTGTATACTGAATTCTGTCGACACCAGGATGCGTCACATGGACACTTTCTTCAGTGTGTCGATAGTTTCCACGGGGATATGTCGGCAGCTTTTTGCATTTTAAAAAAGCTTAAATTTAACAGCAGAGTATTTAATGATTAATTTTCCTTATGAGCTCAATGTCTTGATGAGACCGTTCCTGGGGTCTGCTGTAGTGTTATTCCGATTAACACTTTTTATTGAATGGTTATCGGATGGTTCGTGTGTCCGATCAATTAATCGATCATATTCCATGCCTCGACATTAAACTTTTTGATCCGGGGGGAGCCTACTTGAGAAGTTACTGGGCCAAAAAATGTTGTTTACAATTTTTTTATTATAAGTTGAAATTATCACTGCATTTACTGGGGCTGCATATTTTCCGTTTAAAAATTTTAATAAAATAAGGATTTTTAGTTTAAGACGGCAAGTTTCTTTCCCAAACGGCACATTTTCTTTCAAAACTAATATTTAGTCAGTGAACTGTGCTTGTTTTTTGCCCTCACAGAAACACAGTTATTTGTGGTGCTGTTTTTAAGGGCAAGCAATAAAATTGATGGTTGTCAATGGCAATCGGGTAAAAATGATCTGCCATGCGCCTTAAAAATTCTTTACTTCATTGCCAAGGGAAGATTAAATTAGATTGTGCACATATTTTTCAAGTACAAATAAAACTTTAAATTAATTCTTGTCAATGAATTTTTCTTTAGAACATTTTAAGTTTGAATTGATAATATGGAATTTTTGCAACATGGTGTTGGAATTCTTTTGCAACTGATTGGAATTGGATTGACTTATGTTATCACAGTTATAACACAGACTTGGTGGTTTAGGTTTGGCGAGAACAAAGGCTCGTACTGCACACTGGCATCATTCAAGGACAGTTCTTCCGACAGCAACCAGGGGGTGCTTCACATAGACGAGGCACTGCAGTTGGAACAGCAGCACAAGTTGAGCGAGTCGTTGCGCCTTCAGCCACTGTTGTCGGCGGGCACGGCGCGTCGAAGCAGTCTGCGCTGTAAACCGGTACACTGTGCTGTGACTACACGCGGCATCAAAACCGGCGGCAGCATGTTCGGATCGCAGACGCGCGCCTACCACGCCAAGCGGTGGCTCCACGCTGCTGCGCCTTCCGGTACTAGTTACATCAAATACCAGTACAGCACCAGTACGCCTCATAACCCGGTCGATCGTCTACACTGGGTGCGAGGCGTCGATCTTGTGAAGGCATAGCCAATCAGAGACCAGCTGGTGGGAGCGGGGTTGGGTGGTAACAACGACAACAGGATGTGTGCGTGACTCGAAGTGTAAAACGGTCACCTCGAATAGGTTATTTATACATCGTATATATGTGCGTGTGTGTCACTCTCCATGCGTTTATATACGAGACAGCATTTTTAAGTTTATAATGTTTACATTGAGCGACTAAGACGTGTGTATCCGATTTTGTACAAAAACTTCAGAGAAAAAACTAAAAGAATAAAATGAGGACCGTGTTTAGTTTGTAAACATAATATAATTCGTTGCTACAAAATGTATACTGTTACACCAACAGGAAGCGTCTATGTGCCGGTGCACCAAAGGAGGTATCCCACAATGCTGGTCGTTGATGGGCGACTTCCTGTGCGGTGTCCGCTTGCACATAATGACCTAACGCCGTAACTCGCCAACTTAGCGTATTTTGTGTAGCATATGCTTCATTCTTGTTCTTTATTTCCTGCTTCGTTAACAGTTTATTTTAGCCTTCGCTGTCAACAATGGCGGTTACTACTAAATTAGCCAGCCAATAAAGTTTACTTTGGACGGAAACGTTCAGCGATTAGTTCCTTTATCTGCGGTGGTCATGTTAGTTAAACTTGTTTGGAACTGTATCGATTGATGGCGTTTCTCGTTTCCGTCATTTAATTTTTACAGTAATAATACGCACGCAGCATCCACCGCCATTGCATGTTAGTGTACATATCCCCCCTACGCTGCTCATACTGTATGATTGTATTTTTTGTCATCAACACTTATGTTCTTGTGCTTTCCATGTGTCACAATTTTGCTGATGTCATTATGAAATACCTTTGTTTATCTGATCATCCTGTATTTTCGTTTTTATACATGATGACATTGATAAGGTTTTTTGTGTACCAGTAGCTTCATAATACCCCGTTTTTTGTGTACCAGTAGCTTCATAATACCCCAAAGATGCTATAGAAGGTGGAGTTATTGGCTTTTCATCTCCACCGTCATACACTAACCCGTTTGGTCTCGGTGGTGAAAATAAGAAATCTATTTTAACACTTGAACCTGTGATTAGTTTCACTTTTATTTCACTGTCATCGTGGTTGTCTTTTGTGCCTGTACATAGCCATACTAATTACAGCTACAGTTGGTTGTCATTTGTGTACCAGTTTCGTTCCAGATTCGATTTTACCTGGCTGGATTTATGTTTGTTGCCATTTTTCTGTCCTACTTTTGTGCATCGTTTTCTTCAGTGCAATTGACTCATTAGTTTATCTTCCGAGTTGCTCTAGTAGAAATTAATGTAAATGTTTATAGCCTATTTCAGTATTTGTGTACTCTGGCCAACTTGTTGCCATTCTCTTGTCTATGATGTGCCAGTGTGCTGTTAATCAAACAGTGCCCATTTACTCTATGCACAGAGGATCACCAAAATGAAAATCTAGTTGCAGTAATCTAATTAGTCTTGATCCTTGTGTAGTATTTTAAGCAAGGTTCTGTGTGTATGTGTCAAATCTTATGTGCATTTACTGGTTTCTGATTAACATTTGGTATAATGACAAGTTTGATGATGCAAACATTACATTTGGCAACAAGTGTTTGCTTTAATGTGTTCTTAATGAATGCTTTTGCGATGTGGATCTCTAATGAATGAATGTGTGGCGTTTCATTTGTACAATTCATTTTCTCTAGCTTGACTGTGTTGTACTATTTGTTGTTTTAACCATTTGAAGATGTGGGTTTGCATGTCGACCTTAGCTCAAACAGAACTATCCAGTTCGTGAAGAATTGTTATTCATGTTAGTGATAGAGTAACGGCAGACAATTTCAAAATTACCAAATGTTTCAGTGTACCGAAAGTAATTCATCAAAAGCACAGATTGAAAACAATCACCAGATCCCAACTTATAAATACTACCTGCCATAAGTTACGTAGTATTGGTGAAATACATTATAAAACCCAGTTTATTTTACTATAATATATATAGGATTCATGAAAATAAGGTTACAGCAAAAATATGAGGTTGTGATTTGAACTAAATCTGCCGGTATCCCCAGCATGAATCGGAGCTTGTCGTAGAAAACGAAACCAATGACGCCTGATTAATTCCTGGTACTAACATAGTTTACTGTTCTCGCCATCCATGTATATGTATATGCTTTTTGTTTTTCATTCTGTTGCTTCTAGTTCACAAAAACTTTTCCCCATAACAATGTACCTTTTACTTTTATAAAATGCCATGTTTCATGATACTGTTATGTGGCATTTATGACCAAGAAAGGTCACCCCCGACCACATTGGGGACCTTTCTACATTCACGCAACCAGTTTATGTTCATAATCGACAACCTGTAGTGAAAAACGACTGTTATATAATAAAACTGAAAAACCAGCTCTCGTGGTATTTCCTTGTCTGCATTGTTGTACATAAATTGTATCTAACGATGTTTAAAGCTGCATTCTCTGTTCAATGTTCCGCTCATTTCAGGTTCAGTAAAAAAATTGAATAAGTATGACAGGCCACAACGGTTTATTTGTAAGGTACATTTTTCACAAAAGTAGGAAAAGCCAATATATTCGCAGGGGAGAAAGTATTGATTTTTGTCTCTTTAGAACCAGTTTGAATAACACAATTTGAAATTAGTATCTTCTTAAAACATTTTGGATTGAATAGTAGTGATTTAAAAAGAATATATATATATATACCAGTTTGATGTTGTCTTTCTCAAAACTCAAGTTCTTCTGGCGAGTCTATTTAACTACACAAACTGACTTGCATGATTGACACTGGTATCATTGAAAGGTTGGCCTTTAACATGATGTCTGTCACTCCATCCCTTGTACCTTAAGGTCCAAACTGTCGCAACTGATCACGTTGATTAAAACAGACTAGCTTGTTTGTGCAAATGTATTTAGTTTTGATGAAGTCACTGGACAAACTGTTAAATCAGTTTTGGTCTGACTGAACCGAGAAAAGTATAAATAAACTGATGGACAAAAGTGAAAATTGTGACTTCCCAGATCCTACCCCACGGATGAATTTCGAAAAAATCTAAATACGAACCATCCCAATGGGCCTGCTTGGCGCTTGATCAAATACAAAATGTTAGCCCCATAGATACAAAACTAACAGATATGGGTCCACAGACAAACACATAGACAGAACCAAATTGTTTTATACTATATATATATAATAAAAGTGCAAAGGAATAAGACTACTCATTCAAGACTATTCAAGATTTCTTTCAACGATCTTAATCAAAATACACACATTATACCAACTGCGAATATTACCATTCCCACATTACAATCATGTTTGGACAACAATGAAACTAATTCAAGGTAAGCTAAATGAACAGAAGTGTATGTTTTAAAGGTATGATATATCTGACCAGCGTAAACACTACCCTGTTGTGTAAAAACCGACCTAGATTTTTTAAGACAATAAGTTTTAATTTTTTGCCCAGGGGACATAGATTACAGTTTGGCAAGATAAGATGCAAACTGTTCAGGAGGAAACCCACATACACACATGCCAGCTCGATTATAGTTCGATTATTTTGTTTTAACAATACACGATACATTCAGATCGTTTCCACAACCTAACCAAGTCTTATAGATTCATTTTGTGTCACATCTTTATTTATTTATATTACAAAATCATAGTGTTGTATGCATTTGTAAACAGTCCCCCACCAAATGTATGCCTATTTTAGCTTGAACTTGTATCCTTCTGGCAATGGCACATAGAAACTTTTCGTCGTGTCCATGTATTCCCCGTCTGGAACGTCGTAGCCCTTGATAGGAGGGGTGATGACAGGGCCTTGTCTTGCAAACGGGATAAATTCGGGATCAATCTGAAAAATAACAACATTGCAATTTTGAGTACAGAGATTCTATTGACAATCCAAAATTAATTCAGTCTCATTAATAGGGTTAGGTTCAATTACTTTCCACTACAATTATACTTAAAATCTTTTACAATAAAACATGATTACACCATTTCAGTTGCAAATACAGCTACATAACGGGAACAATTGTTTGTTCCAAAAGTTAAATACCTAGTTGTTTAATTACCTAGATGTTTATACGGTAGCACGCTGCCTTTGAAAACGGCGTTCTACATTGTAAAGTTCAGGTTTGACCAGTCGGGCTCGATTGGCTCCAGCATAAAAAAAAAAATTCATTCAAATTTACTAGCAATTAGCAAGTAAGATCACCATGGCAGATGGGGGAACTGGTACAGAACATACTCTACGCAGCACTGACAGACAATGCTGCCCCCACCCTGCAAAGAAACAAGGGGACAAAGAATTAAAACAGCACAACTTTCGTAGATCTGTCGCATCACCTGTATTGCCTGTTGATACAGTTCCTCCGACTCGTTCTGGAGCTCTTGAAGAGCCACCTGCTGAGAGAGCATGGCAGTCTGGATCGTGTTCATCTCGTGTGCGTGCTGGTGCAGCTTGTAGCGGCTCCATTGTTTAACAAGCAGCGCTCTCGATTCGCTTTCTTCGAAGCTCAGCGGCTCCAGCTTCCTCACGCGCATGCTGCACAACACATATGGGAATTCATAAATGCGACCTGCCACAACAAAGTGGGTAATAAGTTGAAAACTTGTGAAATGGAGTTTTGTATATTTTTATTACACATCAGTAGCTGTAAAATGACGCCCCAGTTGTTGAAATATATTCAACAGTTTTTTATTTATTGTTCAAATTGAAGCAAACTTTGAAAAATGACATTTTGAAAAATGAGGTAATTTTCACTCATGCTGTCTATTGGTTCTAAATTTGTGGGATAATAAATTTAATTATGTTCTGTGTGGCGGGTCACAAATGTGTTAAGATTAGGGATGGGCTCAAAGATATTTGACACAAAACCGATGTCATGTAACCTCCCCTACATGAAATTCAGAATTACACTGACTTGAATACTAAACTAGAGTTGAGTGCATAGTCATTGGAACAAATCAGAAAATGGGAATAAATGGTTAGTGTATAATGTCATTATTCATTAAGGTTTTTAGTATTCAGAGTCATTTGTGGTTGGGGTTAGTGTCAACAGTAGAGAGTAGTTCTCTAAGGGTTAATATGGCTCCATTACGATTACATGAATAACTTGTTTGGCATTTTATCTCCGCCGATCTAAAAGTAAATGCTTATGCCACATATTGCAGGCACTACATATTGTGATAGCCTAAACAGCAAACAGCTAACTGTCTCAACATGGAGTAAAGAAAACTACCTGCAAAAAGCAGCAATTAGATTCCAACTTTGACCGAGAACCGATTCATTAATCACCATGTTACTGAGACCTGAACATACCTTAATGTTTTTAGCATTCTGCGATTCCCATCGATCTCTTCGATTGGCTTAAATTTTTTCCCCTTCGCCTCAAGTTTACGAATGTTCTTTTCGAGACGCCGTCGCTTCTTTGCATCTCGCTGTATGACGACTGACATGTCAGCCTTCTTCTTCTTCTTCATTGGCTCAGCACTGAACAAAAGTAATGACAGACGCCTTTGGCTGAGTGGCTCTTACATAACATGTAATATCCCCAAGTACACATTAAACGTCAAAATTAGAAGAGCTCTAGTCAAGTGAAGCTTGGTAGGTGATTTCCTCACTCGTACAAAACAGATATTACAAGGTTGATATATTCACCATAATCTTATTTCGCAGTGTTTTTAATCATCAATCCATCAATTGATATATGTATATTTTTGGGCATAAAGTAAATGTTTATTTTCCAATAAAAAAGATGCACATCAGAAGAACAAATTAAGTGAACCCAGCAACTAAGATAATGCAAAATAACACAGACAAGTTCTGTAACAAAGAAACCTGATCAGACGAGTAGAAAATGTGATACTACATGACTAGTAGTAGTATATGTTATGGCTATGGTTTAGCGAATTCACAAAATAATTTAATGGAAACATCTGACAACTTACTTGAGCATATTGGTGGCCCTGAAAGCGAGCGGGCCACACTGTGTCATGAATCCCCGAGATGGGCGCCATCCTAGTGATAATCTGAAAAGAAATGTATGATAATTAACAATTACTATGAATTAATATTAGTAACCATCAATCGGTGTAATGACATTCAACAGCACGCCGCTGTAATTGAGTGGTAGTCTAAGGGATGGTGAAAGGTGTGTAATCAGACTGCAGAAAGTGGATCAAATGCAGTACTGATATCACTGGAGACGAGGTCTGGTCAGCTTTGGTTTGTGTAAATCCACAGCACAGGGCATACAAATCATGCATTATCGGTTCGAACACCCATTGATTATCTGGCAATCTTTGGTGCTTTGGTAGTGGATGCAGTGCAGGGTTTGTAAGCCTATTTTAAAGTAATTTCTTGATGACAGTGACTGATGCAGTGATGGCTGACAGGGTAAACCGCTGACAGTAATATGACGACAACACGCTTACACTGCCAGGAAACCTGGTAGTGTATTATCTTACAGGTTCTTACAGGTCCTCTTCTGGCTTCTAGGCTGTGATGTCTCTTACGCCAGCTCTGATGTTTGTCGTCAAACTATATGGTGCGCATGCGTCTGACGAGTTGTTCCATAATAGGGGTGGGGCTGTGTAATCGTGCTTAATTGGGTGGTTTTTCCATAATTTGTCTAATTTTCCCTCAAAGGACTGAACGGATGGAGCCTCTACCACAGACTGTGGGAGGCTGTTCCATACGTCCGTGCATCGGTGTATAAATGAATTTTTTTAAATGTTTAACCGACAACGTCCTTTGAATATTTTTAGGTGATGTCCTCACGTACATGATTCAGTATCCCTGAAAGTTATAAAGTTCGATGTCACAGCTGTGTCATATTTATCTGTTAAAATCCTATACATTTCAATCATGTCTCCTCTGAGGCGACGATATGACAGAGTTGGTAATTTTAGTCTTTGCAGACGTTCATTGTATTCAAGATCTTTAAAACCTGGAATTAATTTGGTTGCGCTACGCTGAACATTTTCAAGAGCTGTAATGTGTTTCATTAAGAATGGAGCCCATACTTGATTTGCATATTCAATATGTGGGCGGACGAGAGATTTAAAAACAGTAGAAAAACATTGTTCATCCATGTAATAAAAAGTGCGACGAATTATCCCCATCATTGAATTGGCTTTATTAATTTTGTCGGACATGTGTGCCTCAAAGTTTAGTGATGAGTCAAAAGTGATGCCAATATCCTTCACCTTATCCGTACTTGCCAGCGCTATATGATTAGGTCCCAGTGTGTAGCTGTCGTTTCTTATGGTTGATGATCCTACTCTCATATGGCTGCATTTGTCTGGGTGGAACTTTAAAAGAGATTCGTATGTCCAATGTTCTGCATGGGTAAGATCTTGTTGAAGCTTTGTGCAATCTTCAGTGGTGTAAATTGGATGGAAGATTTTCATATCATCCGCAAACAGGAATATTTCGGAGCTCTTTATAACATCCGGTAAATCATTAATAAATATATAAAAAAGTAGGGGACCAATCACCCGATCCTTGTGGTATGCCGCTGATGACATCATGCCAATCTGAAAAAGAATTATTGACCCTTACACGTTGTGTTCTGTGGGCCAACAGAGCTGCAACCCAGCTTAGAATATTTCCTTGAATTCCATAGCTCTGGAGTTTCTCTATAAGTCGTAGATGTGGGACTTTGTCAAATGCTTTCATAAAATCACAATATACTACATCAATACATCCACCCTTATCTAGTGTCTCAGTCCATGAATCGAGTACTTTAAGTAATTGGAGAACTGTAGACCGCCCTTTGATGAAACCGAATTGTTTGTCTCTCAACAGGTTATTATCTTTCAAGTGTTTAGTGATGGTATCTCTAACTATGCCTTCCATTATTTTCCCTACTATGCTCGTTAGGCTGACTGGCCGGTAGTTATGTGCTTGATTTTTGTTTCCTTTCTTGTGAATTGCAGATATGTTTGCTATTTTCCAGTCTTTGGGTAGTATGCCTGTTTTCAGCGACGTGTTAAAAATTGTGGATAGTGGAGTGCTAATACTCTCTGCCAATTCGTTTAGTACACGAGGATGGAGGCCGTCAGGTCCTGGTGATTTGAATATTTTTAGTTTCTTTAGCTTTAAAGCCACTATCGATGGAGTGATAGTGCAAGATTCAACTTTGTTATGACATCTTATTGGCTCCTCCAGAATGTCTCCTTCTGGTTCTCTCGTAAATACGGAAGAGAAATGATTTGCCAATACCTGTGCTTTTTCCAAATCTGTCTTTGTCAGATCATCCTTGTCTTTACTTTTTATTAAGTTCGGTATTCCCATTCTTGTGTTCATTTTTGCCTGCGCATATTGCTAGAACTTCTTGGGATTCTGTTTTATTTGATTTATGATATCTTTTTCATATAGTTTCTGTGCCTTTCTTGTCAGTCTCCTGACCTGATTTCGGAGTCGACAAAATTCCTGATAAGTTTGGGCATCTTTGGAGAGAAGATATTTTTTCCACAACCTGTTTTTTCTTTTGATTTTGGTTCGGATTTTGAACTCCAGTGGAACTGGTTATTTTCTGGCTCTCTCAGTTATCACCTTCTTTGGTATGCATTTTCCTTCTGCATATCTAAGCTTAGAAGTAAGGATATCCCACTGAGTTTGCACATCCTCCTGGTGATTAGAAAATTCCTCCTCCCAATCAATGTTTAGCATGTCTTTCATTTTGGTGTAATCCCCCTTGTCGTATTTATAGACAGTTTTGCTGATTGGTTCATAGACTGGCATGCAGTTAAGAACCACCTTAATAATAGAATGGTCACTTCTTCCTAGTGCTGAGGCTGTTTCAATTGTTGAGATCTCTGTATCTTCACTAGTGATGACAAGATCAAGGAGTGATGATTCAGTTGTACCTCTACCTCTAGTGGGCTCTATAATATGTTGCACAAAGTAACAGTCTCAAAGTTTCTCAATAAATTTAAATTCTTTCTCCTCTGTACTTGCTGCTGTAGTTGACATTGTTTCCCAATCAATTTTAGGATAGTTAAAATCTCCAAGTAGTAGAACATGTGCAAATTTTTTCTCACTTATTTTATCAAGTAGTTTGTTAAGGTTGTCACTGTTCTCGGTGGTACTGTTTGGACTCCTATAAAAGGAGCCTATGAGAAGAGTGTCTTTCCCTTTAAGTTTTAAAGTGCAAAATTGTGCTTCATTGAACTCAACATCAAACTGGTGCACTTCAAATGGCAACGAATTGTGAAGAAACAAGATCATCCCTCTGCCTGTGTCCTCACTAATATTTATAGTTTCCATAGAATATCCTTCCAGGTTATATTCTTGTGTGGTAAGTTGTCTTTTATAATTTTTAGGTTTTACTTCTGACACTGCTATAACCTGTGGTGGAGTTGAATGGTCTTTTATTCTACATTTTAGTTCTGTTAGTTTTTCTTTTGTTAGCACATCAGCATTTGTGTACCATACAGTTATTTCTCTGGCACTGGCACTTGTGGTGCGAGAGTTTGGTTGGTATTTTCGCCCCTCTTTTTTACTTTGATGATCTGTCTTTCTCCTGGGCACCCTCTTACCAGGTAGACAAAATTTGTTGTCTGCTCCTGCTGTGTTTTTTCCCTTGCCTCCTTCTGTAGTAGTCGCTCCTTCTCTCTGTCATCTTTGCTCATGTCATGCTTTATAACCATTCCACTGAATGGTTCCCCTTTGTTTTTCAGTTTGTATAGGTTTTTCATGACAAAAGCTTTTTTATCCTCTTCTGGGAAACTTACAAGTAACGGACGAGTTCTTGTTCCCCCTGTTTCCATTTCCTTTCTTTGTTTGCTCCCTAATCTCCTTACTTGTAGGTCTTCAGGTTGGTATTTACCAGTGGTGACCATTTCATCTTTGTTTATGACTGGTTCTACGTATGTTGCTCCTAGTGATTCATGTGGTGTCTGAGATTGCAGATTGGATACTTTTGAGACTGTCTCCTCAAGTTCATTGACTCTGGTTTGGAATGCTTTTTGTTTATTTTCCATTGCAGTCAATTTCTTTTCAACTTTGTCTTGACGCTCGTTCATGATAAGGATGTGTGACATGATTGCCTTTGCCCCTCTTTGGCATGATTTACAGTACCAACTGATTCGTTGGTTTTCATCGCTGGTTAATATGGCATACAAGGCATCAGACACACTTTGACAGACTTTGTGATACCATCCCTTACAGATGTCACACTCAATGGCGTCCTCATTATCTTTAACTTCCAAGCTGCAGTCAGGGCAGACACATTTTTCTTGATCTCTGTCAGCCTCTAATTTCTTGTTTGTTTTATGACTTTTCTTTGAATTGTGTCTTGATGATGTTGCCTTAGAGCTAGACGAGCTAGACGAGCTAGACGAGCTAGACGAGCTAGACGAGCTAGACGAGCTAGAGACGAGCTACCTCGTAGAGATCTTGATGTTTGAGATAACACTGGTGTACCACCAGTTGCCATATTTGTTAGATACTTAATACATACAATTTTTCATTAACCTCCTTAAAAAAATGTTTAATTCATTGATTTAAAAATATATACATATATATATCTATAAACAAAAAATAATAATAACTTTTATACTAAACTGAGTAGGTGCAAGTGCAGGGTTTGGGACTAGTGCAAACACCAACAGATAGAAGCAATGATAGGGTAAATGTTAGGGTTTTTTTTTTAGCCCTGGGCCGACTCAGGGCTTGAAATATGTTGAAGACACAAGGGTGATGATGATACACCCGAAGAAAGGCTTGTTAGTTCAGGAAATGGCAAGACAGGGGAGAAGGATTTAAGAATATATAAGAATATATAATCTACGTGTTTTATATAGCTAATGTATATTTAATTACTGTGATGTTTAGTTTTTAGAACACCCTGATTTATGCGAGTTGCATTGGGGGTGATTTGTGTTTCGCGCTCTTAGCTTATTATTTACTTTTCCGCCATTTAAAAAAAATTCTACGGGTGGTTGCTAAGCAAATATTTTGGCGAAATAAGACTTTGGAATGATTGATTGCAAATATATTAATACGTACGTATAGTAATGATGATATTATTTCACCTTTGTAAGATTTTAACAATAAGTCTTTAGAATTTATGATATTAACTCTAAATGTACAAGCGGGGAATAAGAAGAGACACAACCTGACGCATGCGCACTTGATCCATCCATAATATGTTTCAATGTATAGGACCTCTATAAATTAGAAGACATGGGCATTAATTTACATTAAATATGAGTGATGTGCTAATGAAGAAAGAAGGCTAGAAATTAACTACCACATATCAAAATTAAAGACAAGATCAACCATGACAAGTCTGACAGCTACACTGAAGGCGAAGCTCATATTATCGCCCAAGGACATCTTGACGAAGCTTGCTAAAACATTTTTCAACTACAATATAAAGCTAACCGATGCTGCCTTAATTGGCGCTTCATCTGAACGACGTTCTGTTCAACAGTGTATTACATTTAAACACAAATTAACAATTAACGAGTACCTTGAAAATTGTTTCAAGACCAGTTCACCCAGAGAGCCCATGTTTTTAAATACCCGGATGAAAACGAAACTTCTATGTAGGGTGAATTCGGAGGCCCAAGAACAGGTCTGCCCGGGAGTGAAGGGAAAACCACTTTGAGTAGTCCTAAACACTGGATACTGCTCTATATAAGACCTTATCTTTGCATTTTATAACCTGGAAAAATTAATTTGATTGTAGGCTAGATGTTCAGTTCTGCACGTGTAACTTCATTTCTGTTTTTGTAATTGTTTATCTGGCAAACGACATATCACATGTGTTTTTAATTGCCAACTTGTTTTATTTCAATCCACATTTCGCATTTTATTTGAATCAACCTTTCACGTTTGCCTTTGCTTTCTTCACAGGTAAAACTAATTCATATAAAGTAAATTCTCACATGAAATTGCAATGGACTTGTTATTTAAGATGTTTATTTTTTATGATTTACGCTTATGTCTGCAATACCGTTTGACTCCCTAGAAATGTTGAAGAAGCTTGCAGCACCCAAAAACAAAATAAAGACACTAGCTTTAACAACATTTCAAACAACATTATGTAGAATACATTATATGTCACAACAAAATCATGTTGAGGCGATTACAACCTATACTGTCTGTTTGGATGTTTGTTAGAATAAAACATATTGAATTGAAGTCCGGAAACGGTTCGTGTTCCTAGTGAGCGGACTTGGCGAGTTCACGACCTTCCGGAAATTCGCGCCAAAACCAAAACAATTTTTGACACTGGATGGGAGCTAAAGAAACCTTCTAGGAAAGAAACTTTAAAATCTACCGACATGGTGTTCCAGAACACTGGAAGATTTGTCGCTGGCAAATCGACTGGCGGAGCAGGGTATGAAACGCTAATGTTTGTTTACAGTAAATGTTCCCTGAAAATGCCATCGGCATCTGTTTATTCCGTGAATGTGGGGATTGAGGCCCCCCTCACTCAGACTCAAGTCTCAGTGACTGAGTGTTGTACTGTCAGTGTTAGTGTCATTGTGGACAATTATTGGATCTGGCGCCAAATCTCTAGGCCATGGTTCGGCAACCTGCGGCCCATAATAACAATAAATGATTATTTCTCTAGTTATTTCCAGCACTCGGCAACGTTCTATTAACTGACTAGTCCGTAGACTGTAGTGTGTATATATAGTAGTGGTTACAATGTTATAATCTTATGTCAGTTATGAGGTCTCCTTCAACTAGCCAGCCTTTTTCAGAACATTATCGCCAAGCCGACCTTTCTATGCTGACACAGAGTCAGAGGGTGGTCACTGCCACTATCGCATGCCCCCTTTATTAGTTTATAAACTGCCGATATGTATATATGGTCAACTGATAGGAGCTAGAAAGTTTATATATTCGTAACATAATATACCAGTCTACATGAAGATTTGGCAAATGATAATCAATATTCATATAAATGTGCGCCCCGGTGATCTAGCCTATCTCACTTATTTGACCCTCTGGTTCTGCTTGTAAAGGTTGCCGGCCCCTGCTCTAGCCTCTAGGCATACTAGTAGGCCTGGCCTTAGGTACACCAGGGGTTATAGGATTTAACCAAATCAAGACTGAGACTCATCATTGTCACTGACACCATAAAGTGAAAAAGGTCAACAGCACCCCTGAGGCTTGTTCAGATAAAACCACATTTGCCCCACCCTATGCATGCCCTTGTACCATTTTTAGGGAGTTCAAAAGATGTCACATGACTTGTTGGACACTGCCTGGTTTTACAAAGAATGTCACATTTACTCTGTCGCTTTACTCAGTTGTGTGATGTAAGTTCAGCTATATAAAAATAATGTAAGATAACCTATACAAAAGTTTAACCTATATGATAACTGGCTGGAAACAAGTGTTTTGTTCGGTTGCATTATTTTCTGATGGAATTTGGAAATTTCGGAAGGTGAAACCGTTAAAGAAATAGTTGTATATTTAGTTTCCGTGAGATTTAATAATTGTACTTACATTTATTTTAATAATGTATGTTATGTGTAAGTCACTTTTTGGATTACTTCTTCCACACCAGTCTCTATGACATGGACTGGAAAGACGGTCGGTCAGAGTGACCACACATAACAAAGGCCATCTTGCCATGTAACAAACATGCAGGCTTTCTGATGATGAAATCCACTTGACTCCCCTCATTAAAGGGCACATCCGTAATAACGTTATGAAACCTGTGCAGAAGAAATTACCCTATTAGGTTTATACGAAGAGAATAACAGCACCAGCACGTGACACACTTGAGAAACTTTTCCTGCCTGCATTTTGTAATCAGTTGTTTATTTTCTGTGGTACTGTTGTATGATTGAAGCCTAAAAACATGTTAAAAGAAGACGTATACTGAATTGTTGATCACATGTTTATTGTCTCTGTTGTTGCCAGATGGGAAGATTCTTCTGAGAAACGCCTTCAGAGGTCACAGTTCAACGATGAGATTGATGCCAAATATGGATTCATTCGGTACAAGGAGGCAGCAGAGAGGCTTGGCTGGCTCATCAATATGCACCCTGTGAGTTGCTGCATTTACCTTAAATTAGTTAAGTTGCAATTGGTAATTTAGTCTACACGATCGGTTAATTTGTTGTTTTATTTTTATGTCTGAATCAGTTTTTATTGTCACAGGGTTGAACAAAAGACAATTTTATGTCTGATAGTTCAGATGTACAATGTTAACTAAGAAAATAGGTCCTTTCCTTTTGATCGTACCTTTGTTTATAGTCCTCTGTGTAAAACTAGAATCTGTCTTATTCTTCGCATAAAATGGCAGAACAATATCAGAAATAAGGAGCTATGGGAAAGGACTAGCCAAGAACCTGTCGCCAAGCAGATTCTGAGGAGAAAGTGGGGTTGGATTGGACACACACTGAGAAAGTCAACAACAAACATCACAAGACAGTTTCTGACATGGAATCCTCAAGAAAAAAGAAAGACCGAAAAAGACCGAAAACACGTGGTTAAGGGACCCAGCTGCAGGAGTAAAGAGAATTGGCTACACCTGGAAAGAAATAGAGAAGATTGCCCAAAGTCGTGTACGCTGGAGAATCGTCGTCAATGGCCTATGCTTCTCTTGGAGCGAGGGGCATAGGAGAAGAAGGAGAGAAACAAGGAAGAATCTGTCTTATTTAATCCCAAAACTTATATATATTAATACAGCTCTAGGATTGTTTTAGTAAATATTTCTGGCACATCATAACAAGCAGCGATTAACAATTTGTTTGTTTAGGCGGACATTTTGGATGAGAATAAACGCCTGATCAGTGCGGTAGACTACTACTTCTTACAAGAAGACGGCAGTCGATTCAAAGTAAGGCGTCGGTTACTGTGCACATTAACTGATATAGTTAATTATTAATCCTGCTATGATAATGAATTTAGTTGAATGTTTTCTTTAACATTTTAACATTGTCATCTGCTTAATGCGTTTGGCCGCCTGTGCTGTTGGTTAAAGTTTATTTTATCTGAAAACATCATAAGATATATGTAATATCACTGCAATGTGACAACACAATTGAGGTCGGCATAGAACTCTTCTAAAGAGATTATTAGGAATATTCCAAAGTATTCAAAATAGACTGCTACGTTGTTCTTCATAATAATCACAAATTAGCAAGTGTTTCATTAATCAGGGCCAATGCTTGGTTCACACCAATAATTCTGTTTACACATAAACAAGTACTACATAATTAAGACAATGTTAGTGACAGTCTACGTCAATATATTGACCCACTGACTTTGGATCCTTGTATATGCATCTCCTCCAAGGCGTCAGTCCACTCATATTTCTCTACGTTCATTTCCACCCATGCTATTCTGCAAGTAGTGCCACCTTTTGACTGAGCGAACTGTGATGTATTAAATTGTTGCACACATTTCTGAGAAATTTCGTACAGAATTGTACGTAATATTTTCACCAGGTGTCACTGCCGTTCCGGCCGTATTTCTACATTGCAACGAAGAAAGACTGTGAACGAGAAGTTGCGTCGTTTCTCACAAAGAAGTTCGCCGGCAAGATTGCAAGTGTCGAACCAATCAGCAAGGAGGACTTGGACCTGGTAAGATATATTATACCTTTCTTGCCAGAAAAAAATTGTATAAAGATACATGATAAAATGGATGAGATGCTACACTTTTCATAAAGATACAATATTTCAAAACCTCAAGTATCTCCAATGGAAATACTTGAGCGACTGGTTTAAACCAACATGAAACTGACAAAGTTGTAATTAGTATTTATACATTGGATTTGTTCTCTCCGGCAACGTATTTGTCTGTTGGATTCTTTCAGTGTCTCAAGGTAATTCCTGTTTATGGCTATTACTTGTCGCTGAAACTTGACACTGTTTATTCTTCTAAATCTTGATGCAGTTAGATTTAATCGATTAACAGAGTACATAAATGTAATGTTGATTTTGGATTTTATTTAGTAAATTACATGACAAGTAATACAGGCCTACAGGGTACTTCAATTTTGAGCACAACAAACAGTATTTTAAAGTACTTAAATGTTGAGAAAAACAAACAATATTATAAAAAATAAAGTAGCATTTGTCCATTAAAGGGAGGATGTCAGTTGTTTTGCCACGATTAGTAATCGTCACCAGGAAGTTCACTGAACGAATTATACTTTGACGTACTTGTGGTTTTGATCGCAGAAACTAGGTCACGCTGAAGTCCACGAGATTGCAGTCACCACCGTCTGTCTTTGTAACAGCTCTGTATACTGGATGGTTCATTTATATTTCACGGGTGAAACTTTCATATTGTGAACACTGTTTCAGGCGTATAATTAAACATAATTTGGTGGGCAGTACACCTACAATAAATAGTAATCTAGTATTAAGAACATTATAGTAAAACAATAGGAACAGCCACCCTGCTTTAACACATACATTTTTTGCAGCACAACCACCTAGTTGGCCTGAAGAAGTCGTACCTCAAACTTGCCTTTCTTTCGGTCGAAGACCTAACCAAAGTAAAGCGAGACATTCAGCCTGCTGTACGCAAGAACAAGGAGAGGGAGAAATCGGCAAATGCCTACACGGCTATGATGACAAGGTATCATTTTGTATAACAATTCTGCCAAAACAATTCTGCCTTTGCTATCATTCTCTTTGGTTTGGGATTCTTAATATATTTCAATTTCATATATAAGTTATTCTGCCAGATTAATCAGTTCTTGTTTAAATAAGTGTCCTATGTTTATGTTGCAAAGAACAACTTTTGAAGCCACAATTTCAGTCCAAAGCGGTTGTATATGAAGCTGTTTTGGTGTTGTTTGTAGCAGTTCCTTTGGCGAAAACACAGAGAGCACTACAAGGAAGATTGCAGATCAAATGGACAATATCATTGACATCAGGTTGGTTATGTAGAACTTAATTTGTTATAACCATATAATTAAATTATGTAAACAGACGGTTTGCCGAATTGGTTGTCTCGATTGTGAGAACATCATGACTACACTGAACATTAAAGAGCTTTGCAGTTAAACCAACTGGCATCCATTATATTGCAACTAGACTTGTTTATAGTGTGGCAGTTTTGTTTACATTTCCTTCCATTGTACTAATAAGGAAGTAGGATTATGCAAGAGAGAGTAATGGGTTATCCCAGAGTACATCACGCTTAGAAGGTGGGAGGAGTCTATGATGAAACATTACATAAGATAAGCATTATGTAAACAATTTTGAAATGATGGCTCGTTGAGTTGTCAATAACAGACATAGCATAATTGTTCAGCAATTTTTGAGGTAGATATCAATAGCATTCCAAAGAAAAATCGGCAGTGTACTATTGTTTTTGTTACTGTTAAATACTTATGTCTTAATTATAAATAATCAATACAGCTATGCAATTAAGGGGTATGTGTGTATAGCCCAGTGATACAATGGGGGGTCTAAAAAAAATTCGAAATGTAGCATGACATTCTTCATGGTGGCCCCTAACGTCACCTGTTGTTTGCCCCAGGGAGTACGATGTTCAATATCACATGCGGGTCTCGATCGATATGAAGATCACCGTGGGGAACTGGTATGCGGTAAGAGCCCGCGGGATAAACACAGAGATCACTGCACGGCCTGACCTTGTTGACAGACCGGTAAGTAGGTCATAGTGTTTCTCCGAACGTTGGCATATTTTCTGTGACATTAGGAATCGCAGGTTTTATTTGGGATGTCACAAATCCTGCGTTTACTAATGTCATGACATTGTTACTGTTACAAGGGAGTCGTGATATTGTTACTATTACAAGGGAATTGTGACATTGTTACTGTTACAAGGGAGTCATGACATTGTTACTGTTACAAGGGAGTCATGACATTGTTACTGTTACAAGGGAGTCGTGACATTGTTACTGTTACAAGGGAGTCCTGACATGGTTACTGTTACAAAGGAGTTGTGACATTGTTACGGTTACAAGAGAGTCATGACATTGTTACTGTTACACAGGAGTCCTGACATGGTTACTGTTACAAAGGAGTCGTGACATTGTTATTGTTACACAGGAGTTATGACATTGTTACTGTTACATGGGAGTCATTACACTGTTACTGTTACATGCGCGTTGTGACATTGTTAGTGTTACTCTTTCTGTGATGTCAGGGGTGTGGCTCACCTTGATATTAGTCCTCAATTCTTTTTTGCTTCCATCACTTCTCTCATTTTATTCCATTTCTACTGTCCACTCTCTCAATATTGTTCTCACCTCCGAATCCCATCAAATCCCTCTTCACACTGTCCTCCCATCTCAGTTGTGGTCTTCCTCTTCTGCTGCCATCCAATCTACGGGTATCCACTGTCTTCGTTTTTTCACTTCAGTTCTCATGGTCAGCCTACTTTTATTGACTCCTCATCAGCTTCCTCCTGAAACTCTCAAACCAACCTCCTCCTTCAGTTCCTCTGTCCTTCTTAAAGTCTTGTCTTTGCACCTTAGAGCTTGTTATTCTTAAACCAACTTATATGTCTAGTTTACTTAATTTTTTTTAAATTTATGACACCACGGTTTGGCTTCTGCAGGATCCGATAGTGTTGGCGTATGACATAGAGACTACAAAACTACCCCTCAAATTTCCTGATTCAGCAATTGACCAGATCATGATGATATCATATATGATTGATGGGCAGGTGAGTGAGGCTGCTGAGTGATTGTCCAGCATGTCGATGGTTGACAGGTTTAGACTTTTTATTGTTTGCTTGTGACTTTCCTGGCAACATATGTTTAATAGAATATATTTGTCTATTGTAAAGATATTTGTTTTTCACTTTATTTTGATAATGTACGATACTATATTGAAAGTTCTGTTAACATTTGTCTGTATGTTGACTTATGAAATACTATTCGGTTTAGTAAATCTTCAATTTAAACAAATTTAGCACATTACTAATATATTTCATCTGAGGTTATCTTATCGTCTTTGATCTTTCTATGCTAATCTTTCTTCTATGCTCTATAATCATCAGATTTTTTTATTTCTTCCTATCTTTTAATCTATTCCAGATTTTTTTTCATAATTCCCTTGGAATTTTATTTGGGATTCTTTTCGTTTAAAGTTACCACATCCATTTGGATGTTGTAAGGCAAGAAACGGCATGTTTTAGAAATTATATCTTTCAGGGCTACTTGATATGCAACAGGGAAATAGTGTCAGCGGATGTTGAAGACTTTGAATACACTCCGCGTCCTGAGTTTGAGGGACCATTCATTGTTTACAATGAGCCTGATGAGGTAATAGAAATGAAAGTGTTTGATGTGACACTGTACAAAATGCAGTTACATGATTGTTCACAAAAAATGTTTTGTTTTGCCAAATAAAACTTTAAAAGTCAAGTTTATAAACTGTGCGTGTGTTTTCAGTAGATGCATATGAAAATATGTATATATATGAATCTCTTGTCCAAGTGTGTTATTATTTCCAGAGAAACACGAAGGTAGAGAGTGCCTTGAAATGGTTGAACAAAAGTATAAATTAGTGCTTGTTTCCAATGTAGTTTACTTTGTTTATGTTCAGAAAAGGGTTTTAGTTTTTAAGACACATTTAATTATCTGGGGATTAAAATTGGTGCACTAAATCCTCTAACAAATCTCTTAATAAGAATGCTACAAATTATCTCCCAGTACATGTTGATTAAACATATGCTTGTAGATCAGAACATTACAGAGGTTCATCGACGACATTCTTGATGTAAAACCCAACATCTTTGTGACATACAACGGTGACAGTTTTGACTGGTATGTTCAATCACATCTAGTCATTTTAGATCTGGTCTCTCATGGTAGTTATTCAAAATGTAATATTAGTTTATTGGATAAATTTCTTATTACTATTAACTTATTTTTTGGCTTAAACACTTTCTAGATAAAAACCTTATTGAAAGGTTACCATATCTGTATATGGCATATCGTTTAAAGAAAGACATTTTTAAAATGCTGTCTTACTAAAACTTGTAAAAGACAGCATACCTTCTGAAAATCTCCTTAGCACAAAATCTTTAAATGGTATGATAAGTCTGCATTTATTCCAGCACATAGTCGTTAAAAGGAAGCAGATTGTTCGTAGTTTTTAATTTATTATTGAATGTAATGTTCTTAAGATTAATGTGTTGAAAGCATGCTGTCAACACATTAATGAATAAGAAACAACCATCCAGTTTCAAAACAAACTTTATTGGCAATACGGCCGAGTCAGGCTGAATTAACTGCAATACCCTTTGATGTTCAACAATGTCACATTTTCCCACGTTCCTGTTACAAATTATTATGCCCGCTAATTCCGGGTAGAGGAACTGACTTGTTCCCTTTAAAATTCCTCCCCATTTCCACCATATCTGTGTGACTGATTGCAGGCCCTTTGTGGAAGCCAGGGCGGCATTTCACGGGATCGACCTGAATCAGGAAGTAGGTTTTGAGAAGGACTCGCAGGGAGAATACAAGTGTCGGTCTGCCATCCACATGGATTGCTACAGGTAGGGGCCTACTGCAGATTAGCACACAACATCAAGCTGCAGATTAGTACGTGAGACCAGGCTGCAGATTAGTATGTGAGACAGATAACATTTCTTTCTAAACATGTGACCTGACACATCAAAGTAGGTGTTAAGTGACTCAATTGTAAAAAAGAGATTGGTGCCTATCATGTCGGTTGATTTGTTTACCTTTTTCTTAATAGAACATTAGTAGGTGTTGGTATGAACATATCTAATACAAAAGAAAACATGGCATTAATGCCATATGTCACCAGTCAGTCCTTTAAAAACTACTACTTTGTGTGTCCTAGTAGAATTCCCCTTAAAATTCTTGGAAACTATGACAACGTTACCGTAGAAATGATGACGTCAGTTTTATGCCAGCGTAGATGTCCACGAGTGTAAATAACTCGCCGTGAACGCATATCATATTGTCTGGTTATTACCAGTATCTTGTTTTATGAAGATTACATAATTGCATCGCAATGTTAAATGCTGGCAGTAGTCTTCTTGTTTGCGACCGAATGCTGTTGCACACTCGACAATGCCGCCATTTGTCAGTTTTTTTCAGTTTTGTCAGTAACCGGGGTTGACCCCTGACCAATCAGATGCCACCAAAACAGAATAGAACGTGGGGCATAGGCCAGTCGTAAACACAAAGTCGTTCGACATTTAGTCATTACAAATACAGATTGCAGGGCCTAGTTGGCGGGAAAACACGGGGATATCTCAAAGACAGGTGTCTCCGTCAATTTGTATTAAAACAAACTGCTTGCCAGTGAAAAATGTCACGTTTTATGAAAAACCCGCCTATTCGGTGACATGTCTGTTTTCAATGACAGCCAGGAAGCAAGACTTAATGTTATTTTTTTTTAAACTGCAATAGTTACGAAGCTGTAACTTGGCATGCAAGCTGGCCTTACATGTCCGCCAAATTACACGGGATTGATTTATGATCGGTGAAGGTGTTGTGCCAAAATACACTTCAAGTTTTGGCTGTTTTTCAACATTGCTGTAACATTTTTATGAAGCTGAAGCACGTTTAATATGCATTTGTTCACAAAACAAACCCATCTGAATGTCAATAATATATTTGTGCTTACAAACATGCACATTTTTCTTTCATGTATTTCTCAAAATGAAATAAAATGCAATTTTGAGGTGGTTTTTTACATATTTTTTTAATTGTCTTTAAAAGCATAGAAATGTGACTAAACAACCTAGAAACTTTGGACTAGGGTATTGCTTGATGTTTTTGATGAGTCTGAGAACAAATTGTTAATCTATCTTCAAAACATTTATTAGAAATGATTAATTCAAAACAAGCATGTCTTTGCCACCAGAGCCACCTTAAAATTATACCTTTTTTTTTAAATTTCTTCATAAGTTTTTGTTTTATTGTTGAAAATTAAGCAAACTTTTAAACAGTAACGTTTTATTACTTTTGGATTACTTGTCGAGGAAAAGGAACTGGACATCGAAAGATAAGACTATGCAGTATGCATCTCTGCCAAAATCACATAATTAATGGGACATGACTTAAACTGCTATTTATGCAAGCACCAACACAAGTCATGAATAGTGGTGAAATAAGGTCAAATGAATGACATTTATTAAAGAGATTAAGTTAACGAGAGATAAATGTGGGCTCTATATCCCAAGGCCAGGCCTGTGACTGAGCCCATACTAGTCTCCTGTACCTCTGGATGACAGAGTCCACATTTCGACATATACAACATTAGCAGTATTGTTATAGATATATAAAACAACAGCATTACTACTGTAATCACAGTAGACCTTATGCACTGTACTGTACTAACCAAGCACACCATTCATTCACACTAACTATAATCCAAACTACCTGCTGAAGAGTTACACTATATCAAGATTTAGCCTAAACCTATAAGTGGGCCAGCTATTTTTGCTTCACGTGCAGAATGGACCAGTGCTACTTACTACCTGGTTCACAGTGGTGAATGACATATGTAGTACATGTTGGCCCATTCTGAGGCAGTATAACACTTTTGGAATATCGAATTTACGTATTTACCCTGTGTGGGATCTTACTTACCCAGCAGGGTTTCTGCCAGGCGGGTTAAAATTACGTACCCAAAAAATTCTCAGGTACAGATATGTACCAAAAATTAATTGTTTTTAATGGTGAAGAATAAGCCCATCTAAATATGTTTGTGCTAGCTATTCTATGATTGTGAAATTCATTCTCCTACAAAACAAGGAAATGATCACCATGAGCTGGGCGGGATTTCTGACTCCAAATGCTGGGAAATTGCTTCTCCGAGCATCTAGAAATAAAATCCAATCCAAACACCCCCATCGCCTGCCAGTTCTGCGGTCTAAAAATTCACTAACTCCTTACCAAAATAATTTTTTTTGGCAGAAGGATACTTATATAACTAATTTGAAACTTTTGTTTGTCTAGGATAAAATTGTCCGAATGCATGTTAGTGTTCCTTTTTTATTGTATAGCACATACTCCACTCTGGGGCATTATTCCATTGTGTTAGATATACAGATGTTACAAAATCATGTTAGACCAAAAATTATATAAATGAAGTCATATTTTTTTGTGTATTTGTCTACGCCACTTTCAGGTGGGTGAAGAGAGACAGCTATCTGCCAGTGGGAAGTCAGAACCTCAAAGCTGTCGCCAAGGTATGTACTTCAAATTTGGAAACACTTAAATTCTTTATTGAACACATATATAATTATAATTCTTGAAAATCCATGTTCAATATAGAGTATTGCGCAATGGCATTGTTGTTTTGCAACAGATACTGTTTTAAAACTTAATTTAAAACTTAGTGATGTCCCCTTCAGTTTCTGGCAAGAAAATTAATTGTTTCCATTACTGACCAGGCAAAGCTGCGATACGACCCCGTCGAACTTGATCCAGAAGACATGTGTCGACTCGCGAACGAACAACCCCAAGTAAGAATTTGTCACCTAATGTTATCCTTACCTGTTAGGTCATTGTCACATAATGTTACCCTTACCTGTTAGGTCATTGTCACCTAATGTTACCCTTACCTGTTAGGTCATTGTCACCTAATGTTACCCTTACCTGTCAGGTCATTGTCACCTAATGTTACCCTTACCTGTCAGGTCATTGTCACCTAATGTTACCCTTACCTGTCAGGTCATTGTCACCTAATGTTACCCTTACCTGTCAGGTCATTGTCACCTAATGTTACCCTTACCTGTCAGGTCATTGTCACCTAATGTTACCCTTACCTGTCAGGTCATTGTCACCTAATGTTACCCTTACCTGTCAGGTCATTGTCACCTAATGTTACCCTTACCTGTTAGGTCATTGTCACCTAATGTTACCCTTACCTGTCAGGTCATTGTAACTAATGTTACCCTTACCTGTCAGGTCATTGTCACCTAATGTTACCCTTACCTGTCAGGTCATTGTCACCTAATGTTACCCTTACCTGTCAGGTCATTGTCACCTAATGTTACCCTTACCTGTCAGGTCATTGTCACCTAATGTTACCCTTACCTGTTAGGTCATTGTCACCTAATGTTACCCTTACCTGTCAGGTCATTGTAACTAATGTTACCCTTACCTGTCAGGTCATTGTCACCTAATGTTACCCTTACCTGTTAGGTCATTGTCACCTAGTGTTACCCTTACCTGTTAGGTCATTGTCACCTAATGTTACCCTTACCTGTTAGGTCATTGTCACCTAATGTTACCCTTTCCTGTTAGGTCATTGTCACCTAATGTTACCCTTACCTGTTAGGTCATTGTCACCTAGTGTTACTCTTACCTGTTAGGTCATTGTCACCTAGTGTTACCCTTACCTGTTAGGTCATTGTCACCTAATGTTACCCTTACCTGTTAGGTCATTGTCACCTAATGTTACCCTTACCTGTTAGGTCATTGTCACCTAATGTTACCCTTTCCTGTTAGGTCATTGTCACCTAATGTTACCCTTACCTGTTAGGTCATTGTCACCTAATGTTACCCTTACCTGTTAGGTCATTGTCACCTAGTGTTACCCTTTCCTGTTAGGTCATTGTCACCTAATGTTACCCTTACCTGTTAGGTCATTGTCACCTAGTGTTACTCTTACCTGTTAGGTCATTGTCACCTAGTGTTACCCTTACCTGTTAGGTCATTGTCACCTAATGTTACCCTTACCTGTTAGGTCATTGTCACCTAATGTTACCCTTACCTGTTAGGTCATTGTCACCTAATGTTACCCTTTCCTGTTAGGTCATTGTCACCTAATGTTACCCTTACCTGTTAGGTCATTGTCACCTAATGTTACCCTTACCTGTTAGGTCATTGTCACCTAGTGTTACCCTTTCCTGTTAGGTCATTGTCACCTAATGTTACCCTTACCTGTTAGGTCATTGTCACCTAGTGTTATCCTTGCCTGTCAGGTCATTGTCACCTAATGTTACCCTTTCCTGTTAGGTCATTGTCACCTAATGTTACCCTTACCTGTTAGGTCATTGTCACCTAATGTTACCCTTACCTGTTAGGTCATTGTCACCTAGTGTTACCCTTTCCTGTTAGGTCATTGTCACCTAATGTTACCCTTACCTGTTAGGTCATTGTCACCTAGTGTTATCCTTGCCTGTCAGGTCATTGTCACCTAATGTTACCCTTTCCTGTTAGGTCATTGTCACCTAATGTTACCCTTACCTGTTAGGTCATTGTCACCTAGTGTTATCCTTACCTGTTAGGTCATTGTCACCTAGTGTTATCCTTGCCTCTCAGGTCATTGTCACCTAGTGTTATCCTTACCTGTTAGGTCATTGTCACCTAGTGTTACCCTTGCCTGTCAGGTCATTGTCACCTAATGTTACCCTTACCTGTTAGGTCATTGTCACCTAGTGTTACCCTTTCCTGTTAGGTCATTGTCACCTAATGTTACCCTTACCTGTTAGGTCATTGTCACCTAGTGTTATCCTTGCCTGTCAGGTCATTGTCACCTAGTGTTACCCTTGCCTGTCAGGTCATTGTCACCTAATGTTACCCTTACCTGTTAGGTCATTGTCACCTAGTGTTACCCTTTCCTGTTAGGTCATTGTCACCTAATGTTACCCTTACCTGTTAGGTCATTGTCACCTAGTGTTATCCTTACCTGTTAGGTCATTGTCACCTAGTGTTATCCTTGCCTCTCAGGTCATTGTCACCTAGTGTTATCCTTACCTGTTAGGTCATTGTCACCTAGTGTTACCCTTGCCTGTCAGGTCATTGTCACCTAATGTTACCCTTACCTGTTAGGTCATTGTCACCTAATGTTACCCTTACCTGTCAGGTCATTGTCACCTAATGTTACCCTTACCTGTCAGGTCATTGTCACCTAATGTTACCCTTACCTGTCAGGTCATTGTCACCTAATGTTACCCTTACCTGTCAGGTCATTGTCACCTAATGTTACCCTTACCTGTTAGGTCATTGTCACCTAATGTTACCCTTACCTGTCAGGTCATTGTCACCTAATGTTACCCTTACCTGTCAGGTCATTGTCACCTAATGTTACCCTTACCTGTCAGGTCATTGTCACCTAATGTTACCCTTACCTGTCAGGTCATTGTCACCTAATGTTACCCTTACCTGTCAGGTCATTGTCACCTAATGTTACCCTTACCTGTCAGGTCATTGTCACCTAATGTTACCCTTACCTGTCAGGTCATTGTCACCTAATGTTACCCTTACCTGTCAGGTCATTGTCACCTAGTGTTACCCTTGCCTGTCAGGTCATTGTCACCTAATGTTACCCTTACCTGTTAGGTCATTGTCACCTAATGTTACCCTTACCTGTTAGGTCATTGTCACCTAATGTTACCCTTACCTGTCATTGTGTGCATGTTTTGACTTTTTTGTTCAAACATGAATTTAGAAGTACAATAGAACAGTAATATTAAAACATAATCTGCAATTTTTGCTTTGAGTGCATGAACCTGCTTGAAAAATATAGTTTAAATCGTTAGATGATATTCTGTAGTATATTTTGTACATTTGATGTTTAATTTTTAGTGAAATATTTTCCATTGCAGTAGTGTTTTTCCAAATGTTTGCATAATACTTCGGTTATTGTCAATTTTTTTAGTATGTATTTCCGTATATTTCATCCTCGCTCTTTCGCACTAAAAATCCAGTAGATGGCAATGTTGTGATTCACTGTGTTTCTTTAGGTGATGGCCACTTATTCCGTGTCAGACGCAGTTGCTACATACTATCTTTATATGAAGTATGTCCACCCGTTTATCTTCGCTCTCTGCACCATCATCCCTCTGGAGCCTGACGAGGTACGTATCACATGACCATGTCACATGACCTTCAACGACGATAGATATCAATAAAGGAAACTAATGTTTGATGTTGCATGAAAATAATTAAAATCTGTTTCCTTTATCCTAGCATATTAGACAACGAAAATAAATATTTTGTTTAAGATTATAAATAACAACTTGTTTGTACATTCGAGTGGATGCCTTATTATTAACCAACAAACAACATCTATTATCATAACTGCATCTATTTTGCTTGGAAGTCATGCTCAATATCGTGAATCGTAAACAGACAGCGTCCATATTTGGTGGCGAGATATGGCAAGAGACGTTTGTCTGTGTGAATTGTGTACTGTTGAACAGTTACTCGAACTCGGTACTCACCTAAAACGCTAATCCTACTTCAACTGCAACCGTGTCAGGTTTCACGTGGTGTCATACACAAGATGTACAAGCTAGGGTTGTAATGATACATTGAACTATCGATGCACCGCGATAGACGATGTGACGATAATGTACTATCGGTAGTAAATTCAATTCATCCTGCACATACAGGGATAGAGGAGGAGAACAACAAGTTATCCCCGATAATACATTGACAATCAATAGTAATTATAATTGACAAAATGAGCAGCAGGGCTACTTGTACCTTACAAAAACAATGTTCGTTTTCCTGTGTAGGTTCTACGCAAGGGCTCAGGCACTCTCTGTGAGGCTCTCCTCATGGTTCAGGCCTTCCACGCAAACATCATCTTCCCAAACAAGCAGGAGGCAGTCTTCAACAAGTTGACACATGACGGTCACGTCCTTGACACGGAGACCTACGTGGGTGGTCATGTCGAAGCGATAGAATCTGGAGTCTTCCGATCCAACATCCCCTGTCGCTTCAGAATGGTAAGTGGTCGTCTTATAAGGTCGCAAAAACTTTGTGTTTCAGGTAACGGGTGGTAGCATAATTTCGCAAAAATCCGGATAACGTGTAGTGTTTCGTATCGATTCAAACCACCCCCACCAAATACGATATTTGTTTAATCGGGCATTCTTGATGATTTCGAGACAGTTTGAAGTTAGTTTTGAAGTTGGATTTTTTAGAGATTGTTTTTGTATGAGCAGATTTGTTTAGAAAGGTTTTAATTTACACATAGTTTTGTGTGTGATTGTTTTATCGATGATTGTAAATTGCATATCTCGGATAACTAGTTTAAGTTGTGCATATTTTAGAAATGTACTCTAGTCTTAATTTTTTTATTTTTTTTAAATGTATGACTTGTTTTATTTAACCCAGTAAAGTGCATTTGAGCAGTTTAAGCTGAAAAGGATGCTATTGAAATTCAGATTTGATATTTTGTTTACAGCGGGAATAAAATGTCCTTTCTGTGTTGGATTGTGATGTCTCATAAAAATACTGATAACAATTGTGCAGAAAGCGGTTGAAGGCTTTTTGTTTATAAGTTCTACTCAATATGAAATCCTGTTCAACCTACGAGGATGGAGAGAATTTATTTTTGGAAACTGCATGCATACATTATTACATACATAATATATAAAAATGGACACGTAAAACTGGTAGACTAAACATACTTTAGTTTTCTCAAGTTTGGCAATGGAAGTAAACTGAAACTTTAATAAATTGAAGTCTGCTCGACATATCTCTGTTCAAGGTTCCAGAGGCATTTCAGAACTTGATTGACAATGTTGAGAGAACTTTGAAGCAAGCCATTGAAGTAGAAGAGGGGATCCCAATTGACATGGTGACAAACTTTGACGAGGTATGGTGAACGTCAAAATGACACAAGCCTATGAGATTACGAGTCAGATCAAAACTTTTTTTTAAATGTTATTACAATTCATTGTATGTTACACAGTCTCTCTGTGTTACCATCAGTTATTGCAAAAGTATGTAATAGTTTGACTTTAAGTGTTTATGTATAATTCTAGTAAATCAGTTTTACATAAAAGCAGTTCAATGCCACTGGTCACTCAGCACTGTGGGTAATGGCAGATAGAAGAAGCAGAAATTCGAAGAAGAAGAACAATTATTTGACCCCCATGTACATGATAGCATTCTTCTTGATTGTATACACGTAATATGCATTGAAAAACATAGACACATGTTTAATACATCATACGTATGAATATAGATAATTTACAAATAATAAGTAAATAAATAATAATTTTTCGAGACAATTACAACTAGAGTTCGAGATTAACATCGGTCCCTCTGTCCGTGACCAATTTATTTGACGTCGGACCGCATCGGTCATTCGTTGAGATAATGTGGTATTATTGCTGCACACACCCTTAATCGCGCAAGTACGAAACTGCCGAAAGGCTGCGTCTGACTGAGAGGTGGGAATCTTCACAAGCAAACTATGATGTCATTGATACGCATGACCTGATTGGTCAAGATTTGCAGAGATCACCAATCCTGCCCAATCACGGTGTCTCTACATGAATCTCCTTGTCAGCCATGTTGATATTTTTGTGAAACACAAATGTACTGAAATCATTTTTCTGGACAATTTTGTAGATTTGTTCATATAAATACACTTAAGTGACGTACAGATTGACTAAATGAGTCCATAGAGTTCTAGAGTAAAGTCTACGATGTCCTTATCAAAGTTTGGCTTTACGGGATGCGAGCCGCTACCCCTTAAAAAGTGGAAAACAGACGAAGAGAAGCGTGAAGTCGGTCGATTGTATGACAAAGATAAACATCAAAGGACATTCAAACATTCCTGGTTGATGGAATTTTCTTGGCTAATGTATGACCAAAATACAAACAAGATGTTTTGTCACACATGTCGGTCTGCCTTTGGTCCTCTTGCAGTAAATAAGCTGCCTGATCGTGCAAAATTTCGGAAATATTCCAAAGGACCTTTTGTGGCGGGCTCTACAAATCATAGACACATTGCCATACATGACCAATGTACAATTTTGTGAAATATAACAAATCAATCAAAATGAATAATTTTATTAAATATTACACAAACTTCAACAAAAAGCACCCTTGGCCCAACATTCCCAGGACCAGTAACTTTTTAGCAGGACCAGCAACTTTTTCAACTTGTTGGTCCTGCGGACCAGGAACATCTTTCATTAGAGGCAAACCCTGATTACAACACTCAAAAAATAAGAAATATATATCCTGTTAGAACTAAACAAGATCCCAAATGTCTGAATAAAACTTGCCACATGCTATAAATAGATAGCAAAGGAATACAGCTTTGGGGCTCCATTGGTTGAGCAATAGACTGCCATACTGTTGATCGAAGGGACGGTGGCTTGATTCCACTTTCCGTGTGTTTATCAGGTGCGGGATGACGTCATTGAGAAGCTGACGATGTTACGAGACTGTCCAAATCGCCTCGAGAATCCCATCATCTATCACCTCGATGTCGCTGCCATGTATCCCAACATCATTCTCACTAATCGACTGCAGGTAGGGGGCGCTGCATATCTAGTCAACATCTCGTTCAATGAGATCATACTAAAATGGCATCCGCAAAGTGATTGTTTCCTCATGACGTTTTAGAATCCATTAAACATCAAATGTAGTTAGTGTCCACAATGACATGCCATGTCATTAGAAGTTTTGTTTAGTTTTTAATGAAATCGGACAAACTTAAAGTTTTTTTCGACTTGGCCCAGTTGTAAATTGGCAAGAAAGAAAAACAGACGTTCAGCTCTATAAACTATAATATATTTTTATTAGTTACCCATTGTATAACAGTGGAAGTCAATGATGATTTAACAATACTACACGCTCTAATTAAACCGACTCCACATAAAATGTTTAATTATTCTCGCATCACAGTTGTGAATATCAACAAATATGATTTGTTATGGGTTAAACAAGTCGTGGGAGAATTTTAAGAGTACTGATTTTTATTTTTAAATCAAGCAGCAGATTTGTTTGACTCTTATGTTAGTATTAATACTTTCTAATCAGTTGACACTGTCATTTTATTAATATCCTATGATGGAAATTGTTATGATATGCTTAATTTTTAACTTATATAACATAATAAGGTTGATAATGAGACTACTTAAACAAAATGGCAGTGTTGAGATGTTGTTGTCTGTTTTCCAGCCTCCTGCAATTGTCGACGAGGCTACCTGTGCCGCCTGCGATTTCAACAAACCAGACGCCACGTGTCGTAGACAAATGACGTGGGCTTGGAGGGGAGACTTCAGTAAGTCATGCCTTCTTTGGGGATCGTCCATTATCTGTGTTTTCTGAACAGTTCTACTGGTTAGGTTTAGGGCCACTATTTGTGCACACCGTCACATCTGCTGGAAATGAGGATAAAATGGATTGGGCATGTTCACAATTTCATCAGAAAGTAAAAATCTAATTAGATATCCACCTTCGATATCTAGCAATACAAGGGGCTTGGTTCATGTGTTTGTTTTGGGGTATCTGATTAGATATCCAAAATAGTCAGGGCTATAGAGATTGATTTTCTTTCTGTATCGGCTTGTATATGAAAATGATACGTGGTGTCAACCGAACCCTTCCTTCGTAATGCTTCAACTTTGCAGATTTTTTGACCACCCTATAAATAGGGCAAACAGATGGAGTAAAATCACTTAGTGTACATCTGTATGATTTTACATAATTCTTTTTTTCAGTGCCGGCCTCAAAGAATGAGTACCATCGCATACAGCAACAGCTTGAGAACGAAAAGTTCCCACCGGCGATGCCAGGGGGCAACCCACGTGCGTTCCACGAACTTTCCCGAGAAGACCAGGCTTCATACGAGAAGAAACGTCTGGCAGGTAGACACAGTTTGTTTGTAGTCAGTACGCTTCTGTTTGATTCTTACCAGAATGGTTTTTGTTAATGTAGTGAAGGTCCACTGAATTTTACACTAATTATTTTCATAGAATGACACTGGTCACTTTATGTACACGTACATGGTGCATATGAATGCAGTATGAGCATCAGTTTATAAGTTTGTATTTTATTTATATTTACATTTTTTTAACAATTGTGTTACTAATGTTTTTAACCATTTTATTTAATCACTATCACGACCTAGGAATAATTAGTTTTATTTAATTTATTTTTATACTCATGTTATTTTAATATAACAATAACATAAATTTATAATAATAAGGTAACTTCTATTGTGCCTAAATCCTTGGAAACCAAGGTCAGGCACATCAAAAAAAGGGTTGGTAAATCTCCAAATACGTAAAAAACATCGCCCCGTCTGTTCTGTCCTCTTGATGAATCATATTCAACTATTGCAATCTTTTGTATTTATCTCCCACCATTGGCTGTTCGTTCATAATCTCTAGTGACTATGTTTCTCCTTTGTAATATCTCTATTTGTCCAGTCCAGACATAAGTTTACCATTTCATCAGCAGTGACCGAGGCCTTGTTTTGACAGATTACTGCCGCAAAGCATACAAGAAAGTTCGCGTGTCTCGATTGGAGGAACGGACAGCGACCGTGTGTCAGCGCGAGAATTCGTTCTACGTCGGCACAGTGCGCTCCTTTCGAGACCGACGCTACGAGTTTAAGGGCCTCACTAAGGTTTGTTTTAAGACTATACATTTAAAGTCTGGAGGTTGGCAGTTGACTGGAACAAATTATTTGCCACCTAATTTTAAAAGGCAGAGTGGTACGGAGAAGAGGGGTGGGGGATAGCGAGAGAGAGAGAGAGGGAGGAGAGTGAGAGTGAAAGAGACAAGTGGGCAAAGATAGAGAGAGGGAGGAAAAAAGGAGATAGATGAAGAGGAAGGGGAGACGGATAGAGAGACAGATAGGAAGGAAGGATGGGGAGAGAGAAACACTGACTCAGAAAGAGGAGGAGAGAGGTAGCGAGAGACAACGCACGCATGCACACACACACAGAGAACAGAATTTGGTCCTCTATATTGTACATAATTACTTGTCAAGAAACTTGGTATGCGATTTGTATATTTCGACCACATCCCACAGTGTTCTTAAACAGCATCACTTTACTGGTGTATCACATGACATAAACTGGAGCAGGGCTGGTGGGAACTCTTGACCATCCTCTCAGTTCTGTAAAGACTTCCCTTGAGAGGTAATTATTTCTATTAATAACTGAGAAACCAGATCATGAATCCATTCAAGGGGTTGATTGTCTATGTTTCCCAGGTGTGGAAGAAGAAGGTTTCGGAGGCTGAGGCAAGTGGAGATGCGGCTGAGATCAAGAAGGCCAATGGGATGCTGGTGCTCTATGACTCTCTCCAACTTGCTCACAAGTGCATCCTGAACTCATTCTACGGCTACGTCATGAGGAAGGGGTAGGTACTCCGAATGTAGGAAATAAAATCGCAGGAAAAGTCACATGAAATAAAGTCACAACTTAACATTTTTAGTTCTTTGTATTGACAATATGTGTAGAAATATTAAATAATTCAGGTGAATGTTCATTTTGATAATCAAAATTTACTGATAAATCTAGCTTCTGTTCAAATGCCAGTGAAAATGTGCAAGTCTAAGTCAGGATTTCATCGGAAGTATTTGTTATATTCATTGAACTTTGTTGTGTTCAATTATTAGTGATAATATACAAGATTGTGGTAGAGTTTCTTAAGAATATTCATCTTAAACATCAGATTTTATTTGGTAGAATTATTAGTCAATCATTGCAAAACTTTGCAATTAGTGTATAGTCTTTGAATAAAATTCTGTTGTGACTTTCTTTCCTGTGTCTTATTTTCGAATCCAAAAGTGTGACTTCATTTCCATGTCTTTTTCCTGTGACTTTATTTCCACCAACCAAGTGCTCCACCCAGACGCTGGGGCAACAATCTTCAGACAACTGTTTCACGATAATGACCTCGTAAGAAAGTCCATCACTAACGAGAATCCGTTTAATTTAAGGAACTTTTTCAAAATGCAAAAACCATCACAGAGGACACTATTTCTGTGACACACCTGCGGAAGTCACACCGTAATTAGTAACGGTTAATCTAATTAATATAATATATTTGTTTAACATAATTAAGAGTGTGAATGACAACGTTAGACAAGTTCAGAAATGATGTCTTTTTTACTGCTATTTGCAGTTGTTCGACAATGAAAGGAAGCATGTTACCTGGCATATTGTGCTTTTTTGATTGTTTTGTTTCATTTACTCGACTATCCTTACACGTCAATTGCATAATTCTTGTATCAGTTCTTGTAAATTAGTTTCCAAGGATTAAAACCAGGATTACGTGGAATGGAACTATTGTATCTCAGGCGACATCCATTCAAGTCGAATGTGATAGCATCGCCTGTCATAACGCTGGCTTAAAAGTTGGTTGTTTAACACATTTATATGTGTTAACCCCAATTTTGACAGCATAAATGTATTTATGCGGGACAACACCACCAGATAAAAATGTGACTCGGAAACGTGGCTAGTTTGCTGATAACACAATTCAGATGTATGTTTGCATAAAAGCTTAATAGTAAGCCAACTCTTTTATGTATAACTAGATTACATAACTACAATATCATCACATAGTTATACATGTCATAAGAAATACACAAGACTGACAGCAAAGGTGGGGGAACCGACCACACGCAGGTGGATGAAACCCACCATCTTACAAATATGAATTTATGTGATACTAAGCAAGGGGAAAGCATTAGGTACATGTGCACATGTCCCCGCCCTAAAACCCCTTGTAAGATGTACTCATAACAGACAGTATAATAACACTGATATATCATTGTGTACCATTACCATTTGCCTGACTCTCATAAGACTTAAGCCCAAACTATATCACGTATGGGTGCAATTGCAAGAGATATCTGACAACACAGAGGTATCAGACAAGACTCTATATGAAACATAGTCACTAATTATAAGCCATGTATTGTATCATTATTTGCACACACACAAAATACAAATAATAGCAACAGCCACCACAACCAGGCTTTAAAATACTTAGGTGAAGACAGGGTAGGAGGGTGGGAAAACAATTTCCAAAATCGAGAGTGAATATAATGTATACCTTTTCAATCTTGGAGGTTCCAAAGAGAGGCTAATGCTCTGGAATTGGATGAGCTAGTCGCCTGCTTCCAGCCTCCAATAATTTGAGTTTACCATATACTCAATAATAGAAGCACTGGTTTTGTCGCCCACATAAATGCCTTTTGAGTTTCGTTCAAAAGGTGTTTTTATGCGGGACAACACCACCAGATAAAAATGTGACTCGGAAACGTGGCTAGTTTGCTGATAACACAATTCAGATGTATGTTTGTATAAAAGCTTAATAGTAAGCCAACTCTTTTATGTATAACTAGATTACATAACTACAATATACAATATCATCACATAGTTATACATGTCATAAGAAATACACAAGACTGACAGCAAAGGTGGGGGAACCGACCACACCAGGCCAATTCTGTAATAACTATTTCAGAATGGCTCCCCCCACCCCACAGGATAAATGTATTGATTTGTTTGAGAAAAAAAATTGTTAGGGTGTTACTATAAGAACAGTTGATTTGAATAGGATTATTACCCCCTCTAGGGCACGCTGGTACAGCATGGAGATGGCAGGGGTCGTGTGTTATACGGGGGCGAGTATCATCATGCAAGCGCGAGAGATAGTGGAACAGATCGGGTAAGTTACTTTCTGGAAACAGTATCACTGAATCAGATTAAAATAGTTAGCAGAAATGCCCGTCATCTGCACTGTGCTACTTACACATACACGCAGGGACGATTTCCCAAAATGTATGTCAAAGATGATGTCATTTGGAACCATTTTTTGCAACGCAGCACGTGTCTTCTAATATTGTTGCAAGTAACAAAACACGACTGAACAGTGAACAGTTCACATGGATGAGTGTTTATTACTGGTATTTAATTTTAATGACCAATCTTGGCTTTCTGTGTTTTGATGTTCTGAAGTTAATTTGTTATGTTTTAAATCAATTATTAGAACTGAATAACTATATTCAGTGATCTGTGTCGCCCCCACACATACTTGGGGTATAAAGATATCTATCTATACCAAAATGTGTCAAAAACTATGTATTAAAATTTCTATGCAACAAATAATAACTTTTTACAATACTTTTGTTTGTATATATATATATATATGCCCTTGAACAAATTTGAAATAGTTTTAATCTGTTTCATATTTACATGAAAATCCTTAATTATTACAATTTTCCATTTATTTTTCACTGCAAATACAGCTGTCATCTCACATATGATTCATTAAAAAACTAATAAATTCTATGCAATTATTTCTTCTGGACCTGAATATGCCCTGCAAAATGCTGTTTGCTGATCATAAGCGAATCATGAAATGGGGTGTTTCACCCTAAAAAACCTTGAAAGACCCAGATTATCTTGGAAATGCCACTGACTGTATGATCCATGAAGCCAAGATCCAGTGTGTTCTCTCTCAGTCGGCCGCTGGAGTTGGACACCGACGGGATCTGGTGCGTTCTCCCCGCTACCTTCCCAGAAAACTACGTCGTCAAGTCAACTCACAAGAAGAAGTCCAAAGTGACGATATCCTACCCTGGCGCCATGCTCAACGTTATGGTTCAGGCAAGTCTTACATTGCAACAATAACAACAACTCTCGCATATATACACAGACATATATACACAGACATATATACACAGACATATGGCATTGTATGTATTTCCCGTACATATTTTTTGGCAGGCGATACTCGATCAGAGTTGGAATGCTATTGGTCAGTTAACTAATGAAAAAACAGTTCAGTTTGATTTATAAAGAATTTAAAAAGTAAAAAATACGGATTTGAACCCAAAAAAATATTGCATGTGTAAATACAGCCAGGTCATTGCCAAAAATGTAATCCTAACCAAAAAAAACCAATTTATAGTTGTTAAATGGATCATTTAAAAGGTAAGTTCTTATATAGCCGATATTGAGTCCTTAGGACAGCTCAGAGCGCTTTTCTTATCACTCCTTGGTAGGCCTGTTCTTATCACTCCATGGTAGGCCTGTTCTTATCACTCCTTGGTAGGCCTGTTCTTGTCATTCTGTGGTAGGCCTATTCTTATCACTCCTTGGTAGGTCTGTTCTTGTCACTCTGTGGTAAGCCTGTTCTTATCACTTTGTGGTAGGCCTGTTTTTATCACTCCGTGGTAAGCCTGTTCTTATCACTTCGTGGTAAGCCTGTTTTTATCACTCCGTGGTAAGCCTGTTCTTATCACTCCTTGGTAGGCCTGTTCTTGTCACTCTGTAGTAGGCCTGTTCTTATCACTCCATGATAAGTCTTTTCTTATCACTCCATGGTAGGCCTGTTCTTATCACTCCGTGGTAGGCCTGTTCTTATCACTCCATGATAAGCCTGTTCTTCTCACTCCCCATGGTAGGCCTGTTCTTATCACTCCGTGGTAGGCTTGTTCTTATCACTCCTTGGTAGGCCTGTTCTTGTCACTCTGTGGTAGGCCTGTTCTTATCACTCCTTGGTAGGTCTGTTCTTGACACTGTGGTAAGTCTGTTCTTATCACTTCGTGGTAGGCCTGTTCTTATCACTCCGTGGTAAGCCTGTTCCTATTACTCCGTGGTAAGCCTGTTCTTATCACTCCATGGTAGGCCTGTTCAGTTGAATAACAACTAGAGGATTTGAACCCGGAATCTCTCAATAAACATAATTGATTACAGTTGTAATGACATGTAATTTATGTCTGTTTACACCACAGGCTAGTTACACCAATGACCAGTACCATGAGCTGATCGACGAAGCGAAACTGGAGTATAAAGTGAAACCGGAGAACTCCATCTTCTTTGAGGTCGATGGACCGTATCTGGCAATGATTCTTCCTGCATCGAAAGAAGAAGGGAAAAAACTGAAGAAGCGATACGCTGTCTTCAACTTCGACGGCTCACTTGCTGAACTCAAGGTAACATTCTGCACGAGCTCTATTTGATTAAATAAAAAGTCATACAATAAAGGATTTCAAACTACCATTGTAATTTACCTATCCGTCATGTGACCTGTTGCCTAGCACAATGTCAAGCCATAAAAAATGGATGCCGAACATGTGGAGCATTTGAATATTATGTATATTTTCTTGAAATTCTGGCCTTAAATGTTCTGTATGACAAAAACATCAGGCATAGTTGGCTAAGTAGTAGTGTTTGTACACAGGAGTGTTTGACTTGGCAGATATCATGTCACCTTGGCAATGTAATGTACGTGTATTACTTTTGTCAGCATGTGACATGACACTTGACATTTTTTTTTTTCGTTCACATATGTAATCAGATGTTATCATTGGACATATTATGAGACACAACCTTGTTTCTTATCACTTTCTGTTTTTTTTGACAGGGCTTTGAAGTGAAACGTCGAGGTGAACTGCAGTTGATAAAGATCTTTCAATCATCAGTGTTTGAAGCGTTTCTGAAAGGCACCCAGCTCGACGATTGCTACGCAGCAGTCGCAAAAGTGGCAGATTACTGGCTAGATGTGCTCTACAGTAAGGTACGGATCAGAGAGGGTGGGAAGACAACGACGCTGAAGAGGACTGCACAAAATAAACAAACACATATCACTGTCCATAGTTACCTCTCAAGAAACTTATTTTTGATGATTTGTATATTACGGCCATATCGCACAGCCTTCTTCAGCAGACTGTTACTATGACGTAGATCATGTGACATGAGCTGAAGCTGGACTGGTGGGAGCTCCTGGCCAACAGGTCTGTTTAATGGAGGCTTATGTGTCATTGTCTTTTCAGGTTTCAAGTCTAGGCCAATTCGGCACCGTAGCGGTCCCCGGGGCTAAACCCCGACCAACACAACCCTAGTGTCTCATTTACCCTGTGTGTGACAACAAGGAATATTATCACTGTATTAACACATTGATTAACTGCAGACAGGTATCGCAGAGATAACATATCGCTAATAAATCACTCGTAGATAATCACTTATTGCTAAAAACAAAAACTGATGTGTGGCAGCCAGTGGCATATCTTTGACCTTGAGGGGATCCAGCATAACTTAGAAAAGGAAAACAGTTATACATTTAGCATTGGTTCAAATCCCCCCGCCCCCCGCCCCCCGCCCCACTAATACGCCGTGTGTGACTTGAGATTTTATTACAATCCAATATTGCTATTAGCGTGAGTTTGCATTAACATGTTTCACTCGTGGGTGATGCAACAGTTAATATATTCCCCCGCAACATGTGATGACCAAGTTCCCCTCTCCGTACATAATCCTTAATGTACTTTGCAAACTTATTCACCCACCCTAACCCGCCCATTAGTTTGAATGATAAAATATATTAAATAAATTTCAAAGCCAGGCTACGACCCGACACCCTCACACCCCAATAAGTCACTTGTGACAGCACTTAGGCATTTTATGATACTGATTAACAAATAAACTGATTTTATACTATTTATTAATATGATTTTAGATTTTTTTTTTATTACTCGTATAATAGGTATTATATAGACTAGATAGATATAGATTTTTAGAACAGTTGTGATTACCACTCTACATTACTTTGGTAGTGATCTTGTAATATTTATTGTTATGATGCATAATAATGATATTAATTTTATAATCTTTAGAACATTGCTCTTATTATACTTTAGAATAACGTTTTTATAATTGTTAACATGACTGTTTTTAAATCGTCAGTGAACTAATACACTCCACCGACCTAATGGTCAAATCCTGTCCAAGTGCCATGAGCACCTCTACTTGGCAGATACCGGCGCTATATAACACCTCATTAGTATTATTATGATGATGACTAATCCTGACACAGTGTGATATCTACTTGTAATCTTGTATCCCTGCTGCAGGCGGCCAACATGCCCGACACGGAACTGTTCGAACTGATCTCGGAGAACCGCAGCATGTCTCGTAAGCTAGAGGAGTACGGCTCGCAGAAATCAACCTCCATCAGCACCGCCAAGCGACTTGCTGAGGTGGGTCAAAAGTCAGATGAGGTCAAGGGTGAGATTTTCCGTTGTCACAATGAGAACCAACATAAGGTGGCGTACGTGCGTGATGTTGGGGATGTTTGTGATACGCCCAAAGATACGATACCTAACCAACATCTTGGATGGGCAGATACTGAATGGACAACTAGTTTGTTATGCAAAAGAAACGCTACTTCCGGAACACAAAGTTCGTCGTTGAGAAATCTTCAAATCTAACTATAATCAAGTTAGCATATGTGTGATGTGGTTAATGTTTTCCGCTTAGAAGGTTTGTTTGCATCTCGGGTGCAAACTTTTGGGGATTAATTTATAACCCTTTGGAAGGAAAGTAACATTTATTCAGAGTTCTTACCCGTTGTTGGGTTTGTATTGTACATTTGATGGACATAAATAGATTATTTATAATGTTACATATAATTTAGTGCAATTATTTTGTTGTTGTAAGCACCGCTGATCTGTTGGGAATGTTTTTCCTAATCTTATGCTAACGCAAAAAACTATTAAAATTTACCGATATAATTCGGGAAATACTGTACGTCTGTGTGCGCATGTAGCGCTTTCTAGATGATGGGCATTTTGCTAGGAAATTAAATCAGCTTCATTGTACACGAAACCCTTTGTCATGCACCTTTGTTTTAGCCATGTAAATCTCCTGTTGAAAACCCAATATCTCATCACCATCCTACATATGATTTATATGTAAATAAACTCAAAATGTTATGAAAAACAAGCATGATTCAGAACCTGACTGATGCTTGGTAAAGTTATCTGTCTACCGAGTCCAAATCCACAAATGTCATCTAATACAATCAAACCTCACTTTACGGTCACCTAGGTAATACAGCCACCCCGCAATTAAGGTCACCCTAGGATAATCACTAATAATTCCCATACTCAAAAAGTATAGGAAATCAGTCCTTGTAATACGGTCACCTTGTTATTCAGGTCACTTTTGGCTGGTCCCGAGGGTGACCTTAATAGGGAGGTTCCACTGAACTTTGTCATTTCTATTCTGAAATCTCCAAACAGTTTCCAACTTGTTCCCCCCCACTTTGTGCCACAGTTCCTGGGTGACCAGATGGTGAAGGACGCTGGACTGAGCTGTCGCTTCGTGATCTCTCGCCGACCAGAGGGAACGCCCGTCACTGAAAGGTAGTTATGTTGCCATATAGTTGGTTGTGACCCTCCGACCAGAGGAACGCCCGTCACTGAAAGGTAGTTATGTTGCCATATAGTCGGTTGTGACCCTCCGACCAGAGGGAACGCCCGTCACTGAAAGGTAGTTATGTTGCCATATAGTCGGTTGTGACCCTCCGACCAGAGGGAACGCCCGTCACTGAAAGGTAGTTATGTTGCCATATAGTCGGTTGTGACCCTCCGACCAGAGGGAACGCCCGTCACTGAAAGGTAGTTATGTTGCCATATAGTCGGTTGTGACCCTCCAACCAGAGGGAACGCCCGTCACTGAAAGGTAGTTATGTTGCCATATAGTCGGTTGTGACCCTCCAACCAGAGGGAACGCCCGTCAGTGAAAGGTAGTTATGTTGCCATATAGTCGGTTGTGACCCTCCGACCAGAGGGAACGCCCGTCACTGAAAGGTAGTTATGTTGCCATATAGTCGGTTGTGACCCTTCGACCAGAGGGAACGCCTGTCACTGAAAGGTAGTTATGTTGCCATATAGTCGGTTGTGACCCTCCGACCAGAGGGAACGCCCGTCACTGAAAGGTAGTTATGTTGCCATATAGTCGGTTGTGACCCTCCGACCAGAGGGAACGCCTGTCACTGAAAGGTAGTTATGTTGCCATATAGTCGGTTGTGACCCTTCGACCAGAGGGAACGCCCGTCACTGAAAGGTAGTTATGTTGCCATATAGTCGGTTGTGACCCTCCAACCAGAGGAACGCCCGTCACTGAAAGGTAGTTATGTTGCCATATAGTCGGTTGTGACCCTCCGACCAGAGGAACGCCCGTCACTGAAAAGTAGTTATGTTGCCATATAGTCGGTTGTGACCCTCTTACCAGAGGGAACGCCCGTCACTGAAAGGTAGTTATGTTGCCATATATAGTCGGTTGTGACCCTCCAACCAGAGGGAACGCCCGTCACTGAAAGGTAGTTATGTTGCCATATAGTCGGTTGTGACCCTCCGACCAGAGGGAACGCCCGTCACTGAAAGGTAGTTATGTTGCCCTATAGTCAGTTGTGACCCTCCGACCAGAGGGATCGCCCGTCACTGAAAGGTAGTTATGTTGCCCTATAGTCAGTTGTGACCCTCCGACCAGAGGGAACGCCCGTCACTGAAAGGTAGTTATGTTGCCATATAGTCGGTTGTGACCCTCCAACCAGAGGGAACGCCCGTCACTGAAAGGTAGTTATGTTGCCATATAGTCGGTTGTGACCCTCCAACCAGAGGGAACACCCGTCACTGAAAGGTAGTTATGTTGCCATATAGTCGGTTGTGACCCTCCAACCAGAGGGAACGCCCGTCAGTGAAAGGTAGTTATGTTGCCATATAGTCGGTTGTGACCCTCCGACCAGAGGGAACGCCCGTCACTGAAAGGTAGTTATGTTGCCATATAGTCGGTTGTGACCCTTCGACCAGAGGGAACGCCTGTCACTGAAAGGTAGTTATGTTGCCATATAGTCGGTTGTGACCCTCCGACCAGAGGGAACGCCCGTCACTGAAAGGTAGTTATGTTGCCATATAGTCGGTTGTGACCCTCCGACCAGAGGGAACGCCCGTCACTGAAAGGTAGTTATGTTGCCATATAGTCGGTTGTGACCCTTCGACCAGAGGGAACGCCCGTCACTGAAAGGTAGTTATGTTGCCATATAGTCGGTTGTGACCCTCCAACCAGAGGAACGCCCGTCACTGAAAGGTAGTTATGTTGCCATATAGTCGGTTGTGACCCTCCGACCAGAGGAACGCCCGTCACTGAAAAGTAGTTATGTTGCCATATAGTCGGTTGTGACCCTCTTACCAGAGGGAACGCCCGTCACTGAAAGGTAGTTATGTTGCCATATATAGTCGGTTGTGACCCTCCAACCAGAGGGAACGCCCGTCACTGAAAGGTAGTTATGTTGCCATATAGTCGGTTGTGACCCTCCGACCAGAGGGAACGCCCGTCACTGAAAGGTAGTTATGTTGCCCTATAGTCAGTTGTGACCCTCCGACCAGAGGGATCGCCCGTCACTGAAAGGTAGTTATGTTGCCCTATAGTCAGTTGTGACCCTCCGACCAGAGGGAACGCCCGTCACTGAAAGGTAGTTATGTTGCCATATAGTCGGTTGTGACCCTCCAACCAGAGGGAACGCCCGTCACTGAAAGGTAGTTATGTTGCCATATAGTCGGTTGTGACCCTCCAACCAGAGGGAACGCCCGTCACTGAAAGGTAGTTATGTTGCCATATAGTCGATCGTGACCCCCCAATTTCCAAGGAGACGTCTTGTAACAGTTCTCTTGTGCACCTTTCTAGCATGGTGGCCAGACCGTCAAGGATTTTAAAAGGAGCCAGTCTGTTCATAGTTTTTATTTATTATTAATATAATGTTCTTAAGACTATACTAACTATGATGAAGGTATATTGCCCGCCAAGTTGTGTTTAGTAAGCCTGTAACAATGTTCGCAATTTGGAAGATACACCCCCGAATATGTTCAAATGGTAACCAAAACATCCATTTTCCAAACAAGCTTCATTGGCAATAATGCCGATGTGGACTGAGTTAACCCGCAATATCCTTTGGTGTTCAACACAGCAGACATCCTGTTACAAAGTAACTCCTTTGTGTCCAAATCCTTGAAAACCAAGTTCAGAGACTAAAACGTTGGTCAGTCGCGAAATTGATAAGCAGAATTAAAGTTGTCTGCAGATGGATGAATAAGCAAAGGGAACTAAGGTGGATAAGCAAGGTTATAAAAGTTTTTAAATGTCGGCGGAATTGTGTAATATTTTCAAGTGATCTAACATATTCCAAAGAGTTGGTGCAGCCACAGAAAAAGCCCTAATTCCAATGTTTGTGTTGACTCTAGGAACAAAACGTATATCTGAACTAGATGGTCGAAGCTTGACAGGCTTTCTCACAGGAGTAAGCAATGAATATAAATATGCTGGTTGCTTTCATGAAAGTGCTTGGTGGATAATGGTAATATACTTTATTACTTATATTATTATGGTATTCCCAGGGCCATCCCCCTGGCCATCTTCCAGGCAGAGTCAAGCGTAAGAAAACACTTCCTCAAGAAATGGCTCAAGATGCCCATTCTGGACGACTTCGATATCCGAACCGTGAGTAATTCGAAGTCATGGTCTCCAGAGGATCATTTAACTAAGATTCTTATAAGCTCAATAGCCCGATTTTGGCCTATAAAACAACACCTACCTGCCCTGACATACATGTACTAAATGATCATCTATCGGCAGTACAATTGTAGATGGTTTTTATTCAAACGTATTGTTTTGCAGGCTGTTTGCACTCGTGTATTGTGCTGTGTGCACTCGTGTATTGTGCTGTTTGCTCTCGTGTATTGTGCTGTTTGCTCTCGTGTATTGTGCTGTTTGCTCTCGTGTATTGTGCTGTTTGCTCTCGTGTATTGTGCTGTTTGCTCTCGTGTATTGTGCTGTTTGCTCTCGTGTATTGTACTGTTTGCTCTCGTGTATTGTGCTGTTTGCTCTCGTGTATTGTGCTGTTTGCTCTCGTGTATTGTGCTGTTTGCTCTCGTGTATTGTGCTGTTTGCTCTCGTGTATTGTGCTGTTTGCACTCGTGTATTGTGCTGTTTGCACTCGTGTATTGTGCTGTTTGCTCTCGTGTATTGTGCTGTTTGCTCTCGTGTATTGTGCTGTTTGCTCTCGTGTATTGTGCTGTTTGCTCTCGTGTATTGTGCTGTTTCCTCTCGTGTATTGTACTGTTTGCTCTCGTGTATTGTGCTGTTTGCTCTCGTGTATTGTGATGTTTGCTCTCGTGTATTGTGCTGTTTGCTCTCGTGTATTGTGCTGTTTGCTCTCGTGTATTGTGCTGTTTGCTCTCGTGTATTGTGCTGTTTGCTCTCGTGTATTGTGCTGTTTGCACTCGTTTATTGTGCTGTTTGCACTCGTGTATTGTGCTGTTTGCACTCGTGTATTGTGCTGTTTGCTCTCGTGTATTGTGCTGTTTGCTCTCGTGTATTGTGCTGTTTGCTCTCGTGTATTGTTCTGTTTGCACTCGTGTATTGTGCTGTTTGCACTCGTGTATTGTGCTGTTTGCACTCGTGTATTGTGCTGTTTGCTCTCGTGTATTGTGCTGTTTGCTCTCGTGTATTGTGCTGTTTGCTCTCGTGTATTGTGCTGTTTGCACTCGTGTATTGTGCTGTTTGCACTCGTGTATTGTGCTGTTTGCTCTCGTGTATTGTGCTGTTTGCTCTCGTGTATTGTGCTGTTTGCTCTCGTGTATTGTGCTGTTTGCTCTCGTGTATTGTGCTGTTTGCTCTCGTGTATTGTGCTGTTTGCTTTCGTGTATTGTGCTGTTTGCTGTCGTGTATTGTGCTGTTTGCTCTCGTGTATTGTTCTGTTTGCACTCGTGTATTGTGCTGTTTGCACTCGTTTATTGTGCTGTTTGCACTCGTGTATTGTGCTGTTTGCTCTCGTGTATTGTGCTGTTTGTTCTCGTGTATTGTGCTGTTTGCTCTCGTGTATTGTGCTGTTTGCACTCGTGTATTGTGCTGTTTGCACTGGTGTATTGTGCTGTTTGCACTCGTTTATTGTGCTGTTTGCACTGATGTATTGTGCTGTTTGCACTCGTGTATTGTGCTGTTGGTAACTTTGTAAATTGCGGACCAGTAACTTCCCAGCCGGACCAGTAACTTCTGGAAATTGCAGACAGAGCCATTTAAGGTCAAGGTAGAACACTGGTGAAAGGGATCATCTCAGAATGTTGATGTCCGATATCCAACGAAATTACTTTTGTTTGGGGAAGGGGATTCAGAAGCTGTTTCATCTGATGTAAGACATAAATATTTTACGTTTTGGACCGATACAGTTAATGTATTGATATCATCATATCAATGGTTACAAACTGAGGGGGATGAGGGGCTAAGACCAGATGAAAGTAATTTGATCTGATATTGGACATCAACGTTCTGAGGTGATAAAGTTAGTAGTTCTAATTAGCCCAAGTCTGTAAGTATTTGCCGACATTTTCAGATCCTCGACTGGAACTACTACGTCGAGCGACTTGGCAGTGCCATTCAGAAGATCATCACCATTCCAGCTGCCTTGCAGGGGGTAAGTACCCTCTTGCATATTTCCCTGTGTTCGGGAGCATCCGTAGATTAATTAATGCTCCCTCAAAAATAAGGGATGGTGTCATAAGTTCAGTCCCTAAAACGTTGTACATTTAGCGTCGGTTCCAATCCCACTGCAACCAATATATGGTGTGGAACGTGAGATTTTTATGATCCATAATGACTATTGTGTCAGTTTAACAGGTTCCACTTGCTACTGGCATTACTGAATCAATTTCTTTTCCCCACTATGTGGTGACGGTCAAGCCACCCCGCTCTAACTAGTCCAGACCCATGTGTGAATTGACAGACATTTTATATTTGCTCTCTGATTTCCCTGTGGTCTCCTGGTTGTTGGAGACAATTATGTCAGTCATGGTCAGAGATATATCTGTATGCGGGGATATTTCTAGCACAGGTATGTAACATGCTGAATCACGTGTGGGATTGAAAAATAGGAAGGTCCACAGATAATCAATGCTAATAGAAATGTCCGTCCTCCAGATGGCGCTACATTCACACCGACGCAAAAGATGGTTTATCAAAGTATTCATAGTGACGTTCGTTATGATGTAAATTTAAGCAGTTTTTTGGGCTAATACAAGCTGCATAAACTATCACCAACTGATTGGTAGTCCTTGGCACAATCACAGAAAATATTTGTAATGTTACAAACAATAAATTTATGTCCATCTAACATGGTATGAACCCTAAAACTTACATGAACTCTTAGTACATGGCACATTAAAAAACATACAGACATTGCTTTTCTTCCGAAGGATTATAGTTAAATCATAGAGAGTTTGGCACCCAATATGCAAACCATCTATGAGTAAAATGTTAACGTACCCACACAGACATATATATATACTAGCTTGGTCATAGCTAGGTTGAGTGTCACCGTTGAAAATGTAATGCTGATACCTGCCTCCTCAGACACGACCTTGAAAGAAAACTCGACCAATTACTTTTCAGTGTTTGTGAACCAACTAAAATGTGTTTGACGTTAAAGTAAAATTTTATTTTACGTTTTCGCCGATGTCATTTCGCAGCTAGCGAACCCTGTGCCAAGAATTGCCCATCCTGATTGGCTGCATAAGAAACTGATGGAGAAGAACGACATCTACAAACAGAAGCGAATCAACGAGATGTTTACAGCTGCTCCAAAACCTCAGCAACAAGAGGAAGCAAATGTAGGCAACTTCTTACAAGAATCTTTTTTTACTCTATGATTTGTCTTTTACAGCAGTTAAATTGATGATTACGCAGTTTCAGTGTGACTTTGTGTGGTGCTTTCGCTACATATTAAAGCATGGCCAACAAATGCTGAATAAACAAATAAATAGAATACAAGTCTTACACTAATATAATAATAATTATTTTTAAATAACTACCTCACAATATAGTAATAAACTACTAATAAAATAAGTATTAATATAAATCAATAAATAACATTGTTATTTATTTTAAATAGATATATGATATAATCAATATAAATAATATAATAATACTTGTACTTTTTTCTCGGTAGGAGTCAATGGAGTTATTCGACAGCAGTGACACTGGTCCCGTCTCGGAGCCCGTTGACATCGAGGACATAGGGGGCAGCACGAGTGCCCCTGCTCGTGGCCGGCCGATCGTGTCTCTGGCTGGCAAGCGGAAGCAGGGAGATTCTCAGGACGATATGACCCAAAGTTGGAGGGACGTGTTGGGACCTCCGCCTCCCATGGGAAAGAGCCGGGTTAGTGGGAACACTGATGTTGTATAGGGACGATCTCAAATCTTGTGGTATATAAGGGATAATCTAAAACCTGATGGTATTGAAAAGAATTTCAAAACTTGTGGTATATAAGGGGCAAACTCAAAACTGATGTAATGGACAATCTCAACACTGATGGGATTTAAGGGATGATTTCAAAACGGATGTTATATGAGGGAAAATCTCTAAACTGATGGTATAGAAGGGATGATTTCAAAACTATAAATATATCAAAACTATAAATATATAAGGAATTTCAGAACTATAGAAATATACAATGGATAGTGTCAAAACTGATGGGGGACAATCTCAGAACTGAGGGTATATAAGGGAGGATTTAAAAACTGCTGGGATATAAAAGGATCTCATAACTGGTGGTTGTGGTCTGTAACCATGTCATCTTTGCTAACCACTGAGCGCTGTACAACAGGAGGAAGTCCAGACGTGGCTCGAGTATCAGAAGAAGAAATGGGAACTGCAGCGGAAACAGCGACACCAGCATCACAAGCGTCGACGACTCAACAACAATGACGTCGACGACAGTGATGCGGTTGGCGTTGGTGGCGTCGTGCGGACAGGCACCGCCGCGGGTCTCGGCGGTTTCCTCCGACGCAAGGAAAGAACGATGCTGGACACGCCTTGGCAGATTGTACAGGTGGGTGGGTGCGTGGATGGGTGGGGTAGTGATGACTATCGGAGATAGTTTTACAATCACGATAGTATCGTGATAGCTGTAATTACTGTTGCAATAGTATCGCGGTAGTCACGATACTATCGCGATAGTATCATGCAAGATAAATATGCTCATGTTCCAATTTTTCTTGATGTAAGTTAAGCTACATATCGCATGGACCCAACCAAAATTTATTGCTGGCGCCATCACTTATTAGAGTTGGAATCAGTTGCTTCACAACGACGATCCATGAGTGATGCCATTTTGATCAACATTTGTTGACATTGGGTCAGTGAACTCGGTAAATAAGTAGACATTACATAATAAAGTTGAAATATCACGTCTGTGATTACAACGACTCAAGTAAACTGGCTGATGTGTTTGGCCAACTATCATTGCTAATGCTAGTTCTATCGATAGTAAGCATTGAGACATTGACTATCGTGATGCATCGATAGTTCAATGTATTGTTACATAAAGCCCTAATTAGGGCGGATGGCAGCGGGGGTGAATCTGTAGATCCTTGTTCAGTGTCATGCCTTGGCTGTGTTTGTATTTTGACATGTGAGATTGCTGAATTTTATAGATGATGTCATGTGTAGGTCTGTTTATAAGCTGTTTTAGAGTAAAGTACTGATTTAAATTATGGCTCAGGCGAGTTATTGATGATTTTTTAACGTAACATATCGCATGCTGTTTTAAAGTAAAATAATCATTGCGATTACGACCCGGATGAATTGTTGACGATTGTTGAGTGTAGATTTGATTTTATCATCTTACTGTGACACGGCCCATTGTTGTGTCGAGCATGTTGTATGTCGCTGTCAAAATGCGCATCACACTGTGTCACTACCACACATGGCAGTGTCAAGCATTTAATTACCTCACACATCACTATGACGTGTCACTATCACAGTCACATATCACTGTCAACCATGTCACTATGGAGTCACTATCGAACATGTCTGTCACTTGCATCACTGTCCCATGTGTCATGTCAATGTCATTATTCTTCTGAATTTGTCATTGTCAACTTGTCATAATGTAATACGATTTTCTGTCAAGCGTGTCAGTCTTATACAATACTAGTGCCACCGACACTACTGTCATGCGTGTCATCGTCGGTGATGTTTCAGATTGCCGAGACCGGCCACCCAGGCCTGTACAGACTGTGGGCTCTGATTGGCTCAGACCTCCACTCCGTCAAACTGAGCGTTCCCCGCATCTTCTACGTCAACCAAAAGACTCCAAAGGAGGGGGAGGGAGCATGTGAGTTGAGTCTCTTATATTTGCTCTTGGGGAGGGAGCACGTGAGTCAAGTCTCTTATATTTGCTCTTGGGGAGGGAGTACGTGAGTTGAGTCTCTTATATTTGCTCTTAGGGAGGGAACATGTGAGTCGAGTCTCTTATATTAACTCTTTGGGTAGGGAGCACGTGAGTCGAATCTCTTATATTAACTATTTGGCTAGGGAGCACGTGAGTTGTGTCTCTTACCTTACCTCTTTGGGGAGGGAGCATGAGTCGAGCTGCTCAAGTTTCTTATATTTGCTCTTTGGGGAAGGAACATGTGAGTTGAGTCTGTTGCAATAACTCTGGGGAGGGAGTACGTGAAATGAGTCTCTTTTGTTAGCTCTTTGGGAGTGAGTCGTGTCATGTGTTAACTCTTTGGGATTCTGTAAAATTAACGTCACATTATTTTGGATATTGCTATCGGATGCTGTGATTTTATATTCTTAAGATATTTCAATATCATGTACACATTTTCATTTACACTCTGAGGATGAAGCACAGAAGTGAGTTTTTGTATAAAAAAACAATGGACATCATATTTTGCCGTGAAACTTGTCATAATTATATAGATTTCTATTACTAAAGTGGCATACATCTGCAGGTCCACATTTCCCACGTATGTTTCTCACATAAGCAACTTTCCCTTTGTTTTTGTTGCAAAGAAATTTTTTTGGCCAGAATTTCAATAGAAAGTACTAGATTAACTGATAGTTCCAAGTCTACTGGCCCACGTTAATGACCATCATTGGCACAACTGGCAGTAAAACAAATCAAATGGACCATTATTAATTAAATATATGGCTAAAATTACCCTGATTTGTCAGTGAAACAACTAAACTGGCAAAAAATGGCTGTGATTGATGTAAATGGAAGCTGTTCGCGTACCAAAAGGCAAACTTATCTAATTCAAGATTGACAAAAAATATTTCTGGCTAAGGGCCTGGAGTCAGGTAATGTCGGATTATTTTTAGCGAATCTTCTACAGGAATGTTTTGAGGGTTATTTTTATCTCTGAATAGTGAGTTTATTCTTGCAGTGTGGAGGAAGGTCAACCGTATCCTGCCAAGGTCACACCCGGTCTTCAACTTGTACGAGTATTCTGTGCCCGAGGATGTCTACCAAGAGCACATGAAGTAAGTTGGTTGTTGGAAATGACTGGCTGGCTGGCTGGCTGGCTGGCTGGCTGGCACGCTCTTTATTTGGTCTGGTGTCAGACTAAACGTGTTCCACTTTCGTAATTGTCTTTAGTCCTTGGCATATTCGTTAATTATCAAATATATATTTTAGTGAGATTATGAATAACAATATTGCTCGTTGTTTGTTGTTCAGTTACTACTGACGCAGTGGTCGAGTGGTTAGAGTGCCAGACTATCATTTGGAGGAACCGGGTTTCGAACCCTGGTGCCGCTGGGCGGTGGTTCTGTACTAGTTCGGCCACTGTCAAAACTTGGGAAATTTTGTTCACCCTACATTGCCTGTGTCTTTCGGAAGAGACGCTATAAGCCGTTGGTCCCTTCTATCTGGTGTGTGTGCCAGGGGAAGTAAAAGATCCCATGCAGGGAAATGGAAAAAACTTGTGGACTCACTGAGCTGGGATCTCATTCTCTAATCTCCCAATGCCAGAATAATTAACCTATTGATTTTGGGCATTTACTGGAAGAAGAGAAATACAGATTATCTAACAAGACAGTTAATCTCAACTGATATCTAGGGTGTTGGTCTTTAACGATTCATTAAAATCAGAACAAATTAAATAACTTTCTAAGTATATTTGAGTCTAAGGGGGTATTTATAATTATACCAGGGAGGGTGGGTGGGTGGTTGGATGATAGGTCACATTGTGTAAACAATGTAATCCAAACAAACTTGACACACAGTCCCTCATCTGATAATTAATGTCTGCTCCCTAAATAAAAAATGTCTGTGTCCTTGATGTGAAGTTTTTAGTGTAGTTCTACGCACACATTGTATGAACAGCGTAATGCCATTGTTATTACAAACATCACACACAGCCCCTCTCCTGATAAAAAAATGACTGCTCCTAAATCTTTTATTTGCGTCCTTGGTGTGAAGCTGTTCGTGTTCTGTGCAGTGAGATCACGGCCGACCTGTCTTCACCTGACATCGAAGGCGTGTATGAGACCCAGGTGCCTTTGTTGTTCCGAGCTCTCCTCAGATTGGGCTGTGTTTGCGTCGTCAACCGACAGTTTGTGAAGACATTGGCAGGCAGGGTACGTGCTGGTAACAACTAGAACTATACACTGGTCCAACCAGTTTCTGCCAACCATAAGTCGAACATGCCGTTTTCACAAAAATCTGAAGAATCCGTTGCTGATGGAATCAGTAAAAAAGTACATGTTATTTGATTAATGGCATGCTTAGAAATGGTTAGAAATGTTTTTTTAGTGAGATACTTGTGATTTAAAAAAAGGGAAAACATTTCACGGCACACTGATACTACCTATTTCTGCTGAGTCATGTTCAAAATGACGCAACCATTAAATGTATAAATAACACAGGCTGTTTGATAACTTCCCTGTGGTGATTAGTGTGAACATTTACTTACAATTTTATCCAGTGAATTTAAATATTGCGGATATTTGTGTCGCCATCACCGAGAATGTGCATTATAGTCACATGACTTTTGTTAGTATCAAAAACCTGACTGCATTGTTTTAATTTGAAACAAATAACTGCAAGTTTGTAGAAGTCTTGCTCCCAGTGATGATATATCTGACTAATGACGTATCTGATATCAGATCCAGCGAAATATCAGAAAGCAGCAGAAACCCTGGTGACAATATAATATGCTAATTTTGGGGTATTGCAAGTGTATCTCCTTCCTTTGCTCAGTTCCATTTGCCGCCTTCTGTGTTCACCCATTTCCTTGAATCGTTGTCCTCTGACATCAACCAATTGGCAGTGTATGAAAGGAAACACAAAGCTAGTTATTTCAAGTTATTTGCTTACAAAAGTTACATATTTGCTTTGCTTCCTATTGAAGAAATATAGAAACTGTAGAGTGGTTAGCAACTCTCCAGATGGCGCCACAGTGAACAGGTTTTAACCCTTCAGACCTCAAGTCGGTCAAACCCATAGACTGACACTCCAAGTAGGCCAAACCCACCCGTAGACTGACACTCCAAGTCAGCCAAAACCCAACTGTAGACTGACACTCCAAGTCAGTCAAACCCACCTGTAGACTGACACTCCAAGTCAGCCAAACCCACCTGTAGACTGACACTCCAAGTCAGCCAAACCCACCTGTAGACTGACACTCCAAGTCGGCCAAACCCACCTGTAGACTGACACTCCAAGTCAGCCAAACCCACCTGTAGACTGACACTCCAAGTCAGCCAAACCCACCTGTAGACTGACACTCCAAGTCGGCCAAACCCACCTGTAGACTGACACTCCAAGTCAGCCAAACCCACCTGTAGACTGACACTCCAAGTCGGCCAAACCCACCTGTAGACTGACACTCCAAGTCGGCCAAACCCACCTGTAGACTGACACTCCAAGTCGGCCAAACCCAACCCAAACATCTACTTGTGAAAACACATGAACACATGGACCTTATATTTTCATGTTTCGAATCAATAATAAGTGTGGAAATTGGGACCTAAAGGGTTAAATAGAAATACTGTAATGGTTGTAATTTATGGCCTGTGCAATGCTGGTATCATGTGGATGTATGTATGTATTTCAGGAGACAGACACGTTTGATTTGGAGCATCTGAACTTCAAAACCCTGGCACAGTACTCATACTTGGAGCCTGGCTCTATGAAACACTTGTACCTCTACCACCACGTCTCGTAAGTTATCGCCTAAGACTCGGGACTCTCCTTACTTAAGCTGGCTTACTTCCACTGAGGAGCTATGTTGTAGGACACTTTATGAATATTTAATTAATTAATATCTCATAATATATTTTAATAAATTTTAACTTATAACTATTTATTTAATTATCTGAAATTATGTCATGTATTTTAGTTACTTAATATATAGTGTTTTAAATTCATTATTATGTTTACCAGGATATGTAGATATATGTATATTTCTTAAACATTTCTTTTGATTCCATGTATGTTTTATAATGTGTACACACCCCTGGATATATGGCTCTGTAGAAATGTTAGTAATGATAACAATGTGTCATTTGGAACGAGAATATAATTTTCTCTCATTTATGAATTTCATAAAATGACAGGTAATTTTTAATATTCTGAATGTGAATGCAAATTCGCTTATGTGTTTCTAACAGTCAGTAGATATCTCCATGACACAAAACAAAATACAAATATTTTATTATAATGGTTTGATATGAGCAGAAGCCAGTAACAAAATAGTGTTTATATATTGCATACTTGATGGATGATTTCCTTTTTATCTTTGCAGTGGTCAGAAGCAAATGATTGGTCTCTTCATGCCGATGTTGAAGAAAGCGTCCATCTTTGTTGTTGACACCGTGCGGACCAATCAGATGCCAAACCTCAGCGCCCTTTACAATGCCGAACACAGCGCCAAGTGAGTCGAAATATAACACGTTGCTCGGTGCTGCCACCAGTTGGAAATATGTGAGATTGACGAGATTACAACATTGACATATTTTAGATGTTTAGAGTAAGCATAACTGCAAACGTGGGTAGAAGTTTCTTGTACAATCACCGTTTGTTTGTGCATGCGTACATCCATGTCTGCATATGTACGTGCCTGTGTGCAACAGCAGATTAGTACCGCAAACTTTTTAATATGATAAAAAAATAATAAAAGTAATATATTTCAGAATTCCTGTGTTTCTTTGGACTTGTAGTTTAAGTTTGCCCAGCATTAACATGAATAACAATAACATTTGTGAATGGTGGCAACAATTTTGGCAGTTTGGGGCCTCGCGTAACTTTCAGGCCATCATTCTATGCAAGCAACGCGATATAAGGATACACGTGAGATGTTTCCCGTGATGTACAGTCATGCACTGCTGCAATAGAATAAATTATCTAATGATTGTATAAATGCTAGTGGCTTGAATATGTTTAAACACAATACTGGCTTAGTGGTATGAACATCGGACTACGTGGTATGAACATCGGACTTTGTAGTATGAACATCGGACTTAGAGGTATGAACATCGGACGTTCACATCATGTTCACATCATCTTTCTGCCATTTCGAAGCTACAGCAGTTTTGTTCCCTCCACATTGCTTCAGTTCACTCAGCTGTATGAATGAGTACCTGGCAATAGACAGCGTTGGATATATTAACGATTTGTCTTTGTGCAGTTATTGCAGAATGGCTGAATGCTCCACAGAGAAGTCAGTGATGTTGGAATGAAAGGTCTGCTATGGGATGAAGTTTAATGCACTTTGAGCAGTAGTAAGGACTAGATTCCGCGCTATGTCAGAATTTACGTATACCTTTACTTACCTTTAAATGTTTCAGACTAAACAAAGGAGTGGATGAGGACCTGCTTCCACCGCTGGGTCACACGTTCGAGATACGAGTTGAGAAGGATGTGCGCCAGGTGTATCGTGGGATACAGAGACTCCTGGTGGCCTACAAAGACGAGAAACGTGGTCCGACGTTTATCGCTGTCCAATCTCCTCAAGGTAATGCTGGCATTGTGCGCTCTGTTAAGTTTTTGCCGTCCAACGTTATGTTACTACTAGTATCAGTGAAACAGACAACTGGCACTGGCTCTGTGATTTTATGTAATCCAGCACATTAGATGCCATTGGCTCTGAGCGGCAGAGTTGTGAGTTTTGCAAAGTACTGCAGCATTGCCCTGACACAAAAACCTGTACATGCGCACACACGCCTGCTAAAACATGACCCGTGCAACTTTACAAAACTTTCATTGTGAGAAAACAATGTTTCTAAATTGACCGAATCAAAACCCCTACGAGTTTATGACATATCATCCCAACTGATCCCATTCTCCTCATTCCATGTCTATTCTACTTTGTATTTCCACTTACAGACTTCCAGCGTCTGACGACCAGTATGCCCGCCTTGTGTGACTTTCCCCTGGTTCCCCTACACATCAGTGACGAGTAAGTCCTTCCTTTCATATTTATTTTAACTATTATTGGTGAAAGAACAATATTGATAAAACATAACAGTACAGTCGCTAGTAGTTCTCCTAATTTTCCTTTCTTGTTACTGCCATTTAAAATTCAAGATGGCGGATCTTCCCTAATGCTCACATGTATCTAAGACACAGATGTATTAATATAAAATGGGTATTATCAATGCTAAGTGCTCCAGATACCATTATAAACATAAATGGAATTATTTTAAGTAACATTAAAATAAAATTAGCCCAGTTGGCAAGGTGGGCGGTCATCTTTAATTTGGTAAACTGATCCTGCTTCGAAAAATTGCCACCCTATTTTTTAGGCCTTTATTACCTAAAGATGCAAAATCAAATGAAAGTTTTCTGTTAACAAAGATTCTGCATTGAAACATTGTTTATGACGTACTGGCCTACACTAATTGCAAACATGTTGGGTTAGATCAATGTTTTAGACAACCCCAGAAATAAACACAAAAAGAACTTATAGTGGCACTGTTTTAGGAGATGACACCACAGGGTGTTGGCTTCCATAAAATCAGTTATAATTATTATCTTCACTATATGGGTCGCCATCATTTGTCATCACAATAGTGTCACCACATTTTTTTTCACCACCATTTGTTATCGCAGTTTGTGTCACCACCTGTTATCATCACAGTTTTTGTTACCAGTATTTGTCAACACAATTTGTGTCACCACTATTTGTCACTACAGTTTGTTTCACCACCATTTGTTAACATAGTTTGTGTCACCACCATTTGTTAACATAGTTTGTGTCACCACCATTTGTTAACATAGTTTGTGTCACCACCATTCGTCCTGTTGTAGTGACAACATGTATGGTGTGCTTGACTGGCAGAGGGTTGGTTCTCGTAAGATGTTGCAACATTACCTCAATGTTGCCATGGTGCTGCAGGTAACTCTTCAGAATGTGCTAAAACAATAAAAATTTGCTTTAGAATCAATTAATGCTGCATTCACACAGGGCATAAATGATTTAACTAGGCAGTTTAACTTCACTTGTATGACAATTATGTTGCTTGGAACAATTGTAAACAGGATGCCAGGCGTGGCAAATAATTGTACACGTCATAAACCGGTTTAAAATTAAGTCTGTTAATGTTTTCTATGTGTAAACACGGCATTAGAATGCTATAAAATCAGTAACTGATGTTAAAATGACACTGCAGTCAATCACTTGTGCAGTGTCAAAAAGGTGTTTGTTTAAAGCAGTCTTGAATGGTGAAGTGACGTTAGTCGGTAGATTATTCTGTATAATAATGGTTCCATCTCTTCTCACCAGGTGGTGCTGGAGCAGTGCCGTTACTTCCATATTCCGGTGGGGAATATGCCGGCGGACACTACAATGTTTGGCTGTGATCTGTTCTTTGCCCGACACCTGCAGAAGCACAGCCACATTCTCTGGTGCTCCCCTAGCGAACGCCCCGACCTAGGGGGGAAGGAAGCAGACGACAATCGGTAGGTCACTGAATCAGGGTGATTCATCTTCAACCACCAGAGGGCGTCTCAGTATCCCGCCTGGCGAAACTCTGAAGATTAGCTCTGCCAATAATATCGCTTGCCTTGAAGTTCCAATGGTCTTCAATTCAGCCACACGCTGCTCGTAGAATATTTTGGGAAGGAGATATAGTTATTTGAATACACAATACTGCACAAAGGCTTGTGAGAATGATCGAATGTGTAATTATACTAGGATTCCCGGAAGTTGAGGGCTTCAAATTGGAACTGCAGCGCAGATTGGATGGTGTCTGCACTGTTCTCATGGGCAGTACAGTCGCGACGGGCGAAGTCAATTCTGTTCAATGCATATGAGATCTGTCAGGGGAAATAAACGCAGTCATCACCCCTGGCTTGTGAGAATCAGGTGATTTATTTAGTTATGGAATTAACACAATTAAGTTTCTTTACTTTGGCTTTTATTGGTGTAACAATTATTTTTTAATTAACTTTTTATATGTGTATGCGTTGTTTATGTTTTAGACTGCTGACTGAGTTTGAGGAAAGTAGTTCAGTTGAAGTGAACACGCCAGGATTCTACAACACGGTGTGTGTCGAACTGGACATGGCAAGTCTGGCGGTCAATACACTCATGCAGGTCTGTGGTTACTACCGGTCAACTACTGACTAGGGAGATTATATATCTAAAGAGCAGTCACTGATGCACAATTTGGAAGTATCCAATGGGACTGGTCGTCTGCCGTTTCGGATTTTAGTCATCTAAAGACAGTTGATCCTCTTGGTTATTGCGTTTAGATCACACTGAATCTTTGTCACATTGGATGTGGATCATATTAGTTGATTTCAAAAGAAAAAACTAGGGGTTTTCATGCAAATTTAAGAACTTTTTTTACAAGAAAATCACAAAAATCATTTAAGCTATTTATTCAACGATCAGAACTTTATCGTGCTTCACCAGAATAATCATGAGATTGTCAGACCTACCATTCCAGATTGTCCGGAATCATTCCGGAAAGTCACCTCAAATTACGGTATTACGGCGAGGGATGAAAATATTACGGACTGTCACCATGTTCGCCAATCACTCAAATTTAGCTTCCACTATATTCAACAGGTGGCAGCATATGTATGCAGCATGTTGTGACATGGTTTTTCATTCACCGAGTCTGGTCGTAATCTAACCAATAGGAAACAGCGTTATGACAAATTCGCATTTCCGCGATCAAACAAAACAAAGTCACGCGGCACGAAGTGAGTGTTGTACTTGTAGTGTTAGGCCAACTGACTGTACTAAGACTAAGTTAGTGTATTTACCTTACCTTACCTATCCTCTTCGGGCCTTGTGGCCCATAAGGCTGCTGTGCGACTCCGCCATCTCACCCTGTCAACAGCTATGTGTCTGGCTTTGCTCCAAGTTGCCCAGCCCAGTTGCTTCCGTTCTTTTTCCACTGTGGTTCTCCACGTTGTTTTTTGGTCGACCAACTTTTCTTGTTCCTTAGTGTAGTTATTGAGGAGTGTAGTCTATAATTTACAGTCACTAGACTAGGCGATGTCGATGACAGCGTAATGTAATGGTTTTGCCGTCACTACCCCCCCCCCGGTGACAATAAAACTAAAAATCAGTAAGTTTTTGGGGTAGGCAGGTCTGGATTGTGCTACTTCTTAAAATAATAAATATTCAAGTTATCGTTTAAACTTTTGAGCTATAAAAATTCAAAGAGCGGCATCTTCTGCATGTGTATATTCTGGCAGTAATCAAGCAGGATTCAATGCTCATTGGTATGACTGGATGCCGTAATGGTGGACGAGCCGCAGTCTTCCTTGATAGTCTTTGATACTGACATGTTTTGTTGCCACAGTCGGGCCACGTGAACGACTACGAGGGAGCGAGTGCGGCAAGCTTTGACGTCATACCACAGACCTCATTAGAGGACATGATCCAAGGTCAAGGTGCTGCCACCATGCTGGCGAGTTATGACGAGACCGCACTTTGTTCCGTCACTTTCAGGTTCGACAACGTATCATTTCGAATTTCAGTTACATATTGTATCTGTATAAAACTAGTTCAGCGGTAGACCATAGATCAGTTTTAAACTTCTGTTTACTCTGTTTCCAATGTACTGTTTCTGTTTATACCCCCAGTTGTAGTTTTATTGTTCCTCTGTTTTATCCAAACATTTATCTTTGACTTTCTTATTTAATCCTGTAGTGAATATGTTTATTCATGTCGCTTTTGCCCATTATTGCAGCAGGGATGAATATACTTTAGGAGTCATTTGCAGTTGTCAACATTTACCTATTCATACAAAGCAATTCTTCAGTAAAATGTAGGTCTCTCGGTGGCATGTATTATAAAACGTGTGCTGCCGCCTAGTGTCCCTGACCACCATTTTGTGTCGTGCAGTGCCGCGCAACGAACAGTTACGCAACTACTGTTATTTACTAGCTGCCATCTTGGAAATTAACAGTTTGGCACGTCGTGTTCGAAAAGACAAACGAATTTGGTTGAATTGCTCTTTTAATAGTTTAATGACCTGGAATGTGACACAATGGAGATGTTAGAGAAACACAAAGCACTAACGAACTATTGTATCCAGGAGAAGTGTGAGAAAGAAATGGCAGTCTTGAATAACGAACTCGATGAACTGAATGGCTACTGGGCTGGCAAGAAATATGATGGCCACACAGTCACTTATGTACCTGTGTACAGTCAAGCAGAAACAGCACATGGTGACTACGAGCTTGTGGCCAAAATGTTCAAGTTTGAAAGCAACAAAAGAAAATCTGCAGCTTTCTGAACATCTGGATAAGTTTCTTGTGTTCCACATGGACAGACGTCTCGGCATGGCTGTCTTCCGTCGAGGGGCCTCTGGCTCCATCGCATGTCCATGTATGCAGTGACAGTCAAAGGAAATCAGTCAGCCGCCAACTACTGACAAATGGCTGTTTTCGCCGATCTACAACATCCACGCCAGCTGGTGAAGGCCATCGGTTTACACAGCAACCCAGATGAGCACCTCGTAGATGTTGACAGATACAAGGCATGCAGCAAATGCAGATATGTGTACAGCAGTGCCACTGATGCCACTTGTGGAGCGCAGTAGCACAGTGGTAAGAGCTTCGGACTCTCGACTGAGAGAACCCGGGTCCGAATCCTGTGCAGTGGTGTCAAACCTTGGGCAAATTCGTTTACTCTGCATTGCTTTAGTTCACTCAGCTGTATGAATGAGTACCTGGCTATAGACAGTGGTGGATGTTTGTGTACGAATAATCTTCGCGCATTAATTGCAGCATGGGAGTAAAGTGTAAAGCGCTTTTGGCATTCCTGATGACTGGATACTGCGCTATATAAGAACTTACGTTTTGATGAAGCTCGACACATGCTACACATCCATGGTGTCAAGCGAGTGGCTGAGCCTGAGGATGATGCTACACATCCATGGTGGCAAGCGAGTGGCTGAGCCTGAGGATGTTGCTACACATCCATGGTGACAATCGAGTGGCTGAGTCTGAGGATGATGCTACACATCCATGGTGGCAAGCGAGTGGCTGAGCCTGAGGATGATGCTACACATCCATGGTGGCAAGCGAGTGGCTGAGCCTGAGGATGATGCTACACATCCATGGTGGCAAGCGAGTGGCTGAGCCTGAGGATGATGCTACACATCCATGGTGGCAAGCGAGTGGCTGAGCCTGAGGATGATGCTACACATCCATGGTGGCAAGCGAGTGGCTGAGCCTGAGGATGATGCTACACATCCATGGTGGCAAGCGAGTGGCTGAGCCTGAGGATGATGCTACACATCCATGGTGGCAAGCGAGTGGCTGAGCCTGAGGATGATGCTACACATCCATTGTGGCAAGCGAGTGGCTGAGCCTGAGGATGATGCTAGACATGATCACAAATGAGTAAAACTGAGTGAACATACTTTTTGCCCTTTCGAACCTTGGGCAAGTTCATTTACTTCATGTGGCTCCAGTTCACTCGGCTGTATAATGAGTACCTGGCTTTAGACAATAGTGGATAGTTGTGAACAAATAATCTTCATGCAGTAACTGCAGTGTGGCTTAATACTTCCCAGAGATGTTGAGATGGTGTTCGAATGAACAGGTCTGACAGGGGGTAAAATGTAAAGCGCTTTGAGTAATACTTTGCTATATCAGAACACAACCTTTTTAATACTTCCATGTGGTTGTCTGCATTAATTAGTTATTATTGGGAGCAGTTAACTTAATCTTACACAAAATTCTGTCATGCTAATTAATACCAATTAACACTGTATAACTTTGTGTTATATTTACTGTCAGTGACCAATTATAAAACACCTTTTTGCCATTAAATCTCAACATATGTCCATTTTGTTTTATGGGTCCAGAGTGAATGTTTTGCTAGCAAGGGCCAGTATATGTAGGCATTTAAGGCCAAAATAGGTTCAGCTGCATCGAATTACATAGAATATATAACCTGCTACAGCATTGTGGGTAAAAAGTTGCAAAATTGTGAAATTGAATTCTGTATCTTTTTCAATTCCACAGATCGTGAGCTTTAAAATGATACCTCATTTGTTGAAATATCTCCAGTAGTTTTTGGCATATTGCTAAAATTGAAGCAAATATTTTAAGAAACGAATTAATCTTTACTTATATTACATATTGTTTTTAAATCTATGGTTTCATAAATGCATGCATTTAATTTTGTGTTGTGGAAAATAAACAGAACATTGAAAAACAAGATTATAAGATGTGCATTTCTGCCAAAATAAAAACATGGGATATGATCTTGTTAACTATTTTGGCTCTTCTGCAGAATAGGCATCTGTGACTTAGTACCTGATTCGCCGTGGCAGGTGACAAGTATTTTCTATCATCTACACCTATTGATGACGTTTATCATGTAACTTACTCTCTTCTGTTCCATCTCTGTTAGGATCTTGAAGAGTATGGTCCACGGCTGGATCCGAGATGTCACAACCTACCAGAATGTCTTTGCTGACCATCAGATTATGCACTTCTACCGGTCAGTTGGTTACTTGGTCAGGTGTCAGTAGGGGACAGTGATCGGTGGGCTTATGACCAGGAGCTAACAAAATACCATGAATTTTTTACTGCCTGTGTTAGATTAGTAATAAAATTTAGTCTGCTTTTTTATTAATGCAGTTTTAAAACTTGCCACATTTAGTAATGTAGATGTAATTTAAATAATACTTCATTGCCATCTAGACTAAAAAATGTATAGGTATCGTTTAAGAACTTGTCATATCTAAGAGCACCAAAATGAAAACCATTCCCATACGTCACATGCACATGCAGTTGTGTATGCCCGCATGCACGCACGCACGCACGCACGCACGCACGCACGCACGCACGCACGCACGCACGCACGCACGCACACACACCCACACTATATTTGAAGACAGATTTTGTTCTTGGAACTTTTTTGCTCTCAGCAACTCTCACTCACTCCTTCTTTCACTCCTTCCCTCCCGCCCTCCCTTCCTCCCTCCCTCCCTCCCTTCCTCCCTCCCTTACTACCTCCCTCTCTACCTCCCTCCCTCACTCCTTACCTCCCTCACTCCCTACCTCCCTCTCTCTCTCTCTCCCTCTCTCCCTCCCTCCCTCCCTCCCTCCCTCCCTCCCTCCCTCCCTCCCTCCCTCCCTCCCTCCCTCCCTATATATATGTACACTCAACTGTACGGTAGCAACTGCTTGCAGGTTTAATAACATATCCAAGAAATACCTATTTTTTATTCCTTTTACATTTCCGTGTCAAACTCTATTTGAGACGACCCCTCCATGTAACACCTCCCGTGTCCTGTAGGTGGCTGCGTGCGCCCCAGAGCCTGCTCTACGAGCCTGCGTTGCGTCGTTCCCTGCACAGTCTCATGAGGAAGCTCTTCATGCAGTTGATGGCGGAGTTTCGTCGACTCGGCTCGGTCATCGTACACGCAAACTTCAACCACCTGATCATCTCGACGAAGAAACGACGCGTCATCGATGCTCTCGCCTACGTCGAGTACATCACGAACAGCATCCGGTCACGTGACCTCTACCAGATGATTGACATCTCATACACGCAGTGCTGGGAGGTGCTCATGTGGCTGGACTCGGTACGGGAGCAATCTCCATTTACGTGACTGTTGTGGCTGTACTATCTATAATTGTTATGTATGTAATTTATAATACTATACACTATGTTATGTAATTGTGTATTTGTATTTTTGTACTTTAATAACGTTGAATTATGATAATTATTACTGTTTAGTATTATTCAGTTTAGTATTATTGAAAGGGGGCTCCAATGTTATCGACATGTTATGTCTTAACAGGAGTCTCCGTGACCTTTACTTTTATGTTAAATATTTCAATTTGTACATTTATAATTCAACTAAATCTTTGTGTCTCTGTCATATTTTTTTACTACTTGTGACTTTATTTGTTTGAGAATTTACCTCTGTGACTTCTCTCGTTCATTACTTTACTTGTTTGTGACTTTGCTCATTTTGTGACTAATTTGTGACCAGTTTTTGTGACTACTCATTTGAGACTTTATTAATATGAAACTTCAATCATTATGACTTGTTTGTGATTTGACTTGTTTGTGACTTTCACTCATTTGTGACTATTCATTTGTCACTTCACCCATTTTTAACATTATCCATTTGTCACTTCACCTGCTTGTGACTGTAATCGTTTGTGACTTTACCTAGTTATGACTACTCAGATGTGACTGCTCCGTTGTGACTTTACTCATCTGTTCCTATTCCAGGCCAACCACGGGGGAGTGAAGGGAAAACTTCCAAAGTCAGTCATCAACCAAGATCCCACCTGTGTCTCCCAGAGCCAGGGAGGGGACAGGGAGAAAGACAGGGAGGCAGGGAGCAGTGAGGAGGACGAGCCCCGGGGAGGGGAGAGAGAGGGGGAGGAGGAGAGGGAGGAGGTGTTGAACCAATCTGATGATGATGAAAACACGGTGAGATTCTCGCTTCTGGCCTCGTTGTCATGACGACGGAGGAAGGGATGTTTGGTAATAAATAAAGTAATTAAATAATTTATTTAAATAATAATCTTTATTTTATATAGCACCATATTCATAATGTAGAAATAGTTAAAATTAAGGCAACATTTCTTGTTGTCGTATGTTGCCACTGCAAAGTGGGTATTAATTAAGTCGTGAAATTGAGATTTGTACCTTTTTGGATGCCACGGATTATGAGCTTTAAAATTATACCTCATTTGTTGAAATATCTTTAGTAGTTTTTGTTTATTGCAAAAATTTAAGCAAATTTAGAATATCAATGTTTTGAGATATGAGTTCATTTTTATTGATGTCTATTGTTTTTAATATCTGGGTTTGTAAATGAATGTAATTTATTTGTTTTGGAATCTTTATCGAGAAAAGTAAAATGGACATTGACAAATTAGATTATAAGGTTTTTGCCCAAATTAACTGTCCTAAAAACTTTGGTAATTTAATAAAATAATTATGTTGTTTCTATGTACCAATAATTAACATTGAGGTTTTTTAATTGACCCAAAGTACGTGGTGTACGTAGAGTTGCAGATGTCCTAGGTGGTTTTTGACCAAATTAAATATTTCTTGGGTTTAAAATGTGTTCTTAGTTTGATTACGCCATGAATTATTTCTGCTATTTTGCGGTATCGTAATGTTTTGTTACTTTTTGTGTTCGTGACTTATTTTAGCCGGATATTGAGATGAACTGGAGCCTGATGAGGTTTCTGCCGGTAGCCGCAGCTTGCCAAACAAACTTCAATGTAAGTCATTGAATCACCCTCAAGTCTCAACCTTTATAGCTTTATATGTGCATGCCTATTACGTGTGTAAGTTTAACTTGGCATGTACCAAGTCGTTATGTAGGTATGCGTGGAAATAATCTTCTTATTCGGCATGTACGTTGCTTCCAGATTCGGTTAAATTAATAAGTTTAGTTTAACTGTCTAAATCTGATGTGGGTTGAATGAAGCTTTCATCACCCTCACGATGCCTTCGTCAGCATTAAACTGAATCACTCTCTGTCACCATATGGTGTTATCGGGTGTTTGTCACATGACAACAGTTCCACGAATCTCGCAGGAAAATTATGATAAACAACAGCAATGTCACATGACGACCATTACTGATTCAGTACAACGTTGATGAAGGTATTTCTAAACCTTTGTCTTCTTGCTTCTTCTTAGGGATCAACTCAGAACATCGATGTCCGATATCAGACAAAATTACTTTTACGCAATGCAACAAGACAACACCAGATATGGAAGAAATGTGGCCAGAATAACCTTCTGACATTTATTTAATATTCACCCGATAATTGGATGAGTTGTTAGCTAAAACACAATACAATCAAATGTGGGCCATTTGAGGTCTTAAACATTGCCCCATTTATTTTATCTATACATTCTAAAAACAAGGCCCACATTATAGAATACCATACTTAAATTATGGTAATACACCAGAACTATTAAAAAGACGCCTCCCAGACATTTAGACGATTAAAACTACTAACTATTACCACATCCTAGAGAGAGGTGGGGCCATTCCGCCTTCCGCCACACCGTTTATTAATCCTATTTTAATTACCGCCCTAAAAACCCTGCGTACACTTGAAGGAGGAAAAAGCTTTAAGGCAAAACCTCGTGTACCATTTAGAAACAGGGAAAAGCGTCAGCAAAGCTAAAATTAACACATGTGCGTGTTGTGAAAATCCCATACATACTTATAACTAGTCTTATGGCAGGAGGGGAGGGAGGTGGAGTCAAAACTGATACGATATTCGATAAACAACTGAACACGAGGAATTTCAAATGTGGCCGCTGCTGGAGGTGCAGTGGCCTTTTATGTCCTGAATGGTCGGACTAGGTTTTACTGTATCACTACGCTAAAGCGCGGGAAGGCCGGCACGCCTTCAGGCTATTGGACTCTGACCTGGTCAAGGTACAGTGTCAGCTTGTTTACCTAGCCTGCAGGCTGGCTCTAGGACTTTAGTGTTGCCTTGGTTGCCTCGCGTAAAACTTGTTATGCAATGTAATCGCATAAATCCCTTTGTTTGATGGAGGGGGGTCACAGGCAATTCCATATGGCCATCGGACATCGATATTTTACGCTTCAGACCGATACTGTTAATATATTGATATATCAACGTTCACAAACATTAGTCTGAGAGGAGGCTGTGGCGGGGCTGAGGCCAGATGAAAGTAATTTCATTTGACAGTGGACAGCAACGTTCTGAGACGATCCCTTACGTTATGATAATACAAGATACATTGTCGTTGGTTTCAGATGATCGTAGCGGGCTACATCCTGGCCGTGTATCAACATGGGGAGGAGACCGGGAGGGGTGCTACTCCCGGAAGTACCCCAGTCAGGAGGAAGAGCAACTCCCAGACTCAGGTAACCCTCCCCGAGGGTCTTGAGTTTCCCCGACTCCCACCCCCGTTTTTTCACATATTTTATAATCGCCGTGTTTAATGGTATTTCTGGCAGTGTAAGTTTTAAAGTAATATCTGGATTTAACTATCAAGTTATTTCTTTGAAATGAGGCATTTAAAACTTTGAGAAAGTATTTATGAATATACTACCTGGTATTGTACAAAATTCAGAGAGTTTAGTTTCCTGCTATCTCATCGTAATTAATTGTGTCAATTATTTTTCAACAGGGTTTATATTGTGTTTTTTCATCTGTGGGTGTTTTAATTCTCATTTGTTATTTATATTGCGTTATATGTATCTTTATATAATGCATAGAAATTAACTACTTATTACGTGTATCGTCTGAAATGTATAATTCTGTAAGTTTACGATTATTATAGTAACGGCAACACTGCCCATTTAATGTTTTATTACAATATTCTTGATCCAGAAATATAAAGGTAATGATATTTATTTGGAGAATATGAGAGACAGTAAAGTTAACTATTATGAAAAGGTTGACTATTTAAGAAGTACTACCCCGTATAGTTGACTGTATGTTTGGTCGCTGCTGAAAAGTCGCCGTGTTGTCATGGTTACAGCTGGCCGATGGAACTGACACACCGGAGCTTGTCGAATATTGCCAGAAGTTAGTTCAGGAAGACATGTGTCAGCAGATGTTCCTGTGAGTCACACTGATAAATGTTCCCCTGTAAATTCTCATACTAGTCACTGTTGAAGTTTATTGAATCCGTTACCTGAAATTAGCCATTGTTATTATTAGCAGGAAGTTTGCTGAATCAGTTGTATTTTCAATTTAAACACGTTTATGCAATATATTCCAATTACAGGGACAAGTAGCTGTTTAGTATTTGAATGTTGTGTTTACAATTTTAAGGACATACACTGCTGCTAAAATGACACTTTTTAACAAAAATACTCAAAATGTGATTCTGCTGTATTCTGATAGCATTATATGTTTACTATTAATAAAGATCTCTTTTATAATGTTTACATACCTCTAAATAACTTATATTCATGGATAAAGTATGCCTCTGTCATGTAATAAATCCCATTACCGAATCTTTGACAGCCATTTACACCCGTTTGCTAATTTTAACCAGTGTTTTCCTGTTTGGAAACATCATATCTCTAGAAGCAGTGATGCTGCATTAATGAAATCTTGACTGATGTGTTTAAAAAAAATTGAAATATATTTGTTTAATAAATAATTCCAATACATAAAATATCTCTTCGACATTGTATAGAATAAGATGTTGTAAATAAGAAATAGAAAGAATTACATTGATTACTGTATTACTGGAGGAGCTACGTTTCCAAATTATGCTATGTTTTCCCTACACTGTATCCGGCAGCCATCTTTGATTGGTGCCATGGAAATGGTGGTTTGGCAGAAAAAATTTAATATATCTTTCAGTAAGACCTACTCTACAACTTGGGCACAAAACATTAATTAGGCATTTAAAAAATGTAATCTAGCTGACATATCTCTCCATAACATTTTATAGGCCAAACTTTCTAATTGTAAGCGCTGTTTTGTACTTATCAATTGCAATTTGGTGGGAACTATACCTCCTACATTTGTCATGTATTCTAGTATTAAGAAAAATATATATTAATAAATGAGGGATGGACGTTGTACCTTTAATATTCCTCATTAAATTTGATGCTAACATTTCCCCTGTAAATCCCCCAGTTGTACAAATTTCTCCAGTCTTTGGAGAAGACATTAATAACAAGAATATTTACAAATTACAGAATCACACAGAAGATCCAGAAGAAACTTGCATATCGCCGTGGTGACCACAACGATCTGTCCAATGAGTTTCCCACGCTTCCTGGCTCGCATCTGTCACTGCGAAACCCAGCTCTGGAGTTTGTGAAGTCAGTTTGTCATGTAAGTAACTCTAATCAAAATGAACATAGTGAAGCATCTGGCTCCGAAAAAAATGAATCAATCTGATTAGTGTCTAAATCTCTTTATGGTGAAATTGAAAATAAATGCATATCAATCTTTCAACATCACGGGACCTCTGTAATTAATAAAAGGTTGGATCAAAAGAACAATTTCCAATATGGCTAGATTTGCGGAACAATCACTTGCAAAATTACTCATGAATTTTGACCAAAGTTGCGGAATGACCGATCATGTCTTTTTCTTGAAAGAAATAATAATCTAATTGTTCAGGCAGTACTGTGTCACTAAACCAACACATGATTAACCACTTGTATCAAAGGATCTTAATTTTGGTAACTTTTTAATCGTCAGATTGCCCTACAGCCACCATAACAACTGATTAAAAATACAAGATGGTGGCCATTTTGTTACCAAATTGCCACCATCTTGTATTTTTTCAGTTGGCTATTCAACTTTATTTGAAGAATGACCCAATGAGAATGTCTAATCCAAGTTTCTTGTTGTATCACCATTTGCGTGATTGTACTCAAAATCAGCCCTCATCTGGTTTTTTTACAGGTTCTCTCATTGGACACGAACATTTCACAGAATATCCGAAAAATGAAGCGTGATTTGCTCAAGTTGATCAACATTCGGGAATTCTCCAACGAAGCCATCTTCAAAGATCCTTGTTTGTCGTACGTCCTCCCGGAGGTGAGTCCAGTCGCAGCCACCAGGTGGCAATGTTGTCCAGGGAATAGTCATTTATGCAAGCATCAACACAAGTCATGAATAGTGATGAAATAAGGCCAAATGAATGACGTTTATTAAAGAGATTAAGTTAAAGAGAGAGAAATGTGGGCTCTACATCCCAAGGCCAGGCCTGTGACTGAGCCCATACTAGTCTCCTGTACCTCTGGATGACAGAGCCCACATTTCGGCATATACAACATTAGCAGTATTGTTATAGATATATAAAACAACAGCATTACTACTGTAATCACAGTAGACCTTATGCACTATACCGTACTAACCAAGCACACCATTCATTCACACTAACTATAATCCAAACTACCTGCTGAAGAGTTACACTATATCAAGATTTAGCCTAAACCTATAAGTGGGGCCATTACGCCACAGGTCACTGAAACATGTGACCATCCCACTACAATCTAATCCCTGTTAACGATTTTGCCCAATGATTCTTGTATGTTGCGCCTCTGAGCTCATATTCCTGGGGATATAGCCGATATAGAAGTGTATTATTATTATTCCGACGAACACAGTCCACGTGGTTGATCCATGCAGCTTACAAGGCGGTAGCACCCTTGCGGGGTTTGCTGAAGAAGGGTGTATACATTAATATGCTAACTTAGGAGCATTATAAGTGTATCTCCTCCCAGGTGCCAAGGTCCACCCGCCTCTTTCTATGTTAATTTGCTTGCTGGGACCATTGGCCTCTCATCTACCAGTAGGCGATCTACAGAGACCGATGTGAGCGCTGTATAGTTTGTTTTTAATATTCAAGTCTTCATTACTTTCTGCATATTTGTAAACTTTTAAAAGCACAAACTCCACTGTACCGAGTTTATAAATTAATTGTAACTGTTACTTTGTACTTTATCTCTTATAATTCATATTGCATTTAACACATGTTTTAGTTCGAGAAGGGCATAGTGCCTCATAAGTCGCACGACTTCAGCTATGTCCCTTCAGCAGCAGCAGTGCATCATGTTGTGTAGTTGTATTATGTTGTTGTTGTTGAATAGACTTTTCATTCATTCAATAATGGAGTTGACGCAATGAGTGTCTACTAGGCAGAGACTGGCGCTACATAAGATCACTTTATTGGTGTTATTACTGCTACATTTTATGTCTTGGACCATATATTCCTACTTTTCATATAAGGTGCAGGAAACTTTGCTATGGCACCAAATGTAATGCCATACATTTAAACATATTTGATTAATTTATTCAGGACAAGGCCTTAGGTGATTAATCGTTTACTGACGTTTTAGAGATAACATGAAATATAGGTAAGTAAGTTGTTTTTTTGATTGCAGGTGATCTGTAAAGGTTGCAATCACATCCGCGACCTTGATCTCTGTCGAGATCCATATCTACCAGCAGATGGCAGCATGGGGTAAGTTTAACAACTGATTCAGTCACCGCACGGTTACCTACTGTTTTTGATCTCCAGTGGTTGTTTTGAAACTCTTGTTTTCTCATTGGTTAAGCTTGATACGAGTTATGTAGCCTCTTTTCATTAGTTGTGTTGTTGGTCCCTAGGTGGTGCCACTATCTTTGGCTATGTGAAGATTTCAATTTTCCACAATCATGACCACACATAAATGATATACTTATGCACAAATGGTGATTTCTGCATGTCCAGCCAGCTCATTGAAAAAGATCTTCTCTGTGATCGTTTTGTTTATTATTTTGGTAACAAACAGACACTGCTTGTGGTATAAAGAACCACCTAAAGAACAGTCCTAACGTGTTCCTTATAGTATACATAAATGCCTCCCAAAGAAGTTGAGATGATGTTCAATTGAACAGGTCTGCCAGGGAGTAAAGTGTAGTGTTTTGAGCAGTCCGGAGGACTGGATACAGCACTATATAAAAACTTACCTGCACTCTCTTTACAGTGAGCATCCATAGTGTTTTAGCACGGTTATACGGTTATTGTCCCACCTCCATGAGTGGTTTATGTTTACAGGGCCACCTGGGCATGTGTCCAGTGTAAGACAACATACGATCTGGAGGAGATAGAGCAATCCCTGCTGGACGCTGTCCACCGCAAGTCCATGGCCTATGTCCTACAGGACCTTGAGTGCAAAAAATGTCACGGAGTAAGTCTCTGTTCATTTGTCTCTTGATGTCCTGTTGTATTTTTGCTGTATTCCTATATTGTGCTACTGTTATTTTTTAATTACAAGTATTAGTATTTGTTCTATTTAGCAATTCTAGACCATGTTTTAATAATTTTATGAAGAAAAATGTCACAAAGTAAGTCAGGTTAATTTCTGTTCATTTGTCTCTTCATGTTCTAATATATTTTTATTGTATTCCAATATTGTGCTACTGTTATTTTAAAATAATAATTATTAGTGTTTTATCAGTTGATTTGTTTACTTATTTATGGAGCCATTCTAGACCTTGTCTTAATCATTTTTATACTGTGAAGGTTATGAAAAAGTTAAACAATCACTAGGAAATATTTACTTATTAACAACTGATGTATGAACCAGGTTGCATGGACACAAGGAAATCATTACTGTATCGAACATCCATCGTCATTGAGTATTTCATCAGTACTCATCAGAAAGCTGTCAGCTCTCATTTTATATATATATTTCCATTGCCAGCATTTACACCGTAGTGGGTAATTTGTTCCAGACACCAGCATTCGAATAAGCAGAAGATCGTTTTGTAGCTAGAGCTTGAATCTGGGATATATAATCCAATCGAGTCATGTTGAAGTTTTTAAGCACGTTTTCTAGACATACAGGCACCAACATATGGAAACAATTATGTGTTCTGAAAGCTTTATAAAACATGTATACGTTTCCTATATTGGTTTAATTTGATCCAGGTTGTGTTACAATGGTGTTTTAAATCTTGACTTTTGAAGTAGTCAGTGACTATTGGAAAAACCTGACAACAAATGTTGTTTTTATTTGTATTTGTTCAAACAAATAGTAGATAATATTCTGTTAGAATTAATTTCCTATGTCTAATTAGATAATTTGTAGGCAGTCATTCTTGAATGCCAACATTTTCTGTAAATTACTCCACATTTATTGGGGACATATCGATGGGAATAAGACAGTAATAGCTTGTATAACATTACTATATTTAAAACTGGAATACTATTGTCATTAGAACCGGAAATGTTGTAGTGGAAATGTTTTTTAATAATATTCTCATGATGGCATCTTTTCATCACACATTTAGATGATAAATTTGAAACAAATTGTTTTATCGAGATGGTAATTAATTATAATATTTTATTATGGTTAAGAATATTTAGTTTTATGCTGTTTACGCAATCCTTTTAGGACAATTAATTTCATACCAGATCAATATGAATTACTGCCATCTCACAGTGTGACATTTGTCATTTTTTAGGTAAAAGAAGCGAATCTGTCGAGTTACTGCAAGTGCGCGGGAAGCTTTCGGACAACCATATCGGTGGACAGCTTCGCTCATAAGATGCTGACATTTCGAAATATTGCCAGGTATAGTACAAAGAAGTTATTGACAAATGTTGTTTTAATCAAATATTACCACTGCAGACAGGTGTGAACATTTGGTAAAGGCATTTCCCATACTTAGCATTAAAAAACTAAGATTGTTTCATGTCCAACCAAAACTTCTGCTCATGTTGTACAGGAGCATCATAGAATCAGTGTTGACGTATTGTAGTATCTGGTTCTTCCCTGCTTTATCTGTCTCGAACAAAAACATGCTTCTTCGCATCTGCAAAATTGCTTCCAAGATCATAGGCATTCCAACACCACCTGTCTCTCAGCTGTGTGAACGCACGATGATCACAAAAGCATGTGCAGTTGGCAATGACCCTGCCCACCCACTGTACAGAGTTTGACCTTCTTCCGTCTCAAAGATGATACCGGTTTTGGATTATATGTCGAGGAAAATAAACTGGATACTGAAAGATTTTATTAAAGTTATGCTTTTTTGCTAGAATCACAAAATTTATGGAACATGGCCTTGACAGCTTTTTTTGGCTTTGGTGCAGAATAAGCCTGTGCCACTTAATATCTGGTTCACTTGGCGGGTGACACGTAGCTGGGTGTTTACTCGGCTCAATTGCAGTGTCTAGAGTTTGTTTGTTCACTCTACGTTGCTCCAGTTCACTCAGCTGTATGAATGAGTACCTGGCTATAGACAGTGGTGGGTATTTGTGTATGGATAGTTTTTGCGCAGTAATTCCAGGGAAGTCGAGATGGTGTTTGATTGAACAGGTCTAGGTCTGTCAGGAAGGAAAGTGCAAAGCACTTTGCGCAGTCCTAAGGACTGGATATTGCGCTATATAAGAACTTGCCTTTATCTCTTTCAGACACTATGACATGTCACTGCTGGAGGAAACCGTCGACTGGCTACTCAAGAGAAACCCGCAAGTGTCGACTGTCGTCTAGAGAGAGGATGTTACCAAAGGTTGTCACTGTCAAGATGGATGTGATTACAAGGTCACACTGTAGATGGCGCTACGTGGGTGGTTGCTACTGGAGACCAACTGACCAATGGACATCTTCACATATCACAAAGTCATGAGATATTCATAGATCATAAAGTCATCACATTTTCATGGATTAAATAGTCATGTCATTTTCATAGATCACAAAAATATGACATTTTGATAGATCACAAAGTCATGCCATTTTCAAAGTCATGGGAAGTGTGAACCAACTGGATTGCAGAACACATTGGACCAATTGGACCATAGATTACATTGGAAGTTGGACCAATCAGATTGCAGATTACAATCGGGTGCTTTTGTTCCTTCTTTGTTGTATGAATAAAGAAGTTTGTACATGGAATTAAACTGAAATCAAAAATAGATTAGCGAGCGAAAAATGAACAACTCAAAACTCGTCACAAAAACACGTTTTTGAATGATTGCTAGTACCATTACGGTTCATCGGATCCCAACAATCTTGATATCGTTTGAAAGCTTATGCATTCTGCTATTCAAACGATGTTGGTTTGGCACCACTATCTGATTTCATTGTATTCTTCACCCACTATCAAATGGCTGCAAAAATGACATACTTGAAGTAAATGTGACATCACAATCACGTATATCAACCAACCAACGCAACAAATTTGGACCTGTTGGTTGGCGTACATTATGACGTCATGCTGACGTAGAGATATATCGGTTTCGCTGTGATCAAAGCACATCAGTTTCACCACAGTTTAAAAGTGGGTGGAGCTTATAACATGAAATTAAGAAATGGTGAAGTGAGCATGTCTGACCCTATGCAAATGAGAAAAACGGTGCAGCAATTGGAAGATTAGTGTATTGAGTATCCGCCGCCAACATCGCTTGGAACCGTACAGAACACACAAAAAACAGCACGATTGTACATCCATTTATAAGTGTTCTATGAACAATTACCGAGATATCTAGATGAAACTAGAATAACAAAAAGTGCATCCTTTCAAATGATACCAAGATCATCGGAATAGGATGAGCTGTGAGGGTTCTAGTGCCCTTAAAATTTAATGTTTTTGGACGTGTTCCAAGTTCATGTTTTGCTTGCTTATTCAGAGCTAGATTTGTGACTGTACGTATGAGTGCACATTTTTTTTCTCCTAAATGCTTTGCATCTTGGGCACCAAACCAAAAGATCATCTACAAAAAAGAAACGTATTGATTTTGTTAAGCATTTAAAATGTTAATTAATTGTTCACATGACATGTTTTCTGCATGTTCTCAGCTACACAAACCATCCACCAATCAATAGCAAGAATTACACTTACATAGGTGCTATAGTTGAAACATGCAACGTTTCGATCCGTCTACAGCGGATCTTGATCCAATGTAAGTTTAATGCTTGCTACCGGGTATTCAAATTTAATCTTGGAGCCATGAACAATTTCTTCCATATCTACCAGTCAGTTGAGGGTGTTTTATGTAACTTGCAACAATCACAGAAAACATGCAGTGTTGCAAAAAACTGCTCACATTTGCATCATAACAAAACGTCACTTCGGGAAACCATCTGCTGCATCTGTGGGTATTTGCGTTTCATTCTGCCCAAGAATTTGTGCCATCATTGTCGTTATTAATGTTGCCTACAGAGTGTCACATTTCACGGCAGCAGATAACATAACTAGTATAAATAACGTATAAATAACGTTAATTTTATTCACAAGTCATTTCACACATTTCATTTATATTGCCATATGCTGCCAACAAGCACCAGTTTCTCGACTTTCAGCAATTATACATCTTTCAAATATACTGTGCGTTTAACTTTACCTGAATCCACACGTTTTATTTTAACTTTACCTGAATCCACACATACCTGTCGTACTAACAAGACCGCACTGTAACGGGTGCCTGCAGTAACTGAGATCGTGTAACAATTGGTAACGGTCAAATCAAAGAAATTTATGGACAACTTATATCCATCGTTTTTGCAGGCAGACAACAAGATTTTGGGGGAAATCTGAACATTAGAGAAATTATTACAAACATAATTATGGTGAATCCTTGGTGTCGAAATATATGTACATACCTACAACATGACATCGGAGCAAGAAACATGAATAAATACATCTTTGTGTTAATAGATAAATATACATAATGTGAAATCAAATAGATCAAAACTGCTACCGATTCAGAACCGCTGTTTGAAGTGTTATCCACAGCTACCGAATAAATGTGTTACCACGGAAACAAAATTATAAAAGCACCTGGTGCTCAGTCTGAACCGTTTCCAGTGTTGACATAATAATAATAATGAACTACAAAATAATAGTCAACTGAAACAGTTGAAAGCACATGCAGGATTAACTCGGTGAACTGTTCAAATGAGAACATCCTTTTAACTCCATTTTAAATAAATTGTAACAATGTGCCACATGGAGCTAACCGCCATCTTGGGGGTCGTGGGGTCACAGAAATTTACTTGTAAATTGTTTACAATGCACACAATGGCAAAACTTCACCGGTTTTGAGCTTCACATAAGAAACGTAACATAAAAATCCAAGAACATATTTGGTTATGATAACATCAAGTTCAGTCACAAGGTGGTTGAGGTTTACATTTTAGATCAAATTGGTGATTTTCTTATTTTAAGTTTATATGCATGGCAACAAAATGTCGACATACAAGATCCTTCATATTCTGCGCTATCTTTAAAATAACAGAAAACATCAGAAATTATATGGATATTCAACTATGTGAAACCATTGATAGCCTCTCGTTTCACAGGAATAGCTTCACGAGGACCATTCTAGAGTATCCCCACCATTTGATAACATGAACACTTTTTAACAATTGGTCTAAAAATGTTTTCAAACAAGTGTCTTTCAACAACCGCACTGTGCTTTTATCAAGTTCAATGGTGCTATGTTCTTTACCAAAAACCAGATTGCTGAACAGCATTTACTTCAAACTAATGGTTGATGCGATAACATTCGTCTTGTTTTCAAACAAAACTTAACACAAAACAAAACTGGTCACTCGGGTAAACACAAAAGGTATCTGAAATAACCTCCATTGTGATAACCGTGTGAAAATTAAGGGTGCCTGAGTACCAAAAATAGTTCCTGTGTATCGCATTACTACACAAGCCAACAAGAATGTGTATACACACCGTAGCATTACATGTTCAATTTGCATTCAAATATATATGTCATATTATTGGTATCACATTTGTGTAGATAACATTGACTAAACTAACAAAATGCCAACTGAAGCATAAACAACCATTCCAACCACGTGATAATACAATCACCCACCAAATTTTAAGCAATACATCTGTACGGAAGGAAGCAATAGCCCATTGATGTTCGTCTCGAACATCGTAAATAAATATGAATGTATATCTCTCCTAAAATATATGTTATTCAACAAATGAACCTGCACAAAATGCACGTTGCTGCCAATAGTAACTTTGGTCATTCCATGTGAATTGTGACAATTCTCCTTTCTAGAGGGCATATGTGGACCCCCAAACCAGATACATTCCTGTGGAGATATCGTAAACCAGATGGCAAATTTTGGGAGAGAAAACACGGTGTAAAATGGGGCAAACTTGAGAAGCAACAACTTTGTGGCGAGGAAATGCTGTTTAAATCGGGACAGAAGAGAGAGAAGCTTAGAGATTCAACAATAATATAAATCAAAACCTTAATGCCAAAGCTGGAGTCAGATATGGCATCGACCACTGGTCAACGTCCAGTTACAAGTACGGCCACTACTTGCGGCTACTGCTTACTGGTCATAACTTGTCAGTCTTTGCATTGATGGACGGATCAAACCTCTGATTTTTCCATCAACGCGATCAACCGTTTTCACAGCGTTCCTGATGCAGGCTTTCTGTAAACGACACAGAAACTGCAACACCACTGCTCAAGACAATTACAACAAAATCAAAATGGAATCCGGATTTCTTGGAATCTTGCTGTCCTGGTTTAATGGTCCTTCTGTTTTCGTGCACGGCCCTTCTCAACGAGTTCAGTTTCGAGGAAGCCCTGAAAAGAAACCACAATAACTCTGAATAAAAACAAATCGTTTAAAACAGCATCAGAGTACATGTGTGCGTCCTATTTTGGCTTATCCATAATATTAGTGGATTTTATAAAAAGTCGATTTTTTGTTCATTTTTATTGTAAAATCATAGCACAACACAAAACAAACTATATTTTATCATATTGACGACCATCCAAATGTTGCAAACAGAAACAACTTTTGAACACACACCCGAAACTTGTTAAGTAAAAAATAAGAACAAGGAGAATCTATTTTTAATTCTATGTATTCGCGACCTTTCATATAAAGCGTACACCACATACAGATTCAATAAATGCACACAAGTAAGAAACATGAAAAACAAAGGAAAGGTATTTTAATGTCACAAGGGGCTTATCCTGTACATTCATGACTTGACCACTGACCTTGACCCCAGCACCAACACCGTTCAAGTCGAGCAGGAAGGTGTCATGGCCGTAGATTGAGTTCAGCTCATAATATGTCACAGCATTGTTTCCTGACAACAAATCAGAACAGACAACTGAAGGAAAATCTAAATTTTCCGCCATTTAATTTTTATCAGCCAGTTTGCCATTTTGAAGTTGATTTGTAGTAGGTCTATTTATAGAATAACTAACACAAGCCAAATCAGTGGAGTAGATAACTGAAATAGGCCAAATGATGATGTTTATTATTAGTAATTGGACTGTTTGTGATGCTGCCAGTTTTGTAATAATGGCAAATGGAATGTGAACTCGACCAGAGAGGATACTAAACCCTTGTACATCAAAATCTGAAAGGTTACTTAGAGCTCACATTTCTCCAACAACGATAACATAATCATAAAAAAATCATCCCTACATCGTAATGGAAAAAAACCACTTCACTTATAAACATGTGCACATAATAGAAACATTCCACTACCAATACACAAATGTAATTACTGACAACTAGGGCCATTATGCCACAAGGGCGCCCTGAAAAACCCATAATAAAAACGATAAAGTTCCTGAAAATGGGTGTATATCCTTGTATGCTTAGCGGAATGCAAAATTTGACATATTTCGTAGTCTCAATATTTGTTAAGCATGGTGTACGCTAATAGAATGAATACAGTACGTACAATTTTTAAAATAAAAATGTAACCAAGAAAATATGGCACGACTGATATGGCTTAACCATTTCAGTATGACAGGCCGGAATTACGGCCTCACTGTCTGTTATGACTGATATGGCTAATTTTACTCACTGATTACCATACTTTACAAAAATATATAACTGATACATGACAAAATTCCCCGACTTTTTTATGACTTGTGATCGTGCGGCCTGAGGGGGGATACTGACCAGCTTCTTGCAGGACAGTGGCCATCTCCCTCTGTTGCCAGACCGGGAACAGGAGGTCAGTCTGGACTCCGATGACCATCACTGGACACACAACATTCTGCAGCGCCCCTTTCAGACTGCCGAAACTTTCACCCAAGTCGAACAAGTCCATCGCCTACAAGAGGAACACACAGGCTACAGTAGAGTGGTGGTAGATGAAGACTGCATTTTATGTGTACAACTAGAAGATCTCTGTGGTGTTGATGGTGAAGATTCTTAGGTCTTGGTTTGGAGGTGAAACACTGTAGTGACAGTTGTATTTTAGCCATCAGAGCTGCTATGCCACTGATTTTTTTTCAGTTGAGAGTAACTTAACAATCTGAAAATTTCAAACCGACCAACAAATGTTTGCTCGTTTAATAATGTACTATATATATATATATAGTACATAATGTTAATTATAAAGTGAAAACATTTCACCTTTATATAGAAAATACTAATTCAAACATTGACACAATTATGTTACTGAGTTTTTCAGTCGAGTCAAAAAATTAATACAACAATCTAAAAATGTCAAATAGGCCAACAAATGTTTGCTCATTAATGTACTATATTACATTAATTATCATTACCTACCAGGCATTTTCATGTAAACAACCAGCATATTTATATTCATTGCTTACTCCTGTAAAAAAAAAAAGCCTATCCACCTTCGATCATCTAGTTCTGACCTTACTTACTTATCGGTTCTGAGACTGACTAACCTTTTTGTATTGATGCGCCTCTAAGCTTGGTTTCCAAGGATTTAGGTGCAAAAGAAGTTATCTTATTATTATTAATTATAAAGTGAAAACAATTCACCTTTTCACAGAAATAACTGATTCAAACAGTAGCGCAATTAAAAATAAAACTGAGTGCGACTGACCTTTGATACATAGATGAGAGAATTTGGGTCGAGCTTCATGCATCCTGCCTCCCCCTGGTAGTCAAGATAGCTCTCAATGAGGAAGCTCGGGTTGATCGACGGAATCTGTTCATTCGTCTGGATTCGCTTCCGGTTGAAACGTTGTTCCCACTCAGGCCCGCTCCGATACGTCAGTGTGGCGATCTCCCTAGGTGGCGCCACAGACAATTAAATGACGGCACAGATATCACAATGGACTATCTTAAATTTATTAGAACTTCAATTTGTAAGTTTCTTAAAGGGAGGCAGTCTGTCCTCTATCCAGAATTAGCCAGCGTAGTAATTTGTAACAGGAACTTTGCTGTGTTGAACATGAGAAAATGGGAAATTGTTGAATACTGAAGATTATTGTGGTCAATTCAGCATGCTTCAGCCACATTGCCGACAGCCTGTTTTGAAATTGGATGTTTTGGTCCTCATTTGAACATGCTGCGAGGTCGTAGATTTCAAATGATAAACATTGTTACTGGCACAATTTGGCAGGAAGTATACATTCAACATATAATATTAGTCTTAAGAATATTATAGTAATTAATTAATAACAAACTATAAATAGCCCTTTCTAATTGTTTATGCCAAAAGCTGACCTTAGATTTCTATCCAGCAAGATGTTTTAAACCAAACTACATTAAAATTGCTTAATTTATATTTTGTTAGGTTTTTAAAGGGAGCTTCATTATGTTCCTCATTTTATATGAACTAATATAACATTCGTAAGATGAGATTAAATATTTTGGAAAATATACTGCCCACAAAATGATCTGTAATAAGCTTGCAATTTCACATTTTCAAGCGGTTTGTGTAAAAAGGGTTAAACAGAAGAACTGACAGACTAGAATAAATATTCTGTCCACAAAATAATGTGTAACAAGCCAGAAACAGAATTGACTTAAAATAAAACCTACAGAATTGACTTAAAATAAAACGTAAAGAGACATACCTGGCAAGTTTCATGCCATTCTTTGGGTAGGCAGTGTTGTAGTAATGCCCGTTGTTCCAGTTTGGGTCAGTCATAATGGCACGTCGCTGCAGGTAGCGCATCGCAATGGATGTCGGATGTGATGACACCGCGGCAGATATCGACACAACTCTGCAGGAGGCAAAAACATTGCATTATGGGACAATGTCATTGGTTGTCTCTGAGAGGTGACGATTCATTTCAACTAGAAAAAACTTATGGTATCAATTATTATCATTATGGTAGTGCCATCTGGAGATCACCATTTGATTTTTTCTCAGGTAGAAGAAAAGCCCTCAGGAAAAGGCAAGATTATCAATATACTGTTCCCTATAGATGCGCAATGCCTAACAGACACGCACCTCCTTTTTACAGAAGTGAAACCATGCACGAAAACACATTTTCAAGTGCGAGTGTGCGCTATAATAATGGCAAATATGGTATAGCCCCGCTGGCGCCACCTTGCGGATACTTTCCAGCTAACAATTATTTCTGCAATAACCATAAAATGGCATTATGTTTCTGTCAGTTTCGTTTTATTCGCAAAGTCGGGCATTCTGACAACTCAGAGGAGTGGTCAAAATAACTTGATATTCATAATCACGTAACCGTATGTAACCGTGTGTAGCTGCGAGGATGGATCGGAAGAACGAAGAGCACCTGGATGTCCGAATTAACATCTTCGGGATTCGCTTCCTTAGTGCAGCACTCGAAGTACGTTGGCGTTGCCCCATTGCATTGCTGCCTGGGCGTTGGCAAAGCAATTATCCGAGTGCCAATTCAGCATGTAGGATTTCCTTCAATGTCCAGTGGTATTTATTCAACGATGTTGTCTGGCTAGCACGATGATTGTCTATTTAGCATCGCTCGAATAATCGAAGCAGTCTGTCTCTACATGCGCTTCCTGTCATGAACCGTGTTCTGTCAATCAAGCACTGGACGTTTTGGTAGATTTCTTGAATCTGTCTTTGTTACGTGTTGTCTACCTAGGAGTTGCATGTGTGTGACGTGTACGCAATTTGTGCATCCGCCCAGTGGCGCCCACCCCTCACAGCTTGTGCTACTTATGTCTTAAAATAAATTAATAGACGCACACCCAGGGCCTTGCACACTGCGCATCTATTGGGGATAATACGGTAATACGAGTAACTATCATTGTGTTTTCGAAATTATATATTGTCAACTGGTAGATGAGAGGCCAATAATCCAAGAATGTGAAGAAACATAGACAGAGGCGAATGGCTGTCGACACCTGGGAGGAGATGCAATCACATTGATTCAGATATAGCACATTCACGAATAGACTAACTGGCGCATCTGTTTCTTCTTAGCTTTTACCCTTAATATGAATTTCAGGAAAATGCAAGAAGATTAATAATAGAGAGCAACAAGTCTGGGAATAATTGGGAAACACGTCCCTCATCCCATGCCTTAGACCAACCTGGAGACTCTCTCAGGGAAGAGAACGGCAGCCGTCAGAGAGAGCATTCCTCCGAGGGATGAACCCACCGTACAGTATACCTGTGAAGGGAAAAATGGGAAGTCAGGGAGAGGTAACAAATGACAACCATCTTAAACTCAAATATGTTAGCAACAACATAAATACTGACACACCAAACAGTGCTGTATGAAATACTGAAAATGATCTGTTGACAAAACCATCCCACAATGCATTGTGCACAAATATAAATGTTACATTCATTAGAGGAAGTTGTTGGAAATTGTAATTTTGCACAAACCAAATAATGTTGTATTTCCTGTAACCCCCCATAAAAAAGGAGCTCCAGATGGCAAGTGAACATTGAAGCCACTGACTTATCAAGGATCCATAAGTGGTAATCTATGTGGGTTGGCTCTTTCAGAAGTCTCTATATTCTTTGATTACCTAACATTTGTTTGGAGAGTTAATTTTACTTAATACGGTCGAGAACAATTCTGCCTTAAAATCACACTGGTAACATTCATACAGTCAGCATATCATTTATCTAATCATCCACTTCATCACTGGTTTACACAATCTACTCTGTCCTTCACTCCTCTAATTCTATCACCTTCATTAAATTTAAAGAAATCAAAAAAATAAGAAAGTGCATTTTGGTCATTGTCTAACATTGTCAACCCACTTTAGATGTTTTTGTCAATGTCATGTGACAGTGTCACTGCTAGTGTTGACGTCAACATGCAGCTGCTTTACCTTGTTGATGCCAAGATGATCAAGTAGGATGAAATGGGCCCGAACCATGTCCTCGATGCTGATCATGGGAAACGACGAACCATACGGCTGTGAACATACAATAGGGAGGTTATGGGGAGGTGCTGCAGTTAGATAGGAATTTTTTTAACGCATAACTAATCTTGTTTTTGCCCCAGCTGTAGAGCGGGTCTTTCCGAGTCAAAAATGTATTGAACATTTTTTCTGCCAGACCCCATTTTCATGGCAATAAATAAAATGGCCTGAATTTAATGACAATCTACAAGCTTGCAACATTAAAAAAGTTACAAGTATTTTATCACGTCTTTCAAAATCACAGCCGATTTACTTAACTCTAAATGTTGTATAAAACATTTTTGAAAATGTTTTAATATTTATACATTTTATTTAGAATTTTCAAAACAATGTTATAGTAAATGCAACTTTTGTCGTAACATTTTTATGCATCACTCCAACTAGACAGAAAATTTAAGTTGATTTATTATCCAACAGCGTGGATTAGACAAAACCAGAAATTAAAAACACATGCCTGACATATACCTAGAAGACAACATCAAATGGAGAGATGAAGATATTTTTATGTACTCACCGTTCCCGTCATAGGATTGATTGAAGATGGACCCCTTTGAAAGAAAAACAAATCATACTTAAAAACTGGCTGCTACAGACATTTTGCAACAAACCCTTTTCCTATAACGGTTACATACACATTAGAGGGTACTCCTCTTTTTTTTCTGTTCGATTACTACATACATGCTTTGTTACTTTGTAAGTATTTGCAACACATGGAACATGATATTACTTGGACAGCGAAATCAGGAAACACACACATGTATTGATTATTAATATGGAAATATGAAATCATAAAACAAGACGCTTTCAATCAAAAAACATTAGTTACCAGGGAAAGTATCAAAAACGTACATACACTTTGGTTTGTGGTGTATGCATTTACTTAAAATTTTGACACATCTTTTCTTGAGGTCCGTGAATAGGAACAGCCTGTGTAGTCATAAATAGTTGCGGCTACAACATCGAAATGAGTACACCACAACAAGACAGGGTCACATTTAAAACATACAAAATGCGTCATAAATATGTCTAAAATATTCGATAAAAACTACTTTTAAGTGTTTTGATCATGTTATCTATCTGACCTCAAGATAGTGTGTCCCGGGGACCATCTCACCAAGATAAAGAACTCATCAGAGAAATCCATAATTAAAGAGAATCTGCTGTTAAATTTAAGACACATTTAAAAAATGCTAAAGCTGCCTCCGTACCACTGAGGACAATATTTCTTTGACACACCGGCAAAAGTACGGTGCGTCCTGGTGCTGACAGTTTTTAGTAAACAACATCACGGTTAATGACCAAAGTTAATGTTAAAAAGCAAAATCGAGCTTTCAAGCTGATAAGAATGTTAGTGAAATGGTCCCCTGTCCTGCCAAAAATAACACGCGTGCATGCCTAACTAACATGCCTAACTAACATTGATTACATGCACAATTGCATTCACACCCTTTGAACATTAAACGGAACAGCCGAGAAAAAACAGCGTCTTATTAGACTTATCTGTCTACCCAAAACACCTGTGATGCAATATGATCACAAACACGTAAACCAGTTCCATTTATAATGTGTCCTTTGCCCGGTCTGCGTCACTGACAATGTGCTTTGACACTTGTGCGTGCCAAGATAACAACATTCCCACAGAATGCGATTAGTCAATGTAAATTTCTTCTTCTCTTCTTCCCTCTTATCCCTAAGGGGAGGGGACTCCAATCCTCTGTCCATTCACCCTCTCAATCATACTTCTCTGCCTATCACAATTCTCCACTATCTTCCCCCCCACCCCTGGCTTTCAAGATCTGTCTTATCCGGTTTCCCCTCTTAATGTCCTTCTTCCTCTTATCTTTTATATGGCACTTGTGTTCCCATGCTCTGTCAATCTATCCTCCCTCATACTCTATATATGTGCCCGTCTATCTCAATCTGCTCCAAATTCCATATTAATATATTTCTTAATTGTGTTCATATGCCCCCCATATATTAATCTTCGACCTAAGCTACTCCCCGCTACAAATTTTACAAATTCACATCAGTTCATGAAACCACAGTCCTGTATCAAAACAACAGTCCTACATAAAAACCACAACCATTACAAAGAATAAATTTAATAAATGCTCTCCGAATCCCGTATAAACGCATTTCTCATCAACTACAGACACATATACACAACGCACACACGCACTACTAAAGTATGGGCCTATAATAAGGCACAATAACTGTTTTTAAAGATCTAGATGAGATGGCGTGATCAACTCACGTGGACCCATGGCAGCCACCAAGGTTATTTGTACATATCACAAAAAACTTGTCCGTGTCAACAGCGCAGCCTGGCCCGACAAACTTCTCCCACCAACCTGCTTGCGGGTTGCCCTGGCAACCGAAAAACACAACATGTAGATTCACTGTGTAGTAATTGAAGTGTGGCTGAATGCTTCCCAGAGAAGTCAAGATGGTGATTGAATTAACAGATCTGCCGGTGGGTGGAGCGTAAAGTGCCGTGAATGGTCCTAAAGTCTGGACACCGCGCTGGATAACAACTTAACTTTTTTACAACACAAACAAAAAGATAAGCTGCAACAGTGCAGTATACAGTCCGTAGGATTGCTCAAAGCGCTTTACACTCCTTCTGGCAGACAGGTTCATTAGAACAAACACTCGATCTTTTTGGAAAGCATTCAGCTACTATGCAATTACTGCATGAAGAATACACATTCACATATACCCATCACACACCACTGTCTATAGCTATTAGAATTGAGGACATGTGGAACGGAAGCAGCAAGAGGGAATCTTCAAACCCGGATCCTCTTAATTGAGAGTCTGATGTTCCAACTACTGCACTACCTTGCCCTACAAGACATAAGAATTAATTAATATTCCAAAGATTGTAAACTGTTTTATTGTGGTAAAGCTGATGAGAAATATATTTAATGTAGTATATATTGCCAAAGTACAGTTATCCAAGAGATAAAACTGCATACTTTATGGAAAACAGGGAGAAATAAACTACACAATCATGCTTAGTTGCATACTGAATAATGAATGGTATCTTGAGTCATCGACATAGCCAAATGGGTGAAGACAGATCAATTTGTCTGTGTTGTAGTTCGCGATTTTTGTTTTACATGTTTAAAAAATCACATCCATCTAAAACTTCATTTCCTAATAAACTTATGGATTTTATAACATAAATTAATTAAAATACCTACAACAAAGACTATGAATGCCTGATTGTGAATGTGTCACTGTTAGAGGGCATGAATTGTCCTGTTGGCTTTGTCTCTATAACCACATTTGAATTATTAGTGCCACAGAAACAAAATGTTAATGATTAAAGAAACATCTGATCAGATTGATTACACCAAATGTACATTTTGACCCATATTAAAAAACCTGCTATTTGCATGTAGCAAAATGTCAAAAAAATCTAGAATTAACGAGACCAGATTCAATGTCACAAGAAACCATATTGGAATGATTAGAACAATGACTGGGTATTGTTATGCTGAATACAATAAGTTACATGTGGAATTTTTAACAATGCTACTTGGTTTTTTAAAGGGGATAACAATGCGTTTTGCTGCGACACACATAGCGAACATAAATTAACACTGACATTGATCAAAGCGACACAAAGGTCGACACGACACCAATGTCAGTACAACACAAATGTCAACACGTAGCTTTTGACGTCAGCCATAAATCTTAAAAACAAGGGTGCTGGCAGGATCATAATATTATGATACTTCATCACGTGCGTGCGCTCGGCTGACGCAATATGATGCAACATGAGACATGTGCTAGCAGGATAAATAGTTTATAAACCACGATCATGACGACTGTGGCATGAATCTGTGACTATTGACATGTGCCACACAACAGGACATTGTAAAGAGAACAATAAATGTCAGCAGAAGTACAGTAAAACCACCTGACATTTGGGTCGCTCGTGCAGCCTATCAGACACTCATAATTGGTTTAGTTGTATACAAGCACGGGGGACATATCAGAAGACTCAGACACGTGCGAAAGAAAAAGGGATCATCTCAGAACACTGATGTCCGTTGTCAGACGAAATTACTTTCATTTGGGGAAGGAGGGTCAGAGACAGTTTCGTCTGACGTCGGACATTGATATTTTACGATTTGGACTGTCCTGTTAAATATAGACGTCGTCATATCAATGTTTACAGACGTCCTTCTGAGGAGGTGGGTGGGAGGTTGAAACCAAATTAATGGAATTTTATCCTATATTGACTTTCTGAGATGATTACTGACAAGAAGGGCAGCTAAAATGGAACTGACAAGGATGTGGATTGATAACATCACGGACACAGAGTTTAGGAAGAGATTTAATATAAATTGCATTATTGGTATGAAGATATTGACAAAAGTATGTTTATTTAATTTCAAGGAAAATACAGTGACTACAGAGAACGGAGTAGATTTTATAAAAGAAAGGTACGGAATGTATACACAAAATACTCTCATGTCATAAATTATTGGAACAGATTACTTGTAAATTAAAGTAAAACAACGTCTAACTGAAAATGTTCAAATATATGACATGGCCGAGAAATATTTATTTTTTATTGAAATAATAATAATAATGACAAACATCTATTGGCCTAAATCCCCAGGAATCTGAGCTCTAAGATGCAACATACAAGAATCGTTGGGCAAAATCGTTAACAGGGACAAGCAAGAGTCGTCATTTGAGCAAGGGACCGCCAAAGGTTAGGGTGGGAATGCAATTTCAAATAAATAAATTTTCAGTTTTTGACGAAAGGTATTTATAGTCTCGGATGATTTTAAAGCGATAGGGAGTTGATTCCAGATTTTGGGTGCATCTACAGAAAAGGCATGTTTGCCAATATTAAACTTGGTTTTCGGAACAAAAAGTCGTTGTGAAACAGATGATCTGAGCTTCCTGGGGATATCGGAAAAACTAAGGAAGCTAAACAAATAGGATGGATGCTGCGTAGAAAGGGTACGATTTGTGATAGTGGCTAACTTGAATTGTATTCGATATGTAACTGGAAGCCAATGCAACTGTCTAAGTTGGGGCAGAGATGGTGAGAAATATGTTGTGGAATACTGCTTGGTATGCCACTACATATTTCATTAGACAAATTTGTGATAAACTAATGTTAATATGATATGATGAAATGTAGTTTAGGCACTAGGTAGGTTTGTCACTAGGTAGGTTTGTCACTAGGTAGGTTTGTCACTAGGTAGGTTTGTCACTACCGGTAGGTAGGTTTGTCACTACCGGTAGGTAGGTTTGTCACTAGGTAGGTTTGTCACTAGGTAGGTTTGTAATCAGTATAGCTGCAGTTGCCAAGTAGTCTGTTTACCAATAAGTAACATCACAGTTCAATCCTCCATACCAACGTGCTTCCTTAATGAACAAATATCCCTCCTAAGTGACATATATGTGCTAACAGGGCTGCCTATCTGACAAACAAATTTCCGTAATGCCCCACCCCCCCTATCGCTTCCCACCCGCTCCCCAAGGTTGCCAATCAAACCTTTCTCTGAAGTAGATACAGTGACAAGCTCAGCCTGTTCACTGTGCCTGGGAATCCAGGAAGTTACTAATTTAATCATCAAAAGTCAACATACTTTGTTTCAACATAAGTATTGTGTTGCTACACTGTAACTCCTATCAGCAGTTAAGGTTGTGGATAGCACTTCAAAGGGATGTTTGTTTAGCAACATCCAATAAGTTACATTGTGTTAAAACAGTTGTCAAAGTGCATGCATGGCCAGACATGCCCAAGTGTTTACGTCTGTAGAGTATCACCATGAGAAAGACAGCGCCAGTGAATAATAGCAAAAAGAACTGAAGGAAAGAGGCACCACTTCGCTGTTTTTAGTGAAGCTGGCCAGCAACAGCGCCCTCGGGCGGCTATCTAGCATAACTACACGATGGCACAGAGACACGACAGCACCTCTTGGTGCATTGCACAGAATTGTTCCAATTCTAAAAGTAAATGTCCCAATAAGTGTTTTTTGGTTTCCGAAAGATGCTGAAAAGTACAAACAATTGAACATGGTTGTGTTATAGATCACTGTTGACATTCTATATATTTTATCACTCTCGTTGCTCCTCTAATATATTCGTTTCGGATCTTATCTTTTTTTGTTACTCCACACATCCACCTCAGCATCCTCATCTCATTCATCTCTATCCTTGCTTTGTGTCCTTTCGTAGTTCCCCAGGTCTCAGCCCCGTACAGCATTGCTGGCTGACTACTGTTTTATAGATCTTCCCCTTCAACTTCACTGGCATCCTCCTGTCGCACAACACTCCACTGCATTTTTTCCAATTTCTCCAAGCTGCACCCACTCTCTGTTTGATCTCTGTTTCCATGCCTCCTGTCTCTTCTACAACTGACCCTAGATATTTGAAGTGTGTAACTTTTTCCAGCTCGTCTCCCAGTATCTTTACAGTTGGTCTGTCTATCTCCTCATTCCGTTCGAACATGAAGTCCATGAATTGGGTTTTCGGTCGACTAACCCTCATTCCTCTCTCTTCTAGTGCCTTCCTCCACGTCTCCAGGTACTCTGTCATGTTTACCTCCTTTCCTCCACACAGCACAATGTCATCTGCGAACATCATTGATTCTGGTGCATCTTTTCTCACCTTCTCCGTCAAGACGTCCATCAATATGAGGAACAGGTATGGACTACATGCAGATTCTTGGTGCAACCCAACCTCTACGCCAAAGTTGCTGCTTTCACCAGTCACACTGAGTACCTTTGTCTCACACCCCCGGGACATATCCTGTATCAGTCTAATGTACCTTTCCGGTACATTCCTTTCTCTCGCACATCTCCATATCTCCTCCCTTGGTACCCGATCGTATGCTTTCTCCAAGTCGATAAATACCACTCTGATGTCTTTCTGTCCCTCCCTGTGTTTCTCTATTGTTTGTTTGAGAATAAAAATGGGCCAAGTGGCCCTGAAGTCCTTTGGACTAATACGCCTATATGTGACCCCGGCTGACCAAATGAGTGATAAGTCGGAAAAATTGTAACATTGTTTTCTTACATCCTTGTAAAGGTTTGGTAGGGTGCTTTACACGGTTTCAAAAATTATGACTGCTACAAAAATTGGTGAAGTTATGGAGCATTGAACATGGTAGGGGTCAAAAAGTGAAAATGAAGAAAACGGCTGTTGAAGTTTTACATTATATATGCAAATGGATTGCATGGAAATATTACATGCACAACATTCAAATGTGGCACACAGTATGTAATATGTATGTTATGTTGCAATTATACACTAGAAGTACAAATGTGATGCTATAAAGACATATTAAGTTATGCCAGAGTATGTCTTTATGTGTAAAGCTAAGAGGACAGATTATTTGAGAGCAAAGGGTAGACTCACTGTTTGACACAGTTTAAAACCTACAGGCCAGTTTATCAGGGGTCTAGTGGCTTAATGCTGTATGTTGACATCAGCTACTGCCAGTGACCAATTACAGATTAGTCAGTTTCCATCAAACAATAGCAGACAGAGAATCTTAGCTCCACAGCTGGGCACAGCACAACCAGAGTCACCACTGATTCATGGTCAAGTAGATTAGCTCAATGCACCAACTAAGACAATACACAACACTGTGAGTGACAGTGTCCAGAGTGAGGCCTAAGCAGTGTCCTCATTGCTGAATAGATCAATTAAACCTGCCAAGTGGGTAACATTCTGCACAAGTGTTTATTAATCCTTAGTGATTGTTCAGAACACCAGACTGACCACATACCTAAACAAAGTGAATGTAATAGGTGAAGAACAGGCAGTGTTCAGATAGGGGTATTGGTTGAATTGTATTTGTCTCGACGCAAAAGGCTTTATTGTGCCTTCATCGATTATAAGAAAGCATTTGATTTAGTAGACTGGTCCTCACTGTGGTCTAAGATAATTTCATGCGGTAGTAATGGTAATGTGTTGAAAGTTGTATACAACATGTACAAAAATGCTAAATCATGTATAAAACAGGGCCAGGCTGTGTCAGCTCTCTTCTCATGTGATGTAGAGGTATGGTAAGGAGAAAACTTGTGTCCTTTGTTATTTGCTATTTACCTGAATAATTTTAAACACTGTTAGTCACAATTATAACGGACCTGACATGGCAGCTGGTGAAATTTACAACAACCTTAGTGATGATGATGTAGAAAATGTATATTCTACTATATGCTGATGACACTAGAATGATTCAATCAAATACAGATTTCTTGCTTGTGTATAGCGGAACTATGTCAACTCTTCTAATTTCAACCAACCGTGGCTCATGTTACATGCAATGTTTAGGAAGTAGAAGCAATTATTCGAATACACAATACTGCTCAGCTGCTCGTGCTAATGGGCGAACGGGTCATTATATGTTGGGATTCCCAGAAGTAATTTACCCGTCTTCAAATTTGGGCGGGTATTTGTGCTGTTCTCACGACTGGCGAAGTCAGTTACTAGTTTGACTCTGCTAACTTCCGCACTTCGCGTAGGGGATCAGCCATGGCTAGTTTAGCATGGCAAACAGCCCTGGCTTATGAGGATGCTCCTGCCTGGCATAAACCCAAACTGTCATGGGTGAAGACTGATCAATTTGTCTGTGTTGTAGTTCGAGATTTTCGTTTTACATGTTTAAAAAATCACATCCATCTAAAACTTAATTTCCGAATAAACTTATGGATTTTATAACATCAATTAATTAAAATATCTACAACAAAGACTATGAATGCCTGATTGTGAATGTGTCACTGTTAAAGGGCATGAATTGTCCTGTTGGCTTTGTCTCTATAACCACATTTGAATTATTAGTGCCACAGAAACAAAATGTTAATGATTAAAGAAACATCTGATCAGATTGATTACCCCAAATGTACATTTTGACCCATATTAAAAAACCTGCTATTTGCATGTAGCAAAGTGTCACAACAATCTAGAATTTAACGAGACCAGATTCAATGTCACAAGAAACCATATTGGAATGATTAGAACAATGACTGGGTATTGTTATGCTGAATACAATAAGTTACATGTGGAATTTTTAACAATGATACTTGGTTTTTTAAAGGGGACAACAATGCGTTTTGCTGCGACACACATAGCGAACATAAAATAACACTGACATTGATCAGAGCAACACAAATGTCGACACGACACCAATGTCAGTACGACACAAATGTCAACACGTAGCTTTTGATGTCAGCCATAAATCTTAAAAACAAGGATGCTGGCAGGATCATAATATGATACTTCATCACGTGCGTGCGCTCGGCTGACGCAATATGATGCAACATGAGACATGTGCTAGCAGGATAAATAGTTTATAAACCACGATCATGACGACTGTGGCATGAATCCGTGACTATTGACATGTGCCACACAACAGGACATTGTAAAATGGACATGTGTTACATGAACGTGAGAACAATAAATGTCAGCAGAAGTACAGTAAAAACACCTAACATTTGGGTCACTCGTGCAGCCTATCAGACACTCATAATTGGGGTACATATCAGAAGACTCAGACACATGCGAAAGAATAAGGGGTCATCTCAGAACATTGATGTCCGTTGTTAGACAAAATTACTGTCATTTGGGGAAGGAGGGTCAGAGGCAGTCTTCTCTCACTCTGTTGCTGCTGGTATTTCTACAATGGTTACATTGAAGTCACTCCCTGAGGACGCAGAAGAACTAGCACTGTTCTTGGAATGTATGGACCGTCTATTGAACTGTTTCAACACCAAGACATTCAAACACAAACAACAGATGAGACCTGCTTTGTCAAACACATCTGGACACAAGGAGTTTCTTCTGTCTCCCATAGAGTGGCTTTTGTCACTTGAGTCTGGAAGCACGTGTAAACTGTCATGTCTGTCCGGATGGTTGATGACCATTCATAGTCTTCTGTCACTGTGGGACAATTTGTACATCAATTTTCAGGCAAAGTTTCTCCTAACTAGCCGGCTAAATCAAGATTGCCTAGAGAACCTCTTTGCTGTGATCAGGGGTAAGTGTGTCCATAGTGACAACCCATCAGCTGAGCAACCGCAGGGAAGACGGGGACACTTTTCTACTCAACCTCAAGTCTCTCAGTACTGCGTGTCAACACATCGCCGCCGATGAAGATGATCCTCTGCCCATTTTCTCTCAAATAGGATAAATGACCAGTCTTTATTTCAACGTTCAGACGGAAGACCTCTCCATTGAGGAAGAAAACACCTTGACATACATAGCAGGATACATGGCCAGGAAACTGCGTGACAAAGTATGTCAACAAAGTCAGCAAACCCTGACTGGTTCACCGACAAGTTCATCTACAGAACTGCTGCTACTTAAAAAACAGCTAGAGAATGCAAAAGACGGACTTGTAACTCCAAAGAAGGAACTAGCATCAACAGTTGAAAATATGGAGCGAGCTTTCAAGAAAACAAGCCACATTCTACATATGGATAAAGTCCAAAGTAGACTGCTCCGTCATCTCGTCAAAGAAATACCCAAGGACTCAGTTGACTGTCCTGCCGGAATGTGCACGATGAAATATTATGTGTTAAACTTATTCATCAACATTTCCCTCCATGCTTTGTTGAAGATGAATAACAACAAGTTCACAACTTCAAGTGTGAGAAATAGGAAAGTCCTGTAGTTGTCGCATATGTACACAGGTAAGTAGGCGCAACATACGGTGGGCACCTACAGACGTGACATCAGCATACAGCGGGCACCTACAGACGTGACATCAGCATACGGCGGGCACCTGCGTCCAATATATTTTATTTTAAAATGATAGATACAAGAGCCCATTTGAAGAATAAATAATTGCCTACAAAATAGCGTATGTTTGTGTACATATGTATGCACAAGTACAACGATTTGTGTGCTGTTTTAGTGAAGTCGTTATGCTACAGCATTGAAAAGATAACTCCACTGCGTAGTTCTCCTAGATAGCCGCAACACCGTTTATGAGACTTTATAGACAGGTTTATGGTGCTGTATTTATATTTGTTGTTTACTCCATATAATTACCCTCATGTATATTCTTGTTGTGCTGACGCCTAGCTTATCTGTAAGCAACTAAGGTGACCCCCAGCGGATGATTGAGAACTAACGTCAGTATGCCGAAATCCCGCGTGACACAAATGATCCAATAGATGGCTTTGTTTACCAGGCTAAGATTTCGGTTCCGCGAGTCATTTGACATTTCTATTTTGCGTACAACACACAGCAGGAAACATTATAATTATTACTAACAGTCAGTAAAAAAAATTAATTGTTGTATTAAAATCAAAAGCTTTGAATAAAAATATGACAGTTTTATATTGCACTTACAACAACTATAATACTCATTTTATAGTCTTCTAAGACATTTTATAATTATATTCACAACTGTCAGAAAACCATAAATATTTAATGTAATTTAATGGTTCTACCTATTTATTTATTTCATTATATCATTCTACACATGTCAATTTTATTAATGTCTAGACGCACATTAATGACACTGATATTTTTGGCCGCTGTAATTGCTGTTGACTGACAGATGCAGACATAATAATATGCTCATGTGCCATGTGCCAGGGCAGTCATCAGCAGGCTGGTGGCAGTCAAAGTTGTAACATTGTACACAGGCACAGCATTGGATGACATCACCGGACTGACTTTGTAGAACTTGTAGTGGACTAAATATTGATTGATGAATTGTAACAAGTGAATGATGACAGTTTCTTCAGGGCATCTTGAACTGCATTATTTATAGATTTAGCGATTCTTTAATGTGTATAATTTTCTGTAGTCGATATTTGTATTCCCGTAGTACGGCGGCAGTTTCCATAATGCCACAATCTGAGGTGAATTTCCGTAATGATTATGGAAAATCCGTAATGGTAGGCAGCCCTGTGCTAATAAATTTCTCATAAATGACCCAAACACCTATTAAAATGGTGAATTGTTATGGCTTGGGAATCAATAAAATGGAAGCTGAATATAGCAACATGAACTGAAGAAACCATATCTGTGATAGTGCTGTGTATGGATCTATAAATAGTTTCCTGTGTGTATATATTTTATACGGTATTTGGTGCAGTTTTAAAATGTTACTCTCCGAGATGATGCCTGGTGTATATTTTACCATAAAACTATACTTTTAGAGTGCTTAAGGTTAAGGATGGTTTCAAGTTTGGAAAGTAAAAAAGTTATGCACTTGACATTGGTCGTCTGCCCCACCAAACCTGTGGTATGGGACTTGCAATTTTTTATAATCAGAAATGGCTATTAGTATAACTTTGCACTAACTGGTGTTTCACTCACTAGGTGGCACCACTGTAATAATTACATTTCTTGCTATACCGATTTGATTTAATAAAAATACTGGCATCAACACTGCATAAAATACCGATGCAACATTATACTACCACGAATATGATACACGGCGCTACTCAACAAATACACTGGTGCCACCTACCGGGTGACTCTTAGCATGCGAGGCGGCTGACAGTCCAGCGCTGATGATGACTGCGTTGTCTCGCTCCTCGTTGAGTTCACCCCACGTCTCGTATGCGACCTCAAGCTCTGGTAACACGCCCCCATACTTGAGATGGAGGGGTTCGTCCGCATGGAACACCTTGAACCCAGTCAGACCCGTGTTGTACTCCGGGTCGGGCCCACTCGCGTCCTCCTCACTGAAAACACACGTTTACGTAAATTGTTTTTCACTCACTCACTCACTCACTCACTCACTCACTCACTCACTCACTCACTCACTCACTCACTCACTCACTCACTCACTCACTCACTCACTCACTCACTCACTCACTCACTCACTCACTCACTCACTCATTTTAACTGGTGCAATCTTCAAAAAGAGCCTACCCAAATGTTTGAATGCTAAACCACCATTTTAAATATACTTTGTTTTATCCGTCTCGTGTATGTTATTATTTTATTTATTTAGTCATGTATTTGTTTTTTATTTCAATGTTTTAACATTTTAATCCACTGACCATTGTACACATGTTAATAGAGGTTGTATGATTGAGGTAAATGATACATGAATGGCTCGGCCATCAAAAATAGTGTAAACAAAGCATGTTAGTGAGTGAAAATAAAATCACCAATCAATCAGTCAACTAGTTCATGATTTTATACCGACATTGTATTTATTTATTATGATTTAGTTTTAGTTATTTGTTATCTAAAGCTACATAAATGTGGATACAAGTGGATGTAGGATGTAGGTGCGTATGTGTTTCTGGTGGCCCATTAAAAATTACATCATCAGTGTGATGTGGTGACAATCATGAAATAAAAGCTTCTTCTTCTACTACAACTTGTTAATATTACGGGCTGAGCCTCAGCATCAATACCTAATACCTATATAACCAAAACAAACCTATTTTTGATCTTAAAACGCATTGTACAGGAAGAAGTATATGAACATATTGAGTAGATGAATGTTTTCTCCCCTTGGTTGTCAAGACGAAAACAGAAACAGCAGAAAAACAACACTGTTGTTAAGAAGAATGATGAAATAACACCAAGACATTGCATCAGCCAACTTACAAAGCTAACCATATATTATTCTTACAGTGCGTGACGGCAGTGTGTGACGGCAGTGCTTGACAACAACACCTGTGAGTCTAAGGACTGCCTCTAATGACACATGTAGAGAGTAGGGCATGACAAACAACTAACTAAATACACAGGCATAACACACACAACTCAAATTTATTACCTGCTACAGAACTATAACTAGTATAAGGTTGAAATGTACACTGACATTCTAATAAGTGTTTGAAATTTGTACCAATCCTGTTGACCAAGACTGGCAACCTTTTTGTCAGATAGACAACTCAAAAAATGACTACCATGACCTTCATCTTTTCAGCACATATCAAATTTTATTTCCAAAATTGACTTTGCCAATGTTGTTTACAATTTTGGACCAACAACTTTTGTGTTTTGGGTGAGTCTACCAACTTGACACAGGTGAAGGTCCTGCTTTCAGCTCAGATGTAGGACACTGATTCTACCTAGTATCTAAAGCAACTTGCATCCTGATGATGCTATCATTTAAAGCACATCGCCATACTGGAAATTTTATCATCAAGACATAAAGCACATTGCCAGCCTGACAAGGTTATAATTTAAAGCATACTGCCATTCTGACAATGTTATTATTTAAAGCATGCTGCCATCCTGACAATGTTATTATTTAAAGCATGCTGCCATCCTGACAATGTTATTATTTACAGCACATTGCAATCCTGACAGTTCTATCATTTACAGCACATTGGAAAACTGACAATTTTACAATTCCTGGAACATTGCCACACTGATAATTGTATCATTAAATTTTAAAGCAGACTGCATTCCTGACAATTAGCTCGTCTCTCGTGGTTCCATATGAAGAATTTGATCTTCCCAAGGTCAGTATCACTATAGTGTCAACACTTGATAGATAACCTTCCAAATGGACCTGCAGAGAATGTCAATACATCACTTGTATGCTGACTTGAAGTTGTAGAAGAGGCTGACAGTCAGATGACAATGACGTCAATGAGAATGACCTGCGACATCTATGACACACATTTCTCCAAATGCCACTCCACATATGCCATCACATCTGCCGAGTAGTGTCAACTGTTATACAGTCATAAACTAGATAATCCCCACTGACGTCGGTGAAACAAAATGCCCCACAGTAACTAGTCCTGGCTACATTTGTGTATTTTATGTCTTCATAATTTTTCAACACAAGAACAGATGTAGACAGTGTAAATAATCACCTGAACCATTAGCCTAATTCAGACGTAAAATAAACTGCCATGAAGGAATTCGGAGTCACGCAAAACTGGTATGCAGTCAACCACGTCCACATGATGAGATTTATGTATGTTTTATGCAAGCGTCCTTCTGAGATTGGGCAGACTAATTAACCTAATACTTAATCTACACCTGCGTGCATGCATGCATGCGAATGTGTGCATATCTATATACATACCTGTGTGTGCGTGGTGTGCGTGCATGCGTCTGTTTATGTATGCATCCTGCATACGTTGCAATAATCATCTAAAAATCCATTTAGAGATTGGAAGTAGATTGCAGTCTCAAATTTTTTAATTTATTTGTTTTTGATAGGGGGTGGGTTGGAGGGGTCAATCATATCCAATGTTTAAAATGTTTGCATTTTTTACAAAGCCCCCTCAATCTGTGGCTATCTACGTCACTGTAACCTGCACTGACGGGCCTATCACATTCTAGTGCCTGCTCCACTTCCTAACCGACATTATACCAGTTGGTAACTACATAAACTTTTATGCACTCAGCATGATTATAATATAAAGTTTTACTACCAAATAACAATTAAACTTTAGTGAGCTGAGCCCACGCCTGTTGATCGCTCCCACAGAATCTATACATATCATATGGCACAGTGCCAGAAAAATCTAGGCCACAATTCAACATGGTGTTAACAATGATCTGGCTTCTTATCTCATCGATAATCAAGCTCTACATCCAAACATTAGTCACTCCACTTATTCTCTTACAGCCAGAATGTCACAGCGATACCCTACCATTATTTGCCCTTCCCTGTTTACCTTGTGTACACCTGTTTAACCCATCCCGAAAAACAGAAAAACAAAATTTCCTTGGACTTTAAATTCTCTGAAGCCGTATTAGGTCAGTCTGACATGCGTCAGGTTCAGGTTGACTAGACCTGCCCAGATATGTGTAGTCATGTGACCACAAAGCAGCTGTGACTGAGTTATCTTATATAGGATTACATGTAAATGTGTAGGCTACTGTTTTTCTCACATCGATTTCCCAGGAGCTAGATGGGGCTGGTCCCAGTGGCATCGGCAGGGGCCATGAGACCTGCAGATGCCCAGATAGGAGCAGAGACCTAAAGATGCCTTGATAGGTCAAGAGACCTAAAAGTGACCCAAAAATGCCCAGACAGGTCCCGAGACCCAAAGTTACTTAGATAGAGCCAGAGACAGAGAGATTTAAAGATACCTATGTACCGATAGATGGGGAAGAGACCTAAAGCTGCTTAGATAAAACTAGAGACCAAATGAGACCCAAAGATCCCACATACGGCCAGACTTAGAGACCCAAAGATACCCAGATAGGGCAGGATACCTAAAGTGACCTAAATATGCCCACATAGGGTCAGAGACCTAATTAAAGATACCTAAGGACCAAGGAGACCCAAACATGTCCAAATAGGTCCAGAAACCCAAACAGACCTAAACATGTCCAGAGACCTAGAGAGATCTAAAGATGCCCAGCTAGGGTCAGAGACCTAGAGAGATCTAAAGATGTCCAGCTAGGGCCAGAGACCTTGCAATTTACACTAAAAACTTTCTCCTGAAAAAATACAAAGATACATGTACATTTTTAATTAAATTGTTATTCATGTAACCAAAATCAGTAATGTAAATTGTTAATAAATGGATGAAATTTTTTTAATCAGACAAGTACATACACAGTTTTGCTTATATCAATCGCTATAAAGAACATTTACTGCCACCTATAATTCACACTTACATTGTATAAATTAGATAGACACATAACTTGAAAGGCCATCATATATTTAAAAAAAATATTTGTCATAAGTGCGGTGGCTCCTATGATAGCGACAATATGTCCTAATCGGAGCCACTGACCCCCTATTTGTCATAACATTAAAAGGTGATTTTCTGTTAATTAATTATTATATTGGTTTCAAAAATGGTACATATACACATTATTATGTATGCAGATCTATTTTATTTGTGTAAATGTATATACCTGATGTGTTTATTGTATGAATATGTGTTATATTTTGGATTCAAAATAAATTTCTGGTTCTTGGGAGATCTAAAAATGCCCAGCTAGGGCAGACAGACAGACAGATTTATTTATTTTTGACCATAAATACAAATGTACAAACATAAATGCAAGGTCAAGGAGACTCCAATTAAGACAACATGTCGCTAACATGGGAGCCATAGACTTAGAGATATAGGGCCAGAGACCTAAAGTTCCTTAGATATAGAGCCAGAGACCAAAGGATTCCCAGAGAGGCCCAAGAGAGACCTAAAGATCCCAGGTAGGGCCAGAGACCCTATCAGACCCAAAGAAGCCCAGATAGGGCCAGATACCAAAGGGTGCTCATGCAGATAGGTCCAGAGACTCAGAGAGACCCAATAATGTCATATTTGGCCCATAGTCCTAAAGAAGATGTTATGGTTTAATATAGGTAGGCCTATATATAAGGCCCCAGGGACCCATGGCATTATATTCCATTGGTAGACTGTTCTGCCATAACTAATTAGATTAGCTGACTGTTTTTACACTTCAGCTAAACAGATCTATTACAACTGACAGTGATGTAATGCAAAGATGACATGAAACTCTCCACAGGTCTAGTCTAGGTGTTGCTGACACGTCCCTATTACCAAAATTCCAATGGAATGTAGCGACTGGGCCTAGAATAGCACTTTGGCCTTGACACATACCACATGAAAGAGAGAGTGACTGACCGGGTTCATGCAGCTGGTTAAATAAATCCCTGGCAATATCATCACGTAGACATCAATAGCTTCAATGAATACTAATTACATCATGGATGATAATTCCCAACAAAGCCTGCTGTTGCTGGAATGAATACAGTTGCCTAGGCAGGAGGTGTAGTGATTTCGTTTTTTAACAGTAAGATTGTGAACGATAACGTTGAAGAATTGTGAAGTTTATTATCTTTGATATTTCTGGTTTACCAATATTTCTGTAGCGCTCACCAGCCATGTAACTGATGGATCCAATATGCCACAGTTTGCCTATGTCACAATGAAAATTACATGCATGATCTCTGTTAAGCTTTATCTTGTTGACAACAGTAACACACGTGCAATATATTACTAGGGCAGTATGACATCTGCTAGATCAAACTTTCCTGGGTACAGTTGTCACTGTAAAAACTATGCCTTATGTTTTTGTTATAATGAAAACCATTTCGGGCCAGAATTAAAAAAAAATCTTGCTGGGCAACAGGTTATGTACATGAGAGGTCAATTATTCTATCATGTTCAAAAAAAGATCAAACTGAAGTTTTTAAGAAACTGAAAAAACTGAATGATTATGAAAATATTTACAGGAATATTTGTCTTACTTCAGAAAGGTAGAACTCGAGGCCATGAAGCAACACTAGTGGTGGAACTGTGTAGAATATATATCAAAAAAAGTATTCAATCTCACAGAATGACGTAGACAGATTAGAAAATATTCATTCTCACAGAGACTAAATTAAACAATTTATCTACTGACTGTGTAAATGCTACCAACATGAATCTCAGAATTATGAATTAGACAAAAATACCAAAATATTGGATAATGTGAAGTACTGTGCTATGTAGTCTATGTAACAAACACTTCTTACAGCACTTAACAGGCACTGATATGGATACCTTGCAACAGTTACCATATGACAAAGTCATTCACTTAGAACTGTCTCAAGTTGGTAAATTTCCATGCATAGCATAACCTGTTAAGGGTCATGGAATGTAAGGACTAACTACTTACATAAAAGGTGTACAAATGTCCAAGTAATGAGCATTCTAAGGATTCCTATTGACATTTTCAAAAATTTTCAACATATTGGCACATTTAGTTTGAAAAAAAGTATGCATTATACATGTATGTATTGGTATAAATTTGAAAACAATTATATATATATATATATAATATAAATATATAGCAGTTAAGTATGGTATGTATGCGCAGTATACGTGTGCATGTGTTCAATACATGGACATGGTATTCTTATACTAAACTGTACACAGGAGTATACACAAAATGATCTATATTATTTTGTAATGAAATAACAATACGTATACCATTACCCATAACGCATAACATACTCCTTCTTTCTACACAATTATCCTTTATCCATAGCTAGGTGAATTATACTAAGCACCGACACAGTAACTTGTTAATTTGATGTTCCACTAATACTAGCCATAATGAGTTTATTAAACACAATTTGACAGGCAATATACATTGAACATAGTTATTATAGTCTTTAAAAAGACTACCTGGTAAGTGAAATGAATTTTTCAATATTTCTTTTAAATTTAGTTTACATAAACATAATGTTCTTGTCAAGAAATGTACCAAATATATATATATATATATAATTTATAATTGACCACAGGAAGGGAGCAGTTATTATTTTATTACTTAAATCTGCACAAACACACCTATTGACGTTTTGTACAATTTTCAACATATTTGCCCATTTGGTTAGAAAAAAGTGTATCCCTAAGTGCGTAATATTTGTATACACTTATAAATTTGATTAAAAATGTATACTATATATTTTAATAATATATACATTATAATTTACAGCAGGAAGGGAGCAGTTATTGTTTTATTATGTAAATCTTCACAAACACACGCATGCACACGCACACACACACAAGGAGCAATCTGTTGCTTCTATGCCCCCGTCTATCACACATCATAATGAATCCTTGATTGAAGGTCGCTGCTTTATAGGAAGAATCAACCCAACAATCATTAACGTCATAGTTTCAATGGCCAGCGACCTGTCTGTTGAGCTTGTCTTTTGTCCAGCACACTGGTTAAGCTTCCTTTGAGGTCAGTATAAAGGGTCATGATGATAAAGCAGACCAAAGAATTGATTGTCCTAATATAGTGTTGTCTACTCATCCGTCCTAATTTGTGGAATTACAGCGATACCTAAATGAAATTGTTTACTCATAGAAATAAAGGCACCAACTACTACTGACCGGTGTTCTCTAAAATACTAGTTAATAATATAATATTACGTTATTGTGTGTTCACTTCTGTGTTCAGCATTCATATTGTGTTGCTAATAATAGAGTGCTAAGATATATTCCTAATAGTTAATAATATAATATTATGTTATTGTGTGTTTATTTCTGTGTTTCGCATTCATATTGTGTTGCTAATAATAAAGTGCTAAAATATCTTCCATCCACAGTGAGAGTGTGTGTGTGTGTGTGTGTGTGTGCGTGCGTGCGTGCGTGCGTGCGTGCGTGCGTGTGTGTGTGTATGTGTTGTGTGAGGGTGTACTTGTGGGCACATGTGCAAAGACTGTACATGAATGTAAGTATGGTATGTATGCGCAGTATATGTGTGCATGTGTTCAATACATGGACATGGTATTCTTATACTAAACTGTACACAGGAGTACACACAAAATGATCTATATTACTTTGTAATGAAATAACAATACGTATACCATTACCCATAACGCATAACATACTCCTTCTTTCTACACAATTATCCTTTATCCATAGCTAGGTGAATTATACTAAGCACCGACACAGTAACTTGTTAATTTGATGTTCCACTAATACTAGCCATAATGAGTTTATTAAACACAATTTGGCGGGCAATATACATTCAACATAGTTATTATAGTCTTTAAAAAGACTAAATGAAATGAATTTTTCAATATTTCTTTTAAATTTAGTTTACATGAACATAATATTCTTGTCAAGTAATGTCCCAAATATGAAGTCTGTTGATTGTGAACTCATTTACTAAGTCCACTCAAACCTGGTCATTTGCCTGTCACAAACCAACCAGCTCATCAGATGTCGGTGATGTCACCTGAGCGAGCCCTATCCTTTAGAATGTCTGTACGGGTTAGTGTCATCATCGCCCTATGATACATTATAAAAATTATAATTGCTACTTTACAAATATACGAAAATAGAATAAAACCTTAGGAGAGGTGTGGATTAAGCTACAAGGGAACCATCAATTACGTTCGTCTCCAGGGATGTTGACCTTATAAATACATAAATACAGGCACGAAGAATTAAGATTGAGTAGATAGATAATTAGCTTTACAGTTACAATAGAACACAGAACGCCCACATTTAGCTGTGAACAGACAGTCCAAGTGGAAATTTTCCATTACGGATTCACTCAACCATGAAGAGTTGTGGCCATTTGCATACACACAGAGATGACACCTGATTAACACCATTTCTATGTTTTTGTTATCATAAAATGTTGATCAGCAACCATATAGTGATCTCCACACCACTATAGCCAACTACCTACAAATTAACTACCAGTATAAACAACATTTTATAGCCAAGACTGTAGGAAAGAACAGACCAAAATGTGCATTAAATAAGAAAAAATGTACACTCTTATTCCATACAAAGCTGCACTGAAACACATTTTGCATTATTTATCAGCGGGAAGGTCGTGCCGTCAATAACTGCAGACTGAAACTTCTGTATCATTTATAAATGCAGGTAAATATCTGTGAACAGTATTTCAGTATGAGTATGTTCTGAGATTTGCCCTATCGAGTGAACAGTGCATTTGCTGCATAATAAATGGGAAATGCATAAAAAGTGAACCAAGTCAGACTTAGGTCAGTCAGTACATAGAAATGTCGGGACACATATCTAGGTCAAAAGTGTGTAGACCCTACAATGTATCCCCCCCTGAATTTTGCAAAATTTTAATAATTAATACGTTAATTTGTTTCTCATAGAAGTAATAAATCATGTTGTATCTCTGAAACAGCATTTCTACATCAATGTCATATGCCACCAAGTCATGCCAACCTGACATGGAATCTGCCGGATCATTTACATAATCATGGCATGTGATGGAAAATCCCCACTACTGGAATATTGCAGTACCGTAAACAATACAATAAAAGCTCATCAAATTTTTACCATTTATCAGAGTGCCTTTCTGCTAGGTGTAAGCTCCAGGCACGGGTGTTGCCATCAGTGGCATGTTTCACGTGTGCCCTATTTATGTTTATGTTAATCTTGACCCAGCTTTGTTCACTATCATTACATCAATTAGTTCAATAGGTCACTACCATTACATCAATTTGTTTGAAAATGTTATCATTATATCAATTAGTTTGACTAAGATGCGGCCTACAAAATAGCACGTTCCATCACCAGTAAAATCGTTTGGGAATTAATTATCACCAACATTACATGTATCAATCATCTCTTTGTGGAATAATTGTTTAATTACTGACATTAAGAAACAACTTATTCTGGCTCCCAGCACCAGTAGAATTAATTAGGCTCATGGTTTTAAAATACTGACTTTTCCCTACACATTTTTTGCTAATTTTTCATAAGGGGAATAAAAACAAAATCTAGCTTCAACAAAATAAACACTATGGCTCCACTAATGAGATTAAACATGACATGCTTGCCCCAATTTCTTTCACAATAGACACAATAAGTTATTATGTGATATAAACCTTCCTAAGTTGTCATATCTGAATGTTATTCAAACCAATACCTATCGTGCCGATTTCCATCGCATACCACATCACTAGTGTGTTGGCTGCTCTTTACCTAACGCTTTGTGTTAAAAAAGTCTCTGGATTATTGTCCAATTGGGCAACCATGCGTTTGATCAGATTGGAGAAGCCGATATGACCCATGTCACTATGTCTGAAGGTGAACCAGAAGTTGAAAACACAAGTGGAGTGACCAGGGGGAACCCCCTTGGACATAGACAACACAACATAACTGTCTGGGGCTGTCCACTGGTTTTTACACCAGTCCCCAAACTAGTGCACTAATAATTATAAATAGATGTCCTATGAGAGGAACAGACAACTTAAAGGACACCAAAGGTATGACTACGTCCTTATTGAAACCAGAGCAAGCTCATAAACCAGTTGGGTATATCCATCAAGTACTTGGCCTCTTATGACCCTAGTAAGGTTCCCATTCAACGGTCTGTGTGAAAGCACTGACCTGGTCATTAAAACATACTTGTGTGACCTAAAAAAGTGAAGGTTCGGGTTACATAGTCTTAAAAACCTTACAAATTAGTTTTTTTTACAACCCTGTCAACTCCAGCTGATGCTGCGTTATGACGATGTCCAATGATATTAAAGATGATAGTGATGGTTATTTATTATTAAACATTTTAAATGTGCCATGTTTTCTGGTAAAATACCTGCTCAAAAGCACTAACAATAATACAGATAAAAGTAAAATAGTTTAGAATGAACTAAAACATATTGGAATGGAATAGTAAAACAAACTTAGATAATTTAAGAGTGGCACAAATAAGTTACAGGTGTAACTTGATGTTAGGTAAACTTGAGCAAAATGATTTAGCATCATAACAACAATGGCAGTGTCTGTGATGATAAATATATTCTTAGAACATATATAAAATGTGTTTTATCCATTATTTTAACATGGGCAAATCATTCGATACAGAATGTTAATTTGTAACAGGAATCTAGAGAAAATTAAGGAAATATAAAACAATAAAGACATACAATCAGAAATTATACAATAACTAGGTGAGTTATCTGCTTTGCCCTGGGAAAAAGGCAGTCATATGTACCAGACACCACAAACTCATCCCAAATGTTTCCAGCCTACCCACATTAATAAATGGTAACTGGTCCCTGGCCTTTTGCCTGAAATCTCAATCTCAATCGCTCACCCGTCTAACTGACGTAACCAGCAACAGCAGATGCTGGATTGAAATTTCAGCCCGATACTTGCAAAACTAATGGAGATGTGGGTGCACAAACAAACAGAGAACGAATTGTTTTATAATATAGATATGTCGTATTCCTAGATATCCAATATAACATTTGACACTCACTTTTTGTAATACACTAACTCGATGGGCGATAATTTTGACGGTAAATAACAAAATGACACATAGCTCCATCTGCAGGAAATATATGAAACGCGAAAGAGGGCGCGGCGCTACTTGTAAAAGCGTGCGGATGTGACCACCGACAGGTAGACCTGGTGCATGTTAAGCGCTGAGGATTTTCAAACGTCAATAACTTTAAAAACTATTCAAAATCTCTGTATACATCCAGCGATATATTTGTAGATGGCATAATTATCTTTACGATGATATAGAAAAACATTAAATTGCTCAGCTGGAACTCCACGTACAGCCGAATTTCGAAAATGTCTAAATCTACGAACCATCTCAATGGGCCCGGTAGATCACATGCAAAATTTCAGCCCAATATATGCAAAACTGACGGAGATGTGGGTGCACATACAAACAGAGAACGAACTGTTTTATAATATAGAAGCTATGGATGTGGTATGTAAAGATTTCTGACAACAAATGCACCGGAATCATGACATGTTAATGTGTGGTAATACAGGCACTGTGTGTCTGTCTGTCTGTCTGCCTATTTGAGGATATTCTCCTCCAAGCTACAGCCTTATGTCAGTTCAACCATTCAAGGTCATGGGGTCATAATTAGGAATGCTTCTGAGACACCTTAGGTTTAGCACCCACACACTTAGGAAATTTCCATGCAAAAATTACCTCACGTTCCCAGGCACTCGATTTGGTTTCCTGTGATAATATCTAACAAACAAACATGTGCTCGAGAATGTCCCACATAAAAAATATAACAGCCATGAAAATTGCACATACGCCATTTTGCACATACATGTATGTATGTATGTATATATATATGTGTAAAAAAACAGTTATACACATAACAATGGCTAATAATTTAAATGTTTATTGTTGGAATTTAACTAAACACAGATGCTATCAGAAAAGATTTGCCATGGTCGTCTGAAATGTGCTGAGTGAGAGAGCCAACCATTGCAAGGCGAAGGTTATGGAAAAACCCCAAGTGCTCATGTAGGGGCTACTGCTCGAAGAGCTATGCTATTTAGTTTCGCACCTAAAGCATTTCAAGCAGTAGTCTGAGGACTGATTTAACCCATTTATTCTAAATATATGACCATGGCAAAGACTGCACAGCTGTTTTTGTGTAGTCCCAGATAGAAAATAAATCAGCCGTAATAACAATTCAGACATCTATCTCTGGGTATATGTCATGTTATTTGATCCGGGGGATAGTAGCCATAATAATCTATTGTATGTGTGCATAGATTATTTGTAATCAAAGAGATCCAGACTGCATTAATTAATAGGCATAGTACTGTCACATTACTGACAATCTTAAGGACTGGATAACAAGCTATAGCCTATATATATATATATATATATATGCTATAGCTCATTACCCAGTCTTTAAGACAGTATATATATATATATATATATAATTGTTATATTATAATTAAAGCTAAGGTAAGTTCTTATATATATATATATATAATGAACTTACCTTAGCTTTAATTATAATATAACAATTATATGTGTCCTAAACTGCACTGACCATGAACTAATCATACCCCACCCATACAACCTGTCAATATGTTGACAGTGGCACAAAGCCCTGACCCGACATAGCCCCCACTCATACTTTCTAGCCACTATCTAGCTAGATGCCCGCATCTCCATTAATTTTCATATTCACACCAAACCATTTCTGGGTCCAAAATGACCACCTGCAACTACATTTTAAATAGTTCAGAAACAGTTCACAAAGGCAGACCCTAACTGCAGTTCGCGGTCAACGACTGGGCATTGTGTAAGTGCCTGGGAAGTGTAGGTGGACAGCACAAACGTCTGATTACTACACACATGTTTGGACACTACACAAGTGTCTGGACACACAGCATCAGGACAGTAATTGTACACACTGCAAATGTACCGGGTATGTCAGTAACCTGACAGTACCAAAGTGTCTGGTTAGTAATTGGACACTATAATGATGCCCAGTTAATCAATGGACACTACACAAGTGTCTAGTCAGTTACTGGACACTATTCTGGTGCCTGGTCAGTAATCAGACACTACACAAATGCTGGCCAATAAGAAGACACTTCACAAGTGTCAACTCAGTAACTGGTCACTACAATGGTGGTGTGTGCCCATTACTAAACGGACATTACACAAGAGTCTGACCAATAACTGGACTACACAAATATATGGCAAATAACCAGACACTACAAAAGTGGTTGATAGTAACTGGACACACTACACAAATATCTGGACAATAACCAGACACTACCAAAGTTTCTGTGCTTGTACCTTCACCATTTTATATTTAATACAATAATCTGCATCCATTACTACGTGTACATACACCATGTGAAGAGACACTGTACACTGTGTCAGTGCTAACTGTATGTCTCATGGCAGGTCCAGACAACAACTGCTTTGCATTGTTTACTACACCATGTGCGCTTGCTTTGCATTCACTCTGATTATGATCATCGTATGATTGTGTTCATCAAACATGGGGGCAAATACATTGAAAAGTATTTAAATGCAAATACTTTTGACATTTCAAATGCAAATTCAAATACATTTTGTTTATGTCAAATGCAAATACTTTTCAAAAGTATTTCAAATACTTTTCAAATACTTTTTATCATTCTCTTGACGTCCTAGTGCTCGTGAACAATAAATAATGACAAAAAAGAGCTATACTTCACCATTGTTTATCCAGAATTAAGGGAGTTCATTGAGTCAATAGTACCAAGCTATAATTAGTCACACATTGTAAATTTTTTCCCATGACAGGTTAATCCTGTTTTCCATTTCCTGTGCCCACTGATGCACTGTCTTCCAATTAAATTAGATTAAGCCACCCACTGTTAATTAAATACTTGCTAACCTCACCCTGTGGCAGGCCATCTGATACACTGACCATCCATCTGATAATGACCCAAGTTAAAGCTGGGTTAATGATCAAAGCATGCAACTGGCTGCAGTTGGTCAGCTAATAAAAGAGCTATAGGAAGGCCAGTTTTCTCTCAGTGAATGTCATGCCTCAGTGATCACATAAGTAACATGAATTACCTGTATCAACTGCCTAGACCAAGCAACAATTTAATTAAGCACAGTTGTGATAACAGTTTTTATTGACATAATTAAATGCTATAAGTATTTGAAAAGTATTTGATTTTTAAATACTTTTAAAATGTATTTAAATGCAAATGCAAATAGTTTTGGCTCCAAATTTTCAAATGCAAATACTGGATCAGTTGCATTTAAATGCATTTGCATTTGACCCCATGTCTGGTGTTCACTCATCACCGGCACCATGTCACAGTATGCCTGGCAGCCCAATCAAGTTATTCTCAACAAGTAACAACCTACTATTATCTTTGCGTTACTGATACAATAATAATCATAGTTGCATCAAGAGCAGACGGGGGAACACCTAGACACACAGCATGAGAACTTAAAGATCTAAGAAAGTAAATTCTTCCGTTGATTTTTAACAGACCTACACATTCTTTTGTTAAATTAAATACATATATATATATATACATAAAATTATTTACACATTACCGACATCACAAATGTGAATGCCAACAAACATGATTTGCAAATAAGTAGCATGTTTAATTTAAAATGCTACTTCTGATATTACAGGCATTTACAGCAGGTCTTTCATATATGATGGGGGGGCTGGCATTACATAGCATGTGGTATGAAGCTATGTCAGGGCCTGGATAAAGTATGACGCTATTAAGGGACAGCTTGACATGCAGTCATTCATCTTGTATATTGCTCAGCAAAGCAGAAACTACTACAAAATAATACAATAAACCTTCTATAGATTTCTGATTTATGATATTGGATTTTTACATAAATTTATAACACTATTAAACAGTGTGATTTCCAGTCAATTTGCATTGTATCAGTTGCCAGATCCCAACTACTGTTACAATTCAAACTGACAAGCCAATTAAACAAATCTGGCAACTGATACATGTGCATATATATAAGAAAATTATAACTGTGACTATCTTAACATTATAATTACTTTGACAATGTCATAACGTACAATTAGCTGTTTTGACCAACTGAGTACAAGTATGATTACTAAAAAAATACTGATCAATGACTATTATCACCATTTGTGTCAAATTATGAATAATCCATCTCCAATACATTTTAATTTATTTCAGAACCCACATACTGGAATTTTCTACATTGTAATAATTTATGTTTGCTATCAAACAGTGTTTGACGACCGCTGTCCCAGTAATGTGCATACTTGGACAATGTCCCCTAAATGCACACAATGGTGAATGACAGTAACTCGCACCCAGACAGCATCCTCTGCCTCTAGACTGTGATATCATGAAGGAAATGCTGTTAGACTATTTATAGCCAGCCTCAATGACACTGCAAGTTTATAATTTGACATCAGTGACAGCTGGGGATCCACTCAAAACCGAGTAAAATAAACATAAAAGAAATAGTCGTAAATTACAAATCTACAGGTCATGGTGAACAAAAGGGCTATATTAATATAGTATTGTAATGTGTGTAAAAACATTTCATAATATTGTCATCTTGTAACTGTCCTTTTTGTAAACAATAAAGAAGGTTTTAGTTACCTCAAAATAATGTTCATTAATCAAGTATCCTACATGATTGGAATATCTGAGGTTATTCTTGTCCAGAGCATACATGTGAAGTATACTTGTAGGCAACATCTTGTGCTTGTTTATGATGCAGTTCAGCATTTGTTGTCTCTTTACAACTATTTCATTAAATTGTAATTTTTTTCAATCTTGCTAATCTTCTCTCATATCCCTGTCTGTTTGTGTGTATAGCACCAGCTTCTCTCTGGCTAATCATTTCCACATGTCATATTCACATCTAGACAAACGCTGCACCCCTCTCCATTCAATTTGCTCTTACAGTGATGCATTCAGAATCTACTCTCCAAGACATTTGTCCCGGCTCTCCTAATGCCCATATATACTTTTATTATTTACATGCAGACCTGGGGCCGAATACATTTTCATGAGTACAAGTACTTTGTAGATGGATAAGTACGAGTACATTGCTAAAAGCTGAGTATGAGTACATTCTCACGAGTATGAGTAAAAGTACGAGTACATTTTTTAAACTTTAAATATTAAATAACATATTTTAAAATTATTAACTAATCTAATTTATATAACTGAGTACAAGTGAATATGCAATGGCAGTGATCCATTTTTATGAGGAAAACCTCTACAATCAGCAATCTGCTGATATTTTATAAGTTTCCAATTTATATTTTCTGATCGTAGACTACTAGTTGTTGAGAGGGTTAGTCCACATAAGAGGCTCAGCATCCCTTTTGGACTTTTTAGCCAGGGTGCTGGCATGGGATTATACTAGTGTAGGAGGCAGTCTGACTTGAGCCACCTTACTTCTACAGAGGAAGACTGGCAGTTCTTGTTCTTAGCAGTTAGCACTGTCAGCCACTGTTAACTGGCATGGTCTCCAGACTACATCAAAGGCATTTCAGGTATAATTGGTGGGTTAACTGCTCTTTATTGACATCCTGGTGGCTTAATTAAACAAACAGGTTTATGACATGAACTGATAGCCTACAATTATTGTTTGCTTAACAGGGTGTTTCTGACTGAGAAAAGATGCTGCCTGTTGCCATGTTTGTGTATCATAGTCATGTTTATCAGAGAATGAGGATGTACTATGTGTAGGGATGGTAAGGTGGTATTCTATCAGAAATAGCAAAGTATTTACAAAATAGTTAAACATTTAAATATTTCAGGAAAGTTTCATTTTATAACCAAATACATTTATTTTCCCCAGTACATATTGAGAAAGTACTCAGATGTACTCGTAAAATCTGAGTACAATGAGTATGAGTACAAGTCCATGACCCACAAGTTTTATGAGTACGAGTACTTCAGCCCCAGGTCTGTTTATATGGCCATCTTCAAAGAGACCTTGATTCAAGCTTTATGGGTAATCAATAGCTCATTTGGCTGTGTAAGTTATTGCTGACATTTTTGGTTGGGTTTAATTAAGCTACCAATAGGTTTACTTGAGGCAAGGTAGCCGCATAGATCAGTGAGACAGTTTTCATACTGCACATAACGTTGAGCAATTCAAGATAGGATGTTATTATATTTCATATGATATCAATGATAAGATTGAAATTGAAATCACTTCATTAGTTTAACTATAAATATATTCACCTAGCTTGAGCTAGAGGTAAAAAGATGAATGCACTGTGAGTCATAATACGAGCTGTGACATCTCATGATTATAAGAATACAGCCCAGTTCACGTTTAATTATTACGGTACTTTTACAAATGTCAAGGATTATTTTATTGATGATTTCTTCCAGTTTTATTTATGACATTATCCATTAATTTCTTTGAACGTCCCCCTTAAATAATTCCCTAGAATTGTTCGAATTGATCCAAATAATTGTTAGAATAATTATGTTTGTAACAAAAATTACCAGTTTTAGTATTATCATTTATCAATAATATTGCATAATATTCCCCTGTCACATAATTCAGAAGGGTTTTTAAAATTTGTTAGTTAAAATTGATCAGTCAAATTATCGAAATAGCAAATGTCCATTTTCAACTGTTATATATGTATCAATTATGTTGCATCTAATATTTCTCAATATGTCACAAAATACATATGAAATTCAAAATTACGAATAGATCTAATGTGTTCAGTACTTACGTGATTTTGGCCCATATGGAACCTGCTGGTACCGCTTGTACAAATGATGGGTTCGGCTCACATGAGCAAAAATTGTTCAAAAAACATCCACGGAAAGGGTCTATAGTATAGTACCATACATATGATGATGATACAGGACATCATTTTAGTTTGTTATGTAGTTGTTACAATTTTCATTGTCATAATGTTACAATAATTTCATAAACATCTGCAAGATTTCTTTTTTAAATTCACTGAAATTTCAGAAACGTTTACCTGCTAGGTGTGACGGGGAAATCTGTGGTCACCTGCCGGTAGAAGGCGTTTACGTCATGCTGACAGTCGGCGGTGTTGTTGGGAACGACCGGCCGCTTTTCCGTGAGGTTGTCGTTCTCTTCTGGATTCAACTGCGATTCGGCGCGTGCCATAATGTGGGTATCGCGACGATTTGCAGCCCGACGACTTGCATCCCGGAATGCCTGAATGGGATCGGTAACGCTGCGCGAAGCAAAACGGTTGACAGTACTCGGCAAAACCCTGTTTATCGTCTGCCGGCCGGTTGTCCCCGTTGTTTTGACAGATGTTTTCGCTGTTTTGGGACCCGGTGGAGGAACGGACGTCGAGAGGCAGTGACTCGAGATGCAGCTACTAATAAGCCTCTGTTTTCTGCCGAATACTCTGAATGCCATGCTGCTGGTTTGCAACAAAATTGCCGAATGTTACCTCTTTACCGATACCCTTCTTTCCATGTAATGCTCTGCGTGGTCTCGACGCAGAACGTTTATAAACGCGTTATCCTAAGCTCAACCTTTGACCCAGTTTGTGCTTTGACCTTATAGGCGTAGTTAATCAACCGTATCAGCGTTTAGTTAATAATCTTTTCTGCATCTTATTATATTTGCATGCAAATGCGTCTGAAATAAGGCAATTAATGTTGCATTTCTTTTGATAGATAGTTGGAATCATGATTACATACACATCAAATAATTTTCTTTCTCGTTTTAAAGTGGTAAACACCACTCATGCCCACAATACTCGTCAAGAAAATAACTTTGAATCTAAGTATTGCAGAACAACTCTGAAAGCGATGTGTATCAGTATAAAAGGTGTAAATATGTGGAATTGTTTAATTACAAATATCAAAAATTGCACTAATGTAATTGCCTTTAAGAAAAGGTATAGATCACTACTGGTCAGTAAATACAATATATAGTACATTTTATTTTATCGCTATAATCGTATTCAAATCTTTATTTTGTATAAAGTATTCTTACATCAACGATACTTATTCCTATTGGTCAATAAATACATTATGTACTCTTCGAATTCTTAAAAATATATATATATATTTTTATACTCATTTGTTATACATCATGTTCAAATCCTTTTATGTGTCAAATTTATCTACATCAAAGATACTTGTTCCTGACTGATGTCATCAAGTCTGCATTGTCTATAATTAGTAAAACATGCTTATTAGCATGTATAAGTCCTATGCTAAAATAAGAAGTATTAAATTATACTTCATGTACCTCATTCGTCAAATTATCTTTTAAATTATGTACATGTATTATGGAAAGGGAAATGCTAACTATAAGTATTGCACTTCTTGCATTTTTCCTTTCAACATTTCAATATATTATATACTATATTATTTAGTATGCATTATAGGAATTATGCTGTATATGTATGTTATGTTGAATAAAATTCAATTCAATCAAGCCTCAAGAAAACTAATTGATTTGTGTACTATTTACTGCACATTATCATGCCACTCTATAACTGTTCACCAAAAATGACGCACTACATAAGATATAATACCTAATTATAACGGGTAGATGAAAAATGTTGTATTATTTATTGTATTTATTCATTGCCATGTCTATTATATGTAAATGTGCACGTGTTTTACCCATAGAACACAATGTTTTAACATTGTTGGTTAAATAAAAAAAACGTGTTCGGGGAACATACACGTGTATATGCAACTGAACTGCTACCTGAAGAAAAGGAAATACATTTTTATGTTCTATTCATTCGCCGACAGTCATCAACCATCCACAACCACAAAATAAAAAGAGAGTACTTCCAAAGAGCATTGTAAATGCAGAACCATTATAAATGCAGAAGCACAGTAAATGTAAGCTTACAAGTGCATAAAAGTGACGTTACTAAATGTATAGCAAATGTCTGTGTTTGTTTCAGGAACGCATTCACGTACGCAGGTGCACTCCCAGTCATGCATGCACGTGTCATGTGCACGAATTTACAACACTGCGATAGTGACACACAAACACACTCAGGGAAGACCGTTCAGTACTCTGGTTGGAATGGATGACAAGTGGCGACATCTGGTGAATATATATATATTCAGTGGTTGTGGTGATGCAATCAGTGTGTGTGCGTGCGTGTGTGAGTGTGTTGCTTACATTTCGTACCGTAGTCGTTGTAGATGATGTTCACATCACTTGTGTCTAACTGTAACTCTAACTAACTGTGTCTAACATAATTCAGCAAACCACCGACATAATATTGTATAGTGCGCCATGCCCATGGGCTAGCTGGCCAGTGAATAATCCATAAATGCTAATCCACCGACGATTGTCGTTGCAGCAGTTGGAAGTGTTCTAGCTGAGTGTCCCACCTGCAGTACCCGTTTCTAACTAGATTTCCATTTTGTAATCCTCATACTTTCATTGTCGTCGAACACGGAAGTCGGCAAGGGTGCCAGTTCATGTGAGAATACGTCATTCATATTCACATCGCGTGAATTCAACATTCCCATGACGCAAGAGTAGATTAGATTCGTGTCAAAGCAGACCTTTATTGTTTCATTGATACTTTCCGTCAAGTTCATATTATTGTTCCATCTGGCTCCTGCCAATGGCGGCGGAGTTGCCAACATTCACAGCTAGATTCTTAAGCGATTCTCCCAGAGACTACGTTGACAATGCCCTGAGGGTGACCATCTTTGTTCAGCGGATCAAATGGAGGTCTCCAACATTTGACTACCGAACTCTCTGTCACCTGCGTCAGACTGAATGCGGCCCGACATCGCTTCTTTATGGGTCGATCGTTACTTTCAAAGCGGCTGACTACGTGAAGAATATCAAAGCCCATGCACATTTTCACTGTTGACGGCACAAGCGTTACACTAAGAATGCCTCCTGGTCCATGCCCACATCGCATAAATGTCGTCTACATGCTGTCCTGTTAAGCAGTCTCGTCTGAGTGAAGGAGGAATTATGACGCGACTTTTATAGACTAGCTGCTACGCCGTCAACAGTATACATGTGACGTACGTACTCCTGTACTGGTGCTGGCAACTCGTGGCAGAATCCTAGCATGCCCGTTTCAATCGTGTTAATTGGTTATGTTCTCATCACTGTTGGTCGCTATGCGGACCTTGTCCCAGGTGATGGATTGCAGGGATGAGGCTGCATCGAGACGGACTGGGTCATTCTACGTGAATCGTGTTTGTTGTGTACCTGCATGGCTTATTTAGTGCACATTAAGATATAAGAATCTTGAAATGTTGGTTCTTCTTTGCAAAGCATTATTCTGTTATCATTTGGGGAAATGTCCGATGACAACTTAAATCAACCAACATAAGTTTAAGCCAACATTGAAACATGATAGCCCGATGCATGCTAGGCACATCTGACATGTCCCCAAATGCCTTTTCAGAAAAGAAATTGTTAGTGTGGAAAATTCAGACCGGGATAGTTCATCGGTGCCTACAAATATTGTCCCCAGCTAACATGTCAACTAAGTTACCAACCGCCTGGGTGGCTTGCGTATGCGGAAATTCTCATTAATCTTAATCCACCTTTTGTCAAAGGGCAACTCAGCAAGCCTGCTCTTGGCGGGAAATTCCGGAAAAAAGGTCTACGCAACAAGAACGAAATATTTTGATTTAATGTCTGCATATCAAGGTACGTACCTTAATTACATGTCATCTAAGTTACCAAGATTGTGAGAAAGTAGTTGACATTATACAGAAAGTTGTAAATCTCAGATTATGCTTGCAGTCCGGATGCCAGAGACAGCGTCACAAGTGGTTAGATGCCTTAATAGTCCAGCGAGTGCAACTATAGTTACTGTCCCCTAAGTTACCATCGTATGGTAACTTATAGGGGACAAATGGTAACTTAGTTGTCTGTTTTTCTATAATGCTCCATACGTCTAATGTTACATATTGTTAACCCACATATAAACATTATATTATTATATTGTTATCTATATTTTCATAGTATGGCATAGTTGCTAATTTAAACAAATGCAAAGTCATGTCTAGTTTAAGAATGACAGATGTAACAATTAGAAATATGACAACATGATTCATAGTTCTTGATAAAGTAATGTTTTGTATAAGTGGAAAAACCATATAGACTATATGTGTATAAATTTTATCAAGGATGATGTTTGGAGTATTGCTAACAGTTTGTATAATGTTGTGTCTGAAGTACTTTTTTGCATATTGATGATTAACTCTGGGAATAAATCAGTTGTTTTTACCACGTGTATTGTATTGGTGAATTGCAAAGTTATATGTGTATGGAATACGACTGAAATAATCTGGTATAACCTTGTTGATCAATTTGTAATATAATTTGAGCTGTTGGAGTCTATAGATGTCATCCAGCTTAAGAAATTTACATTCTTTGAAGATGGGATCTATTCGTACTGCTTTCTTTTGAAGTTTAAAAATGCGATGGGCTTGATAACCCCGCACCAATATGCCATACTTAATCTTGGGAAGAATGAGCGAATTATACATTATATATAATATATTCTTAGGTAATACATGTTTAAGTTTATTTAAAATTCCAATTATTTTATTGATATTATTCGCTGTTTGTTTATATGGCTGTCCCAATTTAGGTGTTGGTTTATGGTGATACCTAAACATTTCTATTTTAGGAAGTTCGATTTCCTTTTGGGGCATGTGAAATACCATGATTTTGTTTTTTTAATGTTAAGAGAAAGTTTGTTTGCCTTTAGCCACCTGCACATATTTTTTTATTCTTTATTTATATTTTGATTTTGGACTTGGCCATCCGGAGATTGGAATTTATTCAATGTACTAAAAAAAGTGGTGTCGTCTGATAGAGCGATGCGGTAACGGTATCTGCCCCAGGGGGTGATGAAGGTAGTTAAGGGTTTGTCTTCGTCACGGAGACGAACACCATGGTAGCCATTCCACGCACCAAATACGGTGTTCATTGTCCCGGGTGGTACGGATCTCATCTGGTGGAATGATGACTGTGTGTGGTGGATTTCTTGTGTGACGTGTGTGTTCAGTGGCTGCTTGTTGACTGTACGCCTAGGTTTGCCATTTCTCTTCGCGCACACGACCATACGGTGGCACCATGTCACTGGTTCACCCACTGGTACCGGTTCGACGACGCCTTATTTGATATATTCATCTACTCCTGCCTACACGTCATTTTTCCAGTAGATGTGTACCGGAACTGGAGTTTGTACTGAAAGGGGTTTAGCGTCTGGGTCCACCATGAGTTGCAATGGAGGCCCCTCCAACATGGGTAATGGCTGCCGTAGAGGAGGGTGCTCAGCACACAGGCCTGGTAGACTCTCATCTCGGTGTTCTCAGTGAGCATCTTGCTTTCCCATACTCTTTTGGTCAGCTTTGGTAGGCTTTTGAACTTGTTAACATACACAATTAATTATCAATGCCAAATAATTTTAGCAGAAATTGTTCATCACCAGCTAGACTGCATTATTCCTTATTAAATAAAATAAAGGTTACGTCACATATCTTGCGTTCGTGCGTGATTGCGTGCGTATGATTGAGGTTGTAAATCAGTCAGGCAGGGCAAAACGTGTTCTTGAAACAAAATCATATTTCATGGTCGTATCCAAGCAAAATAACTTCTTTCTAAACTATCTTAATAACGTACCTTCCACTTGGATACACGATCAATATCAAGTTCTTTTATTTTGCAGTCGCCCAGTCGTCGGACATGTAATTTCAATTAAGAGTCTGACGGTCTACATCGACTATCTACATACTATGTTCGTATCCTGCGGTGCCAGTGTGGAGAATTCAGGCCTGTAAAAATGTTGAGCTGATGCCATTAGACCTGTATGTGCATAGACAGAGAGACACCCTCGATCCGCTAAAACAAAGAGTCCGCTTGAGGGGATTAAAAAGTGAACATTCCCCCGTCTTCCTATGTCATGTCCGGCAGTGTGCAATGGTTAGAGTTATACGATACGATGTTATGAATATAAACAATATTACGATGTTATAATGCACAAATCATCAATAAACACTTTGATATTTTATGAAGTAACTGTGCTTTCATCCTTAGCAGTTTACATGCAGGAAACACAATATGTTATGGCCTCGTTGCACAACGCTTCTTTGTACGCGCGCTCGCAAATTTATTTGATATTTGTGTCATCAAAGTAATAATTAATTCTCATAAAGGTGTAAGAAGAAATAGGTGCGCCAGGGATAAGATGTAAAGCGCATGCAGAGTTTATTAGGACTGGATACTGCGCTTCATAAAATAAACCTTCTAATACAAGTAAGCTTGTATGAGAGGGTTTCAGGAGTTTTATGGGGTTTTCGTTTGGTATACGACACGCCTGCCAAAAATTCCGGAGTCTTCTATGTCTGACGACACTTGAGATTTGTTGATATTTATTTAATGTTGGTTGAAACATTATACAGCAAACAAATCAAAATCAAGTCATGCGTGCAATTCACGAAGGTGGTAAGTGTACGTATTGGCATAATAAAACCAAAAAAACATGTTTGGAAATGAGTAAATATAAAGTTGTAAACTTACAAATGATACTGTTCGTGGGCATATAATCCGTTCGTGTTTTGTATCGGTTGACATATACGACCCCACAAAGGACCTGTAACACAACAAGTATAATATATTATGTAACCCTGGTGGTATTGTTTCGTTCAAGCGGTTGAATAGGCTATTGTTATGTCAGTCGCCAGACACGGGTAGGGTAGCTGGACCCACACCCAGTCGCAGTTTGCTAGCGTTCACGGACGTGTCCACAAAGATATACCTACAGTCTTCTCGGCTCCGTATTACGAGTATCAATATACAGAACCTGGTGAGCTATTTTGTTCATGTTTATATGTTATATATAATATAGATATATAATTAGAATAATGCGTAACTTTAATTGTTTCTTGTTGCCCCATTACCGGTCACTTCGGGCATTCCAGCTATAGTATGACGAGTGTAGCAGAATTGTGGCGTATAATGTTAAACTGTGTTTACAGACGACTTACATATCTAGCAAGCATTTAAACTAATTATTGTGATGTATACGTATGTCGTGTGCATACGTTTGACTTTAGATAATGTGATAGTTATTAGTTAAAAGAAGTAATTAGCTAAAACAAGTTTTCTCCGACTCTTTGTCTGTACAAGTTCAGACAAATATCTATAGGGTTACTGATTATTACATGCGTTTTAACACGTCTAATATTAGAACAGCCGACGCAACTTAGTATTGTACATGGAAGTACACATGACAAATCCTAACTCCAACATAAACAAACTAAAATCAACAGAGTTTGACAATTAATACAACAAAGGAAGTAAGGAGATTAAAACGTAAAGAAAAGGATACTTATTATATATAACCTGCAATTTAGTAAATATAGGAACGACATAAACAAACATGGAAAAACATAGCTGATGTTATCCAAAAAATCAAAAATACAGAAACAACTACAGACATATTTCAAGGTAAATGAAACCAAGATAAATGATAAAAAAGATATAGCAACACAATTCAACAACTTTTAAATAAATATCGGACCACAACTTGCAAATAAATTAAGCATGCATAAATGGAAAATCTGGTTTCAAATCGTACCTATGTAAAAGAAGAGAAGATTATAATTTCCAAGTTACTCTGGTTGATATGGAGTTGATGGTAGCGCCTAACAGGTAGCAGGCCAAATTGTTCTCTGGAAATTATCGTGTTTTTCAATGGATTTACGCTGCACTGAGGATCACAAATACTATTGTTTGTTCGTGAAACTACAGTGATTCTCACGGTACACTTTTTTATACGTCAAGACAGTGTACGTTATCTATGATTTTTAAATGTTATAAATGAATGCAGTCAGCCATCCGTGACGTTGACGAAGTTGGTGGTCGACTTCAGGTCCCTACAGACCTGACAACGCCCGTGAGTTACATAACTTGGCACGCTGTAATTGTGCGACGATATGCTTAATTTATTCGGGCTCTTTGGTCTGGCTCCAGGGGTGTCACTCCCCGATTGCCGGATGCGACATATTCCTTAATAAGACGTTTAGGACTGTCTGCGACACGTCCAACCTTGCGTGGCAAACGAGAGAGCACGCGCAAACAGCGGGCGATCCCAACGCGGATTACTGACCATTTGGAGTATGCTACACGAGCTGCAAATGTTGCCAGAGCAAATAATGCAACCCATCTGGTAAATTTACACTGCATTAAACATCATGCATGCGACGTTCCACTGACGATGTGTTGTCTCAACGCTCAGTCAGTTCGAAATAAAGCTTTGTCGCTGGCAGACCTGGTAATTTCCAGGGACATCGACGTATTAGCGTTGACAGAAACCTGGCTTGGAACAGACATTGACAATCAGGTGATAAAAGACACATTTCAACATACTTCTCGCTACAAGTTCGATGCCGCGTCAAAACCTGCCCAGAAGCGGGTGGTGGAGTGGGCTTAATGTATAACTCCGGCATGAAAGTTGAGAATGTGCCATCAAGTCATAATAGGCCTAAATTTACCCATTTTGAACATGTCGACTATTATATTACGACACGTGGCGCCAAGTTCAGACTGGGTGTTATATACCACCGGCCACCGTCTAAACGAAACGGCTTTACAACGTCTGTTTTCTTCGAGCAGTGGTCAGTATACTTGGACACCGTGATGCTGGACCCGCATGACATCGTTATTACCGAACTGAACTTCCATCTTGACATTATATCAGATCCTGACGCACGGCATTTTTTTAGACGCTCGCTGACCGTGGCATGAACCAAATAATTACAGATGCCACGCACAATAAAGGTCACCTCCTGGATGTAGTTATCGTTCGAAACAACAGTGCAATAGTTACTACACGACCGAGTGTGTATGACCCGTGCTTATGTGACACTCATGGAAATCCATCCGATGATCACATCGCCATAATGTTCTTTGTAAATGCCACAAAGCCTGCTCGAATGCGTGAAGAGATAGTTTTTCGACGATTGCGTCATATACGTCTTCCTGATTTCAGACGTGACATTACCTCTTTGCTACATGACATAAACAGTGAGGCATCCGTTAGTGACTTAGTTGCCACATACAACAATGGCTTACGTCGGCTTGTTGACAAACATGCCCCACTGCGGAAGACGACCATAACATTGCCACCGCACTGTCCGTGGTACACTGACGAGCTTCGTGACGAGAAACAGCGTCGACGGCGAGCTGAGCGCAAATGGCTGCAAACTCGTCTTGAAGTACATCGACAGGCGTATCGCGCTCAATGTCTGGTCTTCAACAACATGGTTACCACAAAGCAAAACTACTACACAGCTAAGATCACCAACAGCAAAAATGACCAAAAACAACTATTTTGCATCACAAGAAACCTCATGGGCAATAGTGGCATAACGACAATGTCATCGTATGTGTGTCCGGTGGACATGGCACAGCGCTTTGGTGATCACTTTATTGAGAAAGTTTCTAACATCAGAAAATACATCGTCGACTGCAGTGAGGATCGTTCGGACATTACGTTGGCTGCTATATGAGCAACGACGCGGCATTCAGTGGTGTCCCAGTAGTCTGCTTTGAGACAGTCACTGAATCGGACGTTGAACGATTAGTTGCATCCGTGTGAATTAGAACTAGTACCCGACGTGGCTGCTAAAACAATGTTCGCATGAATTAGTTCCACTAATCACCGCTACGATAAATGCGTCTCTCACCTCAACAAATGTACCTGCTGACTTCAAGCATGCAATCGTTAAACCACTCCTAAAAAACCTACGCTGGATAAAGACATTTTTAGCAACTACCGGCCAGTGTCGTGATGCTTGATTTGTCGTCCGCGTTTGATACCGTTGATCATGAGTTGTTGATGACTCGACTTGAACACTCATTCGGTATCACCGATAAGGCGCTTGCGTGGCTGAAATCATACATTAGCGAAAGGTATCAGAAAGTGGCAGTGGGAAGTGGCGAGTCGATTGAGTCAATCTTGGCGTGTGGCGTCCCCCAAGGGTCGGTGTTGGGCCCTACTTTGTATTGCATGTACACCAAACCTATCGGAGATATTGTTGCTAAACACGGCATAGAGCATCACTGTTACGCTGATGACATTCAAATCTACCTCAGGTTGAACGAGATGAATCAATTGTGGCGGCACTCGCTAAGGTGGAATTGTGTGTTGCGGAAGTGGTTGCATGGTTGACTAGAAACCAGTTAAAACTGAACACAGAGAAATCCGAGGCGATCGTTTTTTTTCCAGCGAAGAAACGCGGCAGTCTGCCTGCCAATATATACATTACAGTAGCCGGCCATCGAATTCAACCATCATCGTGCGTGCGCAGTTTGGATGTGCTATTTGATAGCAACCTGTGAAAAGCTGCTACTATCATATTAGAAACATTGGACGAATTCGGCCACATCTGACGGAAGAATCATGCAAGACACTTGTTCACGCACTAGTGACATCCCGTTTAGATTATGGGAATGCACTTCTTTATGGTCTCCCTCACACAGTGATGCAACGTCTACAAAGGGTGCAGAACTGTGCCGCTCGCCTAATTACTCGCACGAGGATATACGAACACATCACGCCCGTGTTGCAGCGTTTACGCTGGCTACCCTTCATTTGAGACCGATCTACAAAGTGCTGGTGTTTACGTATTGTGCCTTGAATGGTCTAGCGCCGGACTACATAAGTGAATTAATTGGCCTCGCCTTTTGTTCGTACCGGCCTCACAAACTGTTACTCATGGTTATCACCTTTTCGCGGTTTGCTCGGCGGTTCTATGGAACAATTTGCCTCCTACGCTCAGGACAGCAACATCATTACAAGTGTTTAAAACACTTTTGAAGACTCACCTTTTTAAACAAGCGTTTTTATAATTCACCGGACGAGGACATTTTATGTGCTTTCTATTGATAAATATGTTTATGTGGGACAGTGTTCCCTGTTAGTGTAGTGGTGTTACTGACTCAGAATCGTAGCTAGTTTGCTGTAAATAACAAGGCAGATGTAAGTTTGTACCAGAGCTTTGTATTAAGCCAAACATTAAACCATACAATACAATATATACATGAAGTGCCTTAGCCTATATAATTCTAATAAATAAATTACAGCAAAGGTGAGGGGAACCAACCACACACAGGTGGTGGAACTCACCCATGAATTGCCAAACTATGCAGAAGGGGAAAGCGTCAAAGCGCCCCAAAACCCCTTCGCTACTTCATGTAGGGAGATGAATAACAGAAAACGCCCGTGAGGTCAGTTGGAATTGACCAATGTAAACCTTATAACTACAAACATTCTATACAAATATCCAACATGCATATACAATGTGACATGTAAGAACGATTCTCAATTATTCCACTATCTCACTCTTAATAAGCTCCTCCACCCTAATCAGTATGGTTTCAGAGCTGAACACTCTACTGGACTAGCAATAACTGAATTAGTTGAAAGAATATACTTAAATCTTGACAAAAAGGCTTGTCAATGACACTATTTCTGGATCTGTCAAAGGCTTTTGACACAATAGATCTTAGAATCCTTCTCAACAAACTCGAATATTATGCCATCAATAATACTGAACTAGAATGGTTTAAAAACTGTTTACTGCACAGACAGCAATATGTAGAATTCAACCACATCAAATCACCTTAAGAAACACTTACTAAAATTAACACCCATTCATATCAAGGCTTCGTAAGTTACTGCAAAACATATATCATAAGTAAATACGACCGGTATGTGACACCAATAACTGCTACATCTGCAAACAGAATATACCAGCTGAAGCATAGAAATGATTAATTTTCCTGTCCAAATTTTAATTGTACTTTACTATTATTTAGGATTTTTTTGAAATATTTTATCTTTACTACTCTGTAATTATTGCATCATACATATGAAAATTTGATTTACATTCTAATCATACACGTTAGAAAATAAAAATAAGGCATTTACATTGTTGACATTACTATGTAGTATTAGTTTTGTTACAACTATTAGCACTGTTATATGTGTTGTTTGTCAATGCACATTTGTTTAAAACTTGCAGACTAATCAGGTAGCATTAACTATGACTACTATACCACAATCAATATGTATTCATAGGGAGGCCTATACGGTAGCGATCTCTCAGGTCTTAGTGCAGGCCTCACTGGATCATCCGAACTGCAAAATATGTAAACACTGTTTCTTTTATTATGTAGGTATGATGATCTAAATAAACTTCACTTCATTATTGTAGCGTTGTTTGCTCGACTACAGTGTTGCGATGTTGTAGTCGCGACTAGCACGCTGTCTCTCTTGTCTCCATGCCCCTATCTCTCTCTATATGTCTGTTTTTCTCCCCATCTCCTCTTCTCCAAATCCCCGAATCTCTCTCTCTCTCCTCCATCCTCTGTGTTTGTCTGTTAGAATGTCAGTATATAAGTCTGTTAGACAGTACGTCAGTCCACCTATTTCTCTGCCTGCCTGCCTGCCAGCCTGCCAGCCTGCCAGCCTGCCTGCCTGCCTGCCTGCTGCCTGCCTGCCTGTCGGTATGCCTACCTGTCTGTCTGCTGCGCCTGCCTGCTTGCCTACTGACTGTATGTTTATCTCTCTCTCTAGATCTCTCTCTCTCTCTAGATCTCTCTCTAGATCTCTCTCTCTCTCTCTAGATCTCTAGATCTCTCAGTTTGTCTATTTGTCTGTTTGTCTGTCTGTCTCTAGATCTCTCAGTTTGTGTGTCTGTCTGTCTGTCTGTCTGTCTGTCTGCTGTCTGTCTGTCTGTCTGCTTGTATGTCTGTATGTCTGTATGTCTGTCTGTCTGTCTCCCTGCCTGCCTGCCTGCCTGCCTGCCTGCCTGCCTGCCTGCCTGCCTGCCTGCCTGCCTGCCTGCCTGCCTGCCTGCCTGCCTGCCTGCCTGCCTGCCTGCCTGCCTGCATTATTGCCAAACATGTCACTTATCTGATAGTAGTAAAACAATTGTTAGTATGTTCTCTCGTGAAAAGGTCAAATCACACCCAGACTTCTTGTTTGGACAGAACAAATTAGAAATAACTGATAGTTACATATATTTAGGAACCAGTCTAAACTATAATGACTGTCTAACAAAGCCACAACAGGGGTCGTACGGAAATAAAATTCATCCGAGTATCTTCCCCTCTTTTCTCACTTCCTTCCTCTCCCGTCCCCTCCAGTCCCGTCCCGTCCCCTCCTTTCCATTTCCGTCTCTCTCCCCACTCTACCCCTCCATCCTTATCTTCCCCTTGCGATCCCTGTTTCCCCTCTCTGTCTTTCCCATTCTCCGTCCCTCGTTCCCTCCTCCATTTCTCTTCGTCCCTCTCGCAACCCCCCATCTCTCTCACACGCACGCACAAAAACACTTTTTTTCTCTCTCTCTCTTTCCCGCGTTCAATCGTAATTGGATATGTTCATGGATCGTTGCGCATTTAGCACGAATGAAGAGCATATTTCTATACACATGCCAAATGTGCTTTGTCCGCAAACAATGTCATGGTGCATTACCTCAGAGACAATGCATTGATTCAACTACCGGTGAACATTCTAGGCATCACGTTCGAGCCCAACAATGGTTCCCTCGTAATCACAAGCCAAGAGGATTTAATTTGACTTTAGTTTGAATTTAACATGACTACTTCAGTCGAGTTTCACCTCACAGTTGTTGTAAACGTGTGACTGAGAAGCATAAAACGACAAATAGGAATACGTACAGTGGTTGAAATATAGGTGACACGACGGGTTTCAGTACGAAACCGACCTAACTGGTGGATGGTTCACTTGTGTGGGTGCAGCCACATATTCTATGTATGTAAAACAATATTCGCTTGACGCTCGATATGGTGCTTCGTGTAACAGGTGATTACAACAGTGCAACAGACTAAAGGACATGAAAACAAATACCGGAAAAGACAGCGTGAAGGGGTAGCCATTGCAAGATGGCTGCATGAGCGCCAACCGAAGGAAGGTAGGGCCTTTGGATGTTTAGAACAGCAAATAGTTGTAGTATATTCTATATATTGCCTTTGGATGGGTATAACAAGAAAACTCGTTATTGTTGACTAGTCTATTTACGGCGGCAGGCAAGCTCGCGCAAAAAAGAACATGGTTATTGTCCTTAAACGTTATTTATGTATGGTATCGTAATGTAGACATATATACAGACAGACACGTACATACGCACTGACGTGATGTGTTCATAGAACATTTTGCCAATCACAATACAAATACACACAGGCTTGTGCTTGGCCGATTATAGTTATAACCTGGCTCTCAACATTGGGGAGTACGTATCCCTCGTGACTCGGATATCACGTTAATGTCGGTCCCGTCTCAATTTGGGACGGACGTAAAAGAACCACTGAGGACGAAAAGCACCCTGGCAGTGACCACCCTCAGTGTCAGCATAGAAAGGTCGGCTTGGCGATAATGTTCTAAAAAAGGCTGACTAGTTGAATGAGACCTCATAAGATCATAACATTGTAACCACAATATATATACGTTTATAATTCACCATTTATGCCGCACTGTGTATTGTACTTTAACCATTGTTAGTATATTACATAGACAATAAATATGATTTGAATTTTTTCCCCACTGTGCGCCATCTTGGATTCGCCCCTACTGGCGTCAACCACAACTATCCATGAACTTGCATACATCAGAATACATATAATAGATTAGTAATATTATGTACGCCGCGTAAACATATGTTTACTACATCATATCATGTAACATAACATATGACCGAAGTTTTAATACCATTCTAACGAATACATAACTTTAATTAAGTGTAGATATGCAAGTTTAATTAATGTTGAAGTTCACACACCACAATTCCGACTGCCTGTGTTTGGCTGGTTATATAAGGCAGGTAAAATGTCTATGTTAATTGCAGTTTGACGCGCTCAATATACAGGGTTATATCACGTGGCATGGATGACCACACCGGTTATGGGAACGCCGGGATGGGTTAGGGCCCGATTTAACCCTCCCTTGCAGAGTGCTACCACAGGGAGTGGGTCAACTGTGAGAGATCAGGATTGTGACACTACTCTCCAGAGTAGGGTTGTAAGGAGCTCCCAATGAGATGTCCCGAGCCGATCATTGGTGCAGTTAGCTCTGTATCATAGGCAGTAACGGCTCCAGTGTCTCCCACTTCCGGATTCTCTCTTTTGTCTTTCAAAAATAAACTTCAATGTTGCTGGGCCATTTTGAAGATCTGACAAGTAAAGTGAATAACATCTTTCAGGTTCTTACAGGTCCTCTTTTGGCTTGACTATGCAATACTGCCTCTGCTTCTTACATGCCAGCACCAGCTTTTGAAATCTGCTCGGACTGTGCGCATGTATCTGAGTCTGGCACAATCCGAGATAGGAGTGGGGCAGTGTATTAAGTTTTCATAGGGTGATTTTGCCATAACTTATCTATTTTTGGCGAATAGTCTACCACAGACTGTGGGAAACTGTTTCATACGTCTGTGCGTCGGTGTTATTTCTAATATTTAATCGACATCTTCCTTTTAAATATTTTTAGGTGGTGCCCTCTCGTATGTGCTTCGTTATCCCTTAATGTAACAACATTACTTACTTAAGTTGTTTCTGACCGTAGGAGGTGGCCTCGGTGGTCAGAACTGCGTCCGTTCACCAGTGGTTATCTAGGCGGTTTTTAAATGAATTGATACTAGGTGCATTTACTACCTGTTCTGGTAAATTGTTCCAAAATTGTGTAACTCTGTTTGAAAAACTCTCCTTTCTTGTTCTACGTTCTTGGAATAATTTCAAACTATGACCCCTTGTTCCTTCCGTTATTTCAGTCTTTGCATAACATGACAATGTTAGAAGATACATTAATATCATACTTGTCTTTTAACAGTTTGTATACTTCTATCATATCTCCGCGTGTTCTTCTATATCCTAATGTAGGCATTTTCAACCTCTTAAGTCTTTCCTGGTAAGCAGTATCCTTAATTCCTGGGAGTTGCTTAGTTACACGTCTCTGCACATTTTCTATCGCATCCTTATATTTGTGTTTATAAGGGGACCATATGCTTACTGCGTAATCTAAATGACTCCTTGTTAAAGCTTTATATAGTGGTATAAAACTATTTTCATTTATGGTTGTAAACGACCTTCTAATAATTGCCATTATGCTGTTTGATATATTAATCTTTTGGTTGATATGCTTGTCAAATTCTAGCTTTGAGTCAATAATAACCCCAATATATTTTATTTTTCTTCTTCTTTAAGATCTAACTCATAGACCATACTATTGATTTTTAAATTGTAAGTATACATATTTTTCCTATGTGCACCAGTTTACATTTGTCTGTACGACATTTTAATAACCATTGGTTTGACCATGATGTCAGTTTATCTAAAACTTCTTGTAGTGTGTTATGGTCATCTGGATGAGTCTACTGGATCATATTTTCCTGTTAGTATCTTATACATTTCAATCATATCTCCTCTGAGGTGGTACTTGTTCTTGAAGAAAGCCGATCCTTGTGGTATTCCACTGATTACCTCCTGCCAATTTACAAATGTGTTATTTACTCTTACTCGTTGTCTTCTGTGGGCCAGCAGAGCTGTATCCCAGATAAGAATGTTCCATTTTATGCTCTATCTTTAGGGTATATCAAGGAGTCGAATATGTGAAACCTTGTCAAAAGCTTTTAAAAAATCACAACATCCGTCTATGCATCCTCCATTATCCAATGTTTCAGTCCATGAATCGAGTACTTTCAATAGTTGAAATACAAGTAGAACGGCCCTTGATGAATCTAAATTGCTTATTGCTCAGCAGGTCATTTTCTGTCATATATTCAGTGATTGTGTCTCTGATTTTCCTTTCCAATATTTTCTCTGCTGCGCTCGTTAAACTGACTGGTCGGTAGTTCTCTGCTTGGGTTTTATTTCCTTTGTAGTAGACATGCTAGCTTGTTTCCAGACTGTGAATAGTTTTTTGTTGTGAGTGATGTGTTACTAATTCGTCTAAGACACGAGAATGGCGGCCATTAGGTCCTGATGATTTAAATGTCTTTAGTTTTTTAGTTTTTATGCCACTATCGATGGGTTGATAGTATACGATTCCACTCTGTTAAGCCATCTTAGGCATTCTTGTTTCCTCTGTCTCTGTCTCCTTCCCAGGCTTACTCCCTAGTCTCCTTACGTGTACATATCATGTAAACGATATTAAATTAGACATCATTAAATAAATAAACATATCCAAATATATTAAATACATTTTTGTAGCCTGTATTAACATATATATCAATTAAATTATGTATTTATTGAATGTCGCAAATTTGACGTTAGATGTTATAACACAGTGGAATCTTGTAATATCAACTCATATATATATATATATATATATATATATATATATATATATATATATATATATATATATATATATATATATGGAACTTCACTGTTAAGGTGTCACCATTGGGACTGGGTAAAAGAGGTGCCGAGGTGACTATATTAGTGGGACTAATTTCCTATACTTTACACTATATTGAACTAATTTGGGACTGTCCTAGGGTGACCTTAATTGCAATGTGGCTGTACTAATGAGGTGACCGTAAGCCGAGGTTCAACTCTGTGTATATGACATTTGTGGATGTAGATACTAATTCGTTTTAGGCTATATTTTACCATTGTAACTGCTGATCACTAACATTGTGTACACCGTTTCGAAAGATGTGTATGTCGAAATCTGGAGTGTCTGTTTAAGCAATAATGTACTTCCAACGTAACCGAGATCCTGTCCAGTTAGGCAAACTATTATTGTATGAATATCCCCTTCCTAAACATTACCCACGTTTGTGTCCAGCAGTATGCTTCAATGAGTTATTATTTATTGTCTCCAGACCTGCTTTATATTTGTGTGCAGAGGCATGTTTATTGTGCTTAAGTCTCCTGCTGACATCAACAAATGTCTTGGCTCTCTCTCCCAGGAGGGAACTTTTCGCCCCTAGAGAGGAAATGGCAATGCAGGGTCTTTCACAAGTCACCTGCACAATGTGACATCATTCTACTCCCTCAGCAGATAACATAAAGGGTGATCTGATAAGATTGCCTCTCCTGGGGATGTAGAAAGTTGACTGATATACATAGTGGACAGGGACACGTGTCACACACACGCACACACGTTCACACATACATGGTGTAATTTCAAAAGCTATGGTTGAGTAGAGGTGGGATTATGAGAGCTACCCATCGGCCAGTTTGAAATGGCCAGAGGTCAAGATTGTTTGATATAAGAAATTTTATCAAAGAGAAGAAGACAGAGTTGATAGGCATTTATACATGTATGTAATATAAATTTGGTTTTCTGTTACAGGAGCGGGCCGGCAGTTTAATATAACAAGCGAGGATACATATACAGATGGGAGCTTAACACCGAAAAAGTGGGTTTACGTTTGTTCAGATAGTTTCATAACAAGTATATATTGTATTTTTTTTTCTTTTCAAATGATGCAAACATACGGTATTATCTCTTTATTTAATATTAACCCTCGTTTATCAAATTTCAGATACGTGTATGTACCATATGACTTTTCCAACAATGTAAACAATATATTTGTGACTGAATGCTGTCAGAGTATTGTGTTGTAAATGCAGACATACTATGTCATTTGTTTATTTTAAAACTTTCAGTGTTGTGTGTGGCAGGTTCGATACCTGCTAGTGTTACGATCCATACACTACTGGTAGTGCACACACACTTATTCCATTCAATAACTTCAGCCGTTTACAAAAACTCCACCTAAACTAAGTTAATTCCACTTAAACAACTATTGGAAATAGCACAGAAAATTAGCATGCCACATATAACATGGCAATGGCAGCTAGGTAGGAAGAAACTCAGTTGTGGAAACAAGGGTGGAAGACAAATAACCCAATTGGGATGAAAATGTAAGAATTTATACATCAATAGAGTTTTAAATTCACAGAGAAAACCCATTAACATGGGAGTATATCAACCTGAAGAGGGCATGAATACAACACTTCACCCCCCAACATCACCCATTTGTACATTCCATAGCACACCAACATGTGATGCAAATGTTGCCTATGTACTATGCAGTAAAAAGATGGCTGGAGAAAAGGAGCCAACTTGCACGATTTCTACAGAAAGACATCAGTAGGCGACCACATGCTAATGTTCGACAACTACAATTGTACTCTAGTATGAGAGGCTATATTGCTGATACATACATCTTCTGGGGTGTTTGTCAAGGATGGGTGCAGTACTTGAATGTGTACTGCTGTAATGCAATAGTCGGTTTTGCAACTTTTAAATGTAGTTGTTTGCAAAACTTTGGATACTACCGAACTGTTTTTACCACGTACTTTTGTTGGTTGTGCAGTTGTGCAGTTGTACAGTATGGGCGTTAATCACTAATGTATTTGTCTGGATTTTGAAAGAAATTAATCACGTATATTGCAAGGTATATTATGTCCTGATGTTTTGGTTTCTAGATTATCAGGGTACACTTGCCATAACAAGATAAAAATGTTGTAACACATTTATTTATACATCTATGAACATGTACACATATGTTTAATAATAATAGGCATTAGTAATCGGTATGACCACAATATTTTCAGATAAACATGTGTATTAAAACATGCAATTCTCTTTTATTTTACCTCATGATCAGAGGTAATGAGCGACTAGTCCTTTTGTTTTCCCTTCTCTAGATTTAAGTACGAATTGGCTTGTTCTTTGCTTAATTAACATAATGCCAGGTCTTGATGTGTTTACCATAAAGGTGTATTATATTCAACAATATGTAGCCAGTGACATCTGTGGGGTTATTGCCACCTTTAGTTTTTAAATACAAGTTTCAAGAGACAGTGTTACTGAATGTCAAATGTTTCAAACAAGTTCAAGTTAGAGAATAACAAAATAATGTTCTTCTTGAGGAAACATTGTGTTTCTTTTTATAAAAATAAATACTACACAAGTTACTGTTGATAATATACATACTTGAATTATGTGAACTTTGCTTATTACCCCCAATATAGACAAAAACCCAACATTACCCAGCTAAATGTAGATCCACACACCATAAATTGAGTTCATCTTGGAACCAACGAACATCCAGTTTTCACCAGGTCAGATATCCACAGCAGACAAGCATGTCGATAAATCTTTAAATAATTTATTACGAAAATCTAACGTTTCTTTACCACGTGCTTTTGACATTTTTATTATAACATACTGGAATTTAAAATATAAGGCATCAATGCTGTATTTTGAACATAGATATCATTAAACCACACACGGTTGATCCAACTCTACAAAACTACAAAAGCAGGCATGGGACATGTGAAATGTTGCACATTCTAGTGAAATACATCACAAGATTTCTTTCCCCTACAACTCTGTTTCTGTGTGGAAAAATATTCAATAAGTATTTGGCATATTTGGTATTTGCGCTTAATAAATACTTTGTATCAGACCATCACTTCTGTTAGCATGATCTAGTGGTATGATTGCACATAATTACCTTATATCTCTATCATATTAAGATTGCTTTGTCAATGTGCCCTTAAATATTCAAGGACAACATTTTGCTGCTAGAAAATGTGTACAAATAAAGTAAAATTACAAAGAATTAATATCTACAGGCTAATGGTATAATTCATTCAGACATTAGTTAACCTCCTGTTTCGCATAGACCTGATCTACACATTTCATATCACTCTAGCTACACAAGTTTGCAGTGTCTAGATTCTGTTGGCAACATTGAAAATACAGCGGTTGTTTCTCTTTGGTTGACTTGGCTCTACTGCCTAAGTCAATATCTACTCTTCAGCATTTCCTATTACAACATATCCTATTACAGCGTTGGATCTGTCGTGAGTTGGATCTGACACGACTTGGATTTGTTATGAAATGGATCTGGCATGAGTTGGATCTCTCTTGAGTTGGATCTGGCATGACTTGAATCTGGCATGAGTTGGATATCTCACTGCTGTTGATGCTGAGTGAGACGTCCTGCTGACTGCGTTCAGCTATGATGGTCATGCACATTCCCGGCTTCACTTTCTCCTTGCTCTTCAGGATCACCGTCCCTACAACAACAGCCACAATCACCAAGTGGTACCTACATGCAACAACAGCCACAATCACCAAGTGGTACCTACATGCAACAACAGCCACAATCACCAAGTGGTACCTACATGCAACAACAGCCACAATCACCAAGTGGTACCTACATGTAACAACAGCCACAATCACCAAGTGGTCCCTACACGCAACAACAGCCACAATCACCATGTAGTACCTGCAACAACAGAACTTCTTAAGAACATTAAATTAAGTAATACATGACAAACTAGGAACAGACTACATCGTTTAATGAAGGCATGCCGTACCTGATCCACTGTTGAACCTGAACTCGACACGTCTGTTCTTGATTTCGAGGGAGATGAAGTCACCCTTTCCTTCATCGCTCTGGGTGTTATACAGCAACATTTGTCCTGCACTGGCTGAGCCTTGAACAGAAGGATCACCTATTCTTCATAAGGGCATCAGGCAGGGTCTCATAGGCGATGTAAGACATGTAGTTGAACATCGGGTCTCTCACGGCGATACCTTCAATAATTAATCACAATTAAAGAGATGCAACACATAAAGGTAAGTTCTTATCTACTGCAGTATCCAGTCCTCAGGACTGCTCAAAGCATTTTTATACTTCACTCCCTGGCAGACATGTTCAATCGAACACCATTGCAACTTTTCTGGGAAGCATTCAGCCTTGCTGCAATTAATGCACAAAGACTATTCATATACAAATATCCACCGCTGTCTTTTTCAGGTAACCATACACCTGACTGAACTGTCACAACACGGAGTGAAAGAACTTGCTCAATGTTCGATGTGACAGCAAAGGACTCAAAACCGGATTCTCTCGATTGAGATTTCATTTAAGCAGGTCTGCGAGAGAGAAAGTGTAAAGTGCTTTGAGCAGTCCTCAGGGCTGGATACTGCGCTATATAAGAACTTACCTTTACATTTTACTGATGGTCTCCCTCTTCTCCTTCTACTACTCTCTTCTCAATTCTCAACTAAACATTGTGAAGTGACGTAAAACGCAGAGTGACTTACCTATTTCACACCTGTCACCAGCCCTTCCAACTGGACAGGCATACCTGTAGTCACGGTTCCAGGGCAGGTTGTAGCATTTGCCCTTCTTTCTACATGCACCTGAAGCATACATAGGGTGAGTAATCAACTGCACCACTGTCATTTATAAAGACAATAACTTATTTCTGTTTGGATCAATGTTGTATTTTATGCACCTAAACACAGTATTTATTTGTATAAAGAAATAAATCTTATTATTATTATTACTTATGATGCGATGCATCTAGGCAGTGATCACTCTCAGTGCCAGCATCTAAAGGTCAGCATATCAATAGTGTTCTGAACAAGGCTCCTACAGGGTTACTGACACACACGGGACAGTTGGACACACCCACCATGTCTATGGCATCATCCCCAAGGTCCACAGGCACCCCACTGATGGCAGTCTTACTGATGCACCCTGCAGACAGACGTAGAACAAGACTCACTCGTAGCACAGGTGACAGTGAGAATATTTCAGGAAGAATATTTTCAAACTTTATTCTTCACTAGTTATTGTGTTAACATTTCTTGTCAGCTATTTGTATGTTGGAATGTTGAACACTCAATAAGGCAATGGCATTCTTGTCCACACTCCTTTTGGGGTCTTGTTATGTTTGGCCCACCCTCCTTTTGGGGTCTTGCTATGCTTGGCCCACCTTCCTTTAGGGATCTTGTTATGTTACATATTTCATGACTGTATATAATGCAGAGTTATATACAGTCAGATGGCAGGGTGGCACCTGGCGGATTCAGTTTCTAGACACCCTTGTTATCAATAATCCATCAAAAAATGTAAGTCATACTCAATTTTTAGGTATACCCTCTTGGTTGCCCGTCTAATACGCAGTGTTCTATCTTGCCGATTTATGCATCGAACAAAATAAGTGTTTTCTGTTTATCTTATAACTGAATAGGTTTCTGTCACCATTAATGCATACTTAGATTATATATATATATACACGAATGTACTAAAATCAGATTCAGTGATCAAAGAGAAATTCAATGTAGCTATTCCTAGGCAGTGCAAAAAGCAAAGAAAAAATGGATGACTGATGATATTCTAAAGTTGATGGATGAAAATTAAGCAAAATCATGATGCGTATGTAGCAATGAACAAGGCTATAATGGCCAAATGTAATCTAGCAAAAAAGAAGTGGCTTAATGAACAATGCAAAGAAATCTAACAGAAGCATAAGCACGACACAAAATCCATGCATGCTAGAATAAGAGAAATCACAGGGAAAAGAACATGCTCAGCTACAGTTTGCCTGAAATCTAAAGAAGGAAACATAATAATGGACAAAGACAAAATACTCGAGAGATGGTCAGAATATATTGGTGAACTGTACGATGATAAAAGGGGTGAAAAACCATCAGTTAAGAACTTTGATGGTCCTCCTATATTGAAGGACGAAGTTCGAAAAACCATCAGATCAATGAAAAGGGGAAAAGCTGCTGGACCAGATAATATTAACATTGAAATGATTGAGTGTTTAGAGGAATTTGGTATTGATATAGTAAGACTTCTTGAACAAAATATATGACAGCGGAAGAATCCCAACTGATTTATCAAGATCCATTTTGTAGGAATACCAAAGAAACCAGGTGCAACTGAATGTGAACTACACCGTACAATTAGTCTCATGAGTCACTTCACCAAGATGTTGCTTAAAAGTATTATGACCAGGATGAGAAACAAAATAAAGCTGGAAATTGCTGAAGAACAATGTGGATTTGTACAAGATAAAAGGCACAAGTTATGCAATATACATGCTACGAACACTGATTGAGAGAGCATTGGAAGTGCAGAAAGATCTGTATGTATGTTTTATTCATATTATTTTATTCATGAAGAAATAATATAAATGCTGGAGAGTTTGAACATTGATGGGAAAGATCCGAGAGTTGTGAGAAATCTGTACTGTGAACAAACAGCAGCAATACGAATAGAAAATGACACCAGTAAATGTCAAGAAATAAAACGTGGTGTAAGACAAGGGTGTGTCCTATCACCCGATCTCTTTTCACTATACAGTGAGATCTTCTTACGCATATTAGAAGATATGCCAGGCATTCAAGTAGGGGGATACAATATGAATCATTTACAATATGCAGACGACACGGTACTGATTGCTGAGAGCGAAATAGATCTACAAAAGATGCTAGTTACAGTAATAAGGTAAAATGAGAAAAAAAGGTCTGTCGCTGAACAAAAAGAAAACAGAAACCATCTCAAAGAAAAATTACACTCCAACATGCAACATGGTAGCATATGGCACTGTTTTAAAGCAAGTTCGAATGTTTAACTATTTGGAATCACTAATAACATCCGACGGTCGATGCAACGATGAGATCAAGAGACAAACTGCACAAGTCAAAACAGCTTTTCACAATATGAAAAACATTTTAACAAACAAAAATATATAAATTGAAGTGAGAAAACGTGTACTGCAATGCTACATAGAGCCCATATTGCTATATGGATGTGAATCCTGAACAATAACCAAAAGTTCACAAAAAACATAGAAACCACTGAAATGTGGTTCTTAAGAAGAATGCTGTGAGTGCCATGGACTGCAAAACAAAGCAACGAAGTCATCCATAGGACAGCCAAATCAAAAAGAAAGATCAACAAAGTTAGAACACAACAAGCATGATTTATAGGCCATGTCATGAGAAAGAAAAAGTTAGAACATGTAGTAACAACAGGAAAGATAGAAAGAAAAAGATCCAGAGGACGCCAGAGAATAAAAATAATAGATAGTCTCTCAACATGGCGTGGAAGGAAAACAACAGAACTGCTACAAACTACATGCGACGTTGTGGTTTGGAAGGCCATGATCGCCAAGCCTGTGACAGACATGGCACATAGAAGATTATATATATTGAAATATATAGCACATGAGAGCTCTGTTTCAGTTCCTCTTTAAGGACATGCCACATGGCAGAACATATTGAAGGTAGAGTTAATTGTTCCGACTAGAAGCGTGTTTGGTGATGGCAGACTAATTGTCAAATGTCAGTAAGTCAAAAATAAAAACTACAGTGTATTTCTCAAATGAGACAAATTAAAACTAGGTACCTAAGAAATGCAACTTACAAATTACCCCTAAGATATGCACAAACAACCTATCTATAAAATAATTAAATTAAACATTATTTACAAAATATGCATATACAGCTTTCTGTGTCCACTAACACAGCCACTGAATTCATCACAAAGTACAAAGCAAACAAACAAAAAGTTAGAAGACAGTATTTTTATTACTCTGCCAAAAACTCAGATGCAAATACAAGATACATAGATTAAAAACAGGTAGATACATGTAACCAGTCAGTGTACATTAGATACAGCTGTATATACAATGTATATGCATAAACTGTACACCTTTGTTAAAACTCAGGATTGTAGGGACCGGAGAAACACATCCAAGTTATCCATGTGTGTGTTGACTTAGGGGTGACCTCATAAATCCACAGAACGTGAAGTGTTTCATATTGTTTCAAGCCACCACCCACCATATCAATATGATATAGGACTTGCGAATTTGAATGATCCAAAACCACAGCCATTACCTTCCATGTGACACAGTTGCCAAAACATTACTGACCACACTGCCCAGTTTTTATATGCACAATAACATGATTACATCAATGTGTATTAGTATATGTTCCATTTGGTAGGTGTGCATATGTATAGATTGATTTTTCCCGTGCATGTCATAACTATACTTCAATTTCCTGCCCACTCATATGTAAATACGTGTACCACCAGTCAAAATGTCCCTTAAAGCATCCTAGTATCAAACAAAGACACTGGTAATATCACCACCTATCAGAAAATATACTAATCAAACAGCAATCCAGAATGCGTATATAATCAATGTTCTATTTCGGATAACGATGAACAAGTATTTGCATTAAACACTTTCCCCTTTCTTGCATTAGTTATATTTATCCTAATACATATAATGTCAACATCAACCACAATTACGTGGAATCATCAGAGCAAGTCATTTTAAAGTAAGTCATGGATCAGTTTACATAATACGTCAGAAAGTATATATTCTTAGAGGGCTAATATGACAAATATTTCAGAAGGGGGTTAAACACAGATAAAACAAATGTGTGACATCTGGATTTCTTCTGGATATAGTTGTATCATTTATCAGCACGACACTTAAAAGGTCTCACAGTTGTGAGCAACAAACAGTAACTTAGATAAGACCTAGCGAGACTTTTTCAATCCAAATTATTCGAAAAATGTAATACAGATCTATGTTAACTAATGGGTGGTACGGTAGTACATGTATGCCATGGCCTAAAATATGTTAAACATTATGCGGGGGGTGGTGGTGTTGTCGTCACCATATATCGCGGAGAAATATATTGCTACAATGGTGTCACCTAGTGAGTTAAACATGTTAATGGAAATTGTGCTAATAGCCACTTTCGATCGTACAAACCGCAAACCACACTCCATGTATTGGTGGGGAGAGTGGTTCGATGCTAAGGGAACATCTCAGAATGTGGATGTCCGATATCAGACAAAATTACTTTCATTTGGGGGAGGATTTCGGACTGATACAGTTAACACATCATCATATTAATGTTGACGAACTTTCATTTGAGTGGGGGTGGGGCCAGATGAAAGTAATTTTGTTTAATATCGGACATGTATATGTATAACATTTGTTGGACTTTGCAAACATGTGACCAACCCTTAACTTATCTTGTGACATGTCAGATGTATGCACACACCTATACTAGATGCACAATTTCATACGGAACAATTAATTTAACGAACCATGACAACACCAGTTCACTTTAATCTGCACCAAACAGATAAAGAAGTGTGAAACGTTCTACTAATAAAGCTCTCATGAGTGACAAAAATCTAAATTTCTGTACAGTCAAACCTCACATTAAGGTCACCTCGATAATACAGCCACCTCAAAATTAAGGTCCCCCTAGCACAGTCCTCAATTATTTCCATATGCAGCAAAGTATAGGAAATGAGTCCCAAAAATACGGTCACCTCACTATTCAGGTCACTTCCATCTAGGTGACCTTAATAAAGAGGTTACACTGATTTAAATTTTTTAACAATGCACCAATAAACATTAGGCACACATTGGTTTATTCTTACAGCATTATTATACAGTAAAATACCACCATCATTTCATCAGCAATAAACAATCATTGTTTGTGCATAAACATAACAGGGTCAGCTAATACTAAATAACTCAGACAAATTATAACTTGTAGACTGGCCACACCTCAGACGTGGAGAGTAATTAAGGTTGATCAATAATGAACTTATATTGTATTGTATTTTCTATATACAATAAATTCATGATTACGAGTAGTAGCAGTTTGTTAGCGTTTTACTCTAGCTTTAATTTGTTTCTTGATACTGTTTCTCCGGGACTACTTTCAGTAACGATACTGCAAACATACGTCAAGAATGAGAACAACGATTGAACAAATGAACATGTGTTTAATTTATGTTTGAGATTTCCCGAGTGAATGGATGTGCTTTGTAAATAGAGCACTAATTGTAGTGCAAAACATTATATGATTAATATGATTACAGCTCAGCAGTGATGAAAATGAGTGTAACATGAGATAGCACTGCAATGTTAGAAACTAGTTCAATATTAATAGCAATGTTTGAAAACAGATCAATATATTGGAAGAGTTCAGTATGACATGGGGGTGACGCCACTACAGTGTTGAGAGTTCAATATGAGACAGCACTGCAATGTTGGAATATTATAGTTCAATATGAGATAGCACATCAATATTGGAATATAGTTCAATATAAACGGCAATCCTGGAATACAGTTCAACATGAGATAGCAATGTACGCTGTTGGAAAAGAGTTCAATATGAGATTGCACTACAATGTTGGAAAATAGTTCAATATAAACTGCAATGTTGAAATATTGTTTACCGGTAATACGAGACAATACTGTACAGTGTTGGAAAAGAGTTCCAAATGCGACAGCACTATAGTGTTGAAAAATAGTTTAAAATGAGACAGCATTGCAATGTTGGAATATAGTTCAACATGAACAGCAATTCTGGAAAATAGTTCAATGTGAATGGCAATGTCGGAAGAGTTCAATATACGAAGAAGCAAAAGTACTGCAATGTTGGAATAAAGTTCAGTATGAAATAGCACTGCAACGTGGGAAGATTCCAATATGAGAAACTACCGAAATGTTGGGAAAGGAGTTTAATATGAGAATGCGAGATCTGAGATAGGACCACAACATTGGAGAAGAGTTGACTATTCTTACAGGTAACTGCTAAAAATTATCTGCAAAACTGCACAATTATGAAACTAGATCCAAGAATCTGTAAAATATATGAACATAATTTCTAGTGTAGTCAGCTTTGGTAATCTCTCCATATATCACACAATATTTATAATACACTGTATTATCAATGTGACTCTCTGTCTGTCAGCCTCATTTGAGCTGTCTCTCTTTCTCACACATCAGCTTAAATGGACTCTTTAGTCTGATACAAGTACTATACAATATTCCATTTTAGTATGTGTAACAACACACAGACGTCTGTACAACTACACCAAAAAAATGTCATGTCAATTTAAAAAAAACTTTGAATGTTTCCAACAGGGACATACAAAATATTGCAGTTCTTCTTGCACCAAGAAGATTTCAAATACGACAACAGATACCACCACCGCTGTTTGGAGAAGTCCAATGTACCTATTAATTTTGAACAGACAAACCAACAGAAATTACAATGTGTAGGATATGGATTTAAGTTTCAACACTGATAAAAAATCAGCAAGTTATATAAACAAACTATAATGCTCGTTCAGAGAGAAATCAGAAACTAGTGAGCAAGTGTGAGAAAGTAGTGGCACCTGGTGATTAACATAATTATCAGGTGATCCACTTAAAGTTAAGTAATACTGAATGTGTATATGAACAGGCATTACCTACGACTCGCACTCAAATCTTAGAAGTAAATTAGTATTCCCCATGTCTCCGGAACTGACACATGTTCACAAAGACAGCAACTATGTACACAGCAGCCACCAATGAAGTTGTATAGCACTTCTGAAGTTGGATGAATGCACAGGACGTAATCTGTATAACCAATCCATCTGCACATGATCGGGAACCAGTGGCTATTTTACCATCACTTGTGCGAATCAATCCTCCTTTCTCTCGTTTGAACACAATGGCTCCATCTCCCCCGATATTCTCATAAATGCATCCAGCATCTTATTGCGCACCGACTCCGTTAGTTCAGTGACGTCGTCTGCTGTGAGGCCCTCTGTTGACACCGGAGGTAAACACTCTACGATGACTTTCCCTGGAAGTGAAACAATTTACATTAATTTATTTATTAGGCTAGTTGCTTAGAACATTCTTCCGGGATACTGACTGACTGCCTATGAGATGTAGTGCTAGCCATTTGTTTGCTGCCTACGAGATGTAGTGCTAGCCATGTTTGCTGCAGCTGACGTCAACTCATTTAAATGTGGCTCCAAAAATATATCGCTGAATCCTATTGTAAAAAAATACTGAGTGTGTTATAAATAAAAATTGCTGATTCAGTTGATTTCAGCCTTGTATTTTTAAGTATAATTTTATTTACTTTATTATTTTGTATTGAGAAATTGGATAAACTGCTTGTTTTAAATATAAAACCTTATTATTATTACTCCAATCACAGGAGGGTGGGCCAATACTGCTCCAGTGTTTTACTTGTCGTATAATATAATCCATGCTGTAGCGTAGCACAAATTCAGCAAACACAGGATAAGACTAAAACAACAGGCTGTTCCATTCACTAGAAATTATATTATACCACTGCTTACCACGGTTGAAAATCTTCTTGCTTTCGCTGAAGAAATTGCGGTAGGACGAAAACACAACGGGCACAATAGGCACCTGTTGAAAGAAACGATCAAGTACTTAGTTAATTCTTCACCCATGTATATTTATGTTACTAGCAAGTTAGTAACTTCACATAAATCTATTTTCTGTTTTATGTACATTGATATAATTTGCAGACTCATCTCAGATGATTTTCAGACTCTATAAGAGCAGCCATTTATTTACATTACATTTTATAAATATAGGAAATATTGTCATTGTCAAAATGCGTAGTGTATCCCAGTACATCTTGCATTTTTATATAAAAAGTTCGTTTTACAATTTCAATTCAACAATAGGACATACTATATATATTTAATGATTCTACAACTGCACTCAATCTAATGCTATTACAATAGAATATTAGAAATACTACATTTGTTGTTTGCATTACATCACATTTCTTTGGTTATGTCAAGGGGTGGCCACAAAATGATCTATTTAGTATTGGTTCAATCTTCCACTCCCCCGCTCATGACAATATATGAACAATAAACTGGGCAGCTTAATGATTTAACTGATGTGTCAATGCTACCAAGGCACTACCATTCTTGCAGCCTTACCTGAGCCGAAACGGCAAGGTTGAAAGCACCCTTTTTAAAAGGCAGCATGCCGTCATCTCTGTGACTGCGAGTGCCTTCGGGAAACACCCACAGTTTCATCTGGCAAAGAAAACAAGAAGAAGGAATTCTTTAATAAATTTTACACTACATGGTGGCTGTACATATATAATTGGCAACATCTATGCTATGCATAAGATCGTGATTGCCCAACAAGCAGAAGTGTCTGATAAAAACTCCTCTAATGAAAATCTTATTTTAAAATATTACATTCTGTTACTCTAAAAATGTTTCTATTTTATTTTAGCATCACAAAATGTGATTGTTTTGATAATGGTTTTCAAAAAACTAGTATTAGTTCCACTACTGTGAAATGTTTGGTCTCATTTTCAGAACAAACTACAAATGTTTCATTCAGCTTCCTTATAAAAATAGCTACAGAAAGTTTTTGAAACACATCTAAAGTACATTATAACTCGCAATGTTTTTGACAGAAAAAAATAGAACGTACAGAAAACATGACAAATCAACTACACAACCTAACCTGGAATAAAGGTTTAAAATATGCCGAATATACATACGACAGGTAGCAATGACACATAAATGTCTCCAATATAGATGGCGTTGTGGAAACATTCTTTGAAAGATGAATCTCCAGCATTTTCTTTCTGAAGACATCGAAAGAAGCCAACAAAATAACTGTTTTAAGAAACTGTGATCCGCTGTGCTAACCTGTTGGTCATGTATCAGATTGGCGATCATATCCATCGTGTTACGAGCTTTCTCTCGGTTTAATCGATCAACAAACACAAGTCCTGACAGCCACGCAGCAAAGCCGAAGGGGCCAAAGTAAAGAAGTTCTCTCTTTGCCAGGACAGAACATCGGTCTGGCAGCACATCCATCATGCCTGGAAGACGGGTATGAGAAATATAAAATACAAGTTATAGGATTACATAAATGATATGCAGTTTTGGTGCTATTAAAAAGCATTATTATTAACATTAATGTTATCATTACAGTAATTCAATCCCTTCTGTTATATAGATATTCACACCACACCACCAAATAACAATATCTTCACCATGCCAAGGGCCCAATGTCCACACAGCATGCGTCTCTTTCTTTAGTCATTCACTTCCTTAGATCATTGGCCTCAGTACCAACATTTTGAGTGTATTTAAAAAAAACATAAAGGGAGTTACTTGATTTACCTCCTTCACTGGAAAAATTGAATGCTGAAAGTTGAAACATTCTCCAGAGTGCATTTTATTTAATATACCAGGAGACGTTCGCTACCTGGAATTTATTATCGGCTGCAAGCGATGTTATAGTTGGTGACAGCAAAAATTAAAAGGTTAGCAGGAACGAGTTTAAGATGACAATACTGTAAAGGTGATAATAGTTGCCCTTGGTTTGTTCCTCATTAGATGCGTGTAAGCTAGTAAATAATATTGTTCTTACTGATGACATCGAGACTGCTCTGATGATTGCACACCAACACACATGGTTTGTCGGGCAAGTTTTCACGCAAACGTACATCAACTTGAAACCGAAATACAGTGAAGAATGTACTCCACAGGGCCATGACGCCTCTGAAAAATAGAAAAACGATTGTTTGAATCCAATTAAGGCAGGCCGTCAGTCTGCGAATGGGCAATAATAATACATTTTATTTAATATAGCACCAGGTCCTATTTTAAATTGATTGTCCTTCTTCCTTTTTAACAAGATTGCCACCCAGAGAATTAACTCTAGGTGGCAGGTGGACAAGGAAGCCCTTTGGCTTATCGAGAGTCCGCCCCTTTTATCTATGTGTATCCCGCCCTTCTGAGGTATGTGTCGATTTTATTTTTAAACATATTCACGCTACTACTAGCACCCACACAATCAGCAGATAATCTGTTCCATTCATTTACAGTCTATATTAACTATATTATAATATCATGATCTTAAAAACTACTTATTATTAAAAACAAAATATACACTGTATAATGTTCATGTGAAAAGATGGTCATAATTTCATGACATAATAAGCACTTTGCATATTTAATAAATGTTATTTTCATTAATCATAGAAATCTTGTATATATATATATATAATATCAATGTGTGCAATAATGCTATTTAGTTTAAACAAAAAACAGTAATATACTTTGTGAAAAGGCAACGGGTCATGAGATGGACAGGTCAATTATGGTCCGAGTGCCGTCGCAAACAGGTAATCGCAGCAAGTGGTGCCACCTATTAGTATTTTGATAACAACCATGTTCTGGCTTCGAAGTAAATTTAAAAACTTCGTTAGCGCAAATTGTCCCACACAACAAAGTTGCATTTCTGCTTTATCTTCGTGTACCATTCCCATTTGGACCGTGTGGTATTTATACAGTACCCCCTAGGCCCTAACACAGCCAAATATATCGTAACTTGTAGAAACTATGAACCAGTCAGTCACAAACCTGATGTTGCGTATGTCCTTTGGTCTGAGAAGCGCAAAAGGTATCACAATAAAACCTGAGAAAAACAATACCGTGTAGTAATATGTAAATTTCGCATAATAGCGAAATACGTTATTTGTTAGAAAAACATAGGTGAATATAATGACAGATCCCACCAAAAGGACAGAAACACAAGTCGCATCCATCCTGCTAAAGTCGTACCGACTTATAGAACACGATGCTTACGGGCCGAAAGCGGACTGCAGCGATATCAGCGCAAAATCGTACGTATCACGTAGGCCTACAATAATTTACCATACAAAGCTACACGTTACAGATGGCATGTGGACAAGTAAACCATAGGCTTATCAAGAGTAAAAAAAAATGTGTCACCATTACATTGATAATGATAATCAGGCCCGTAGCCAGCTTTTCACAATGGGGGTTTCACATTTTACCAATTCAGACTCCAGGGGCGCCACATGTTCATGTGGGGTTATATTTTTTTCACAATGCAGAGGGGCCCACATGTTCACGTGGGGGGCTCATAATACAGAAGGTTGCATTTCTAACTGGAAGAACAAAGAAATGGGTGTGAGATTGGTGGACCAAACAAAGTGGGACTCCTATGTGGTCTGTGGAGATGGGGAGATTGGTCCCATTTTGTTGCCTAATTAAGCCTAATTTACACCCAATTGTATTCATAAAAGCGAACACGCATTGATAGTTTGTTGTTAATATAACTGGATTACTTACTTGAAACCCTTTGACGTGTGTGCAGTTGTATTGAATATAAGATCATATTAATATAATAAACAAGACACCGAGGAGTGCGGGTGTGTCCAAGTTATTTTTCAGAATAAACAGTTAAAATGTGACATCTATAGCTACAATCTTGTTTTCACTCAATTAATACATTATATTTATCTGATCTGATGTACAAAAGTTCCATAATTTATCATAAACATAATTAAGTTAGTAAATTAACAAACCTTTATAAAACATGCCTGGTAAGTAGAAGATTAGAAAAACTATTTTCCTCTTGTGGAATTTGAATTAAATTCTGGGTTTCAAACAGTCAAGTACCATATCCTGTACACCACACTGACTCCAGGAAACACAAACTGTATTTTGCAACTATACGGAACACAAAATTGACATAATAATTTATAATAAAGGCCCTTCACACATTCTTGCCTCCTCATCAGCGATAAGGCTCCCCTTTCTGAGATCTACAAACATGCAACTAGCAACCACAGTATTTTGACAACCATACAGCCACACAATTACACAATTTCTCAACAGCACACGCATTTTAAAATAGGTGAAGCTAAACTTTATTTTGTATTGGTTAAATACAATTATTCAGCGAAATTCGCGTTCCAGCTCAATAGATGAAAATTATGATTCGTGTTAAGCCAGATGAATTCGTCTGCCGGGTTTGCAGCTTGTAAGAAATACACTCGCTACACATCTTAAGTTGTTGATTGTTGAGAATAACCTCTTTGACAATCGGCAGTTACCTTAATCAGCATACTAAAAATAAAAAGCCGCACCTTTCATTCACTTTTTAACAGGATTCTGATGAGAAATAATGAATTATTTTATATGGCTTAATTTATGTGCTCATAATAGTTAAATCATCATCACCCAGTTCATTCACCAGTATTTTGTCTGCATCTGTCATCTCTGAGTGACAATTAGGACTCATAATTTTACGTATGGTGTAAAACTGGCTTCTTGTGTATTTGTTATCCCATGCGTTTTCATAACAGGAGACCCTGGGATATTGTGAAGTCCTTTTGCATGGCTAATTGGATGCAATGGTCCTTCGATACACATTCCTCTAGTGACTGCCCTTTCACACATGGCATTGGGGACAGACCCCTCAGCCAGGCTCCCATACATTCAGTGATGACCACTTAATAGATAACGGTTCTCCCTTTATCATCTGTACTAATCGAGCATTCTTGACATTCTTTGTAATGCTTGAACACTATCCAGCAGCTTTTAGGAGGGGGGGGGGTTAATGCTTTTGAGGAACATGGAATACAATTAGTGGTTTGAAAGATGCAATTTTGAGGGGGGTTCACAAAAAGGGGGTTCACGTGAACCCCATAAACCCCCCTGGCTACTGGCCTGATAACTGTTCCAGTCTTTCACTCTCCTCTCTGGGAATGAATAAGTACTTTAATTCTCATATCCAACCTATGTGGTATAAAATTGTGTCCTCAGGTTCTATACTGCCTTCTTTAATTTAGAAAAAATGACAGTTATAATATATCTTCATAAACAATCACTGTTAAAAAACTTTGAATTGGTCTCCTCTTAGTCTCTACTGTTATCAACCCACTTTCATAATAGTGAGGTGTACCATGTCTTAATTCCCATGCAATTTGCTTGCCAAAAGCTATTTTTTGGCACGAATGTCATCTACATCTGAGGTGGCAATTTAACCTTTTGCTTTTGAAGAAATAAAGCCATTTTACAAAATGGCCACCAAATCACATTTCCGAATATCTTAACGGCTTCACCTTGAACCATAATTTTGGTGTCAAAGCATAGGTTTTAGAGGTCAAAGGTTTCAAATATTTTACATTTGACCTTCTTCGACTTTCAGATCTGGAATTTTTAAAGATGGCGGTTGTCAAAACAAATTTCACAATATGTTAACAACTATGTCACATAAAGTCATCATGTCTACATCAATGTGTGGTCAGCGATTTCAAATATGTTACACATGACCTTTGCCAACATTCATATATCCACTATTTATAAGATGGCGCCCGTCAAAACCAATTATCGCTATAACTAAAGAACTACATCATCTAGTGCTATAATGTTGATGTCAAAATAGAGGTTTTTAGGTACGATGATTATAAATATGTTACTTTTGACTTTCACCGACATTCAAATGTCCACCGTCTTTAAAGAAGGCACCTGTCAACGCTTAATATCCTTATAGCATAATAACTACATCACCTAGGGCCATAATGTTGATGTCCAACTATAGGTTTTCAGGTGCTACAATTTCAAATATGTTGCTGTTATCCTTCTCCGACTTTCATATCCTCCATTTTCAGTACATCATATGGCCGCCAGATATTCCCCAGTGTGACACTACGAGCAAAGTCACTTCAAACTTTGTCTTATTGATTTGTGGTGATACTTACCCTCATAAATACACAAGGATTTGCAAACGTTTCGCACATCCACGTCCAATCATTGGCATATCGGAATGATTTCTCTATATCGATTGCTACAAGACTTTCTCTGCCAAGTTGGTGAGCAAAGCTGACAGCTAGCACAACAACCTCGGTGTCAACAGATTTTATGATGATGTTCTTTTTTTGTTTGATCGACACTATCCACAGTATGCAAAAGCATCTGAATGACAGCCACATCCACCAGATCTCTGGTCATGACAACGAAGGAGGTGGTCAATCCTTCTCGGATACCGGTAGGGAAAGACAAAACTATTTCAACAGCTGTGTGAACGAGTGACTGCCTAAGCATTTCCTGGCAAGGTGGTGGTCACACGTGGAGAAGATGTGCTGTGCTCAAAGCAACGAACTTGGACTGGCTGTCACCGTGTATACACAAACAGGCTGCCACTCGGATGCTTTTAAGAGCCGCGGATAATGTGGAATAGGGAAAAAGTAATTAAAACTGTCACCACTGACGTTGTTGTGCTAGGTGTCACCTTAGCCTGCCAACTTGACTGCACAAGGCTCGTGATAGCGATCGGTATATGTAAATAAATCATTTCGATATGCAGATGACCGGGAGTGGGTGTGACCAGGATGTATGAAACGTTTAGAAATCCTAGTTGTGTATTTAGAGGGAAGGTATCACCATAAAGCCAATAAAACAACATTTGAAGTGACTTTGCTCATTGTCTCACACCGCCGAATATCTGGCAGCCACATGGTGTGCTGAAGATGGAGGATATGAAAGTCGGAGAAGGATAATAGCAACATAATATTTTATTTATAATCATTATACCTGAAAACCTCTATTTTTACATCAACATTATGGCACTAGGTGATGTAGTTGTTTAGATATAGCGACAAATAGCTTTAGCAAGCGCCATCTTTAAAAAATGGCGGATATTTGAATGTCAGCAAAGGTCAAAATTAATACATTTGAAATTATCGCACCTGTAAATCTATATTTTGGCATAAACATAATGGCTCTAGGTGATTCAGTTCTTTAATTATAGTGATTATTGGTTTTGATGGGCGCCATTTAAAAAAATGGCGGATATATGAATGTTGGCAAAGGTCATTTGTAACATATTTGAAATCGCTGACCACAATTCTACACATTGACATAGACATGATGGTTCTGTGTGACATAATTGTCAAGATATTGTGAAATTTGTTTTGACGACCGCCATCTTTAAAAGTCAGACAAGGTTAAGTGTAAAATATTTGAAATATGTGACCTCTAAAACCTTTGTTTTGACACAAAAATTATGGTTCTAGGTGATGCAGTTATTTAGACATGCAGAAATGTGATTTGGTTAATTTTTTTTTTAAATGGCTGCCATTTCTTTAAAAACAAAACCTAAAATTGCCACCTAAGATTTTCTGTTCACCAAGACATTGTAGGTAACATTCATGCCAACAAAATTGCACGGGACACAAATTTAGGTACATCATAAACTGGACTATAACTAAATTCTCTCAGTTTAAGAATCAGTTTGGTCGTTCTTTGTACTCTTTCTAGCATATATACCTGGTATGCCAAGTGAGACCTAGCTGTTGCTTTGTAAGTCATGTACTCATTATTAGGTTATCTCTAGATATCTCTGGTAACAATTTACATCTAGTTTTAATTTTGTTGTAGCACTCGACCACATCTTAATAATGCCATAATTCATGCATATTAATTCATCCATATAGCTGTAAATTAGGCCAACATATTAAACATGGTAAATATTTATCACATATTAAGGTTGCAGTGCATTGTATTGGTATTTAAATGTTTACAATATTTTCACCCAACATACCTGTAGTCATTTTATACTACTATAAAAGTTCTTACTATTGTCTTAGTTATTCATTAAAATTTAAAAGCAACTATATGTTCAGTTTAGGAAATTCACTACCCCCCGTAGTGCCAAATATCTCTGTAAATGGCAATGCACTACAAATTCCCCTGTTAAAGTTGCATTCTGAGTTAAAGTACCATTTTTGCCTGTTTTTAAGAAAGTATATATACGTACAAGATGAACAGTATTTACTTTTTTGATCATACTTGCTACCATGTGTCACTTTCGAATTTGATGTTATTCTAAAAATTATGCTTTTTGCAAAATTACCGGTCGCCAGGTCCAGCCAGCGGAATAATAAACGAATAGTACATGGATACACTGTATACCGATATAATGGTTAATATTTGCACCATTTTACCATAATATCGCATATCATGTTTAAAAAGTTTCTACAGAGTTTATACAGAGTATATGGGACATTTTGGTTCGCTGGAAATTTTTATTAAAAAAATGGATGATCCCAGAATGCAACATTTTGCAAATTTGTGGGTTAATTTTATCAAGTTGGTATAGGCAAAGCATATTGCAATCCCTATGGTAACTGGTATGAAAACCCAGAAATGTTGTATTATAATCAAACAAATCATGGCTAAACTACAAAAGTGTGTATTCATGGTGACCTAGCCTACACCCAGTCATGGAGCAACAAATTTACCACGGGCAGCAGTCATCACCACTTTTGTACTTTTTGAAAACTCAATCCCACAGTGGCGCCCTCGGGATAGGGCAAAGGCTCTCTAGACAAACATATGCAAACATATAAGTTATTGAAATACATCGCTAATTTCTAGATCACATGCCAGTGGTCAAGGATGCGATTGAACATAGAAGTGAGTGGTCCTCAACATCGGGGAGATTACAATGCCCCAAAGATCCCTGATCCACTACAAATGGAACAGATTAACAAATGGTCATTTAAAATACTACATTTATATCTTTTATTCATATACACAAACATCAGCAAATCGATACATGTGCATGTATGTGTGTATGGGTCAATACTCCATAGGCTGGGGGCTGCGCTGGGTGCATATGCAGACCACCCCCACCTGAGGCAAGAGTTCCGCTTAGGGGAAAGTAATTCCTCTTGAATGGCAATATGAAAAATTTTCAAAAGCATCCTACCCATCCTCTGGATATCATGAAAAATCTCCAACATTACCCCGCTAGACACAGCGAGAACTAAATCTCCAACAGTATACCCTGCTCGGATACCATAAAAATTCCCCACCACTAACTCTCCGTCTTCCAAAGTCATGTCCGATAATCACATGCTAAAAAACTACCCCCAAATCTACCTGCAATGGACCTGGTGTATGTATGTATGTACATGTGTATGTATGCATGCACATACACACGTTCAAACTCAAGTACATGGTGATTTCATTCAACAAAACTATAATTTTTGTTATTCACTGTGCGGAATTAATTCAAGTGATTTTTCAGTTCACCGCTGGTGGAGTCGAACACCACATTATTAAAGATTGTGAACTTTTAGTGCCTAATTATTCTCTTTTACTAATGCCAGAAAGATTTTACAGTGTTGCCTGCAATACACAACAACAAGTTTGCACAACATAATACACAATGTAATACATTACACACACACAGGACATAACAATTACACCACATCACACAGATTATGAATCACCCCCTCTTGCTTCGGTCAAACGCACCAATCTGGGCATTCTACCTCTAACTTATACGCCCCACCATCCAGAGATCGTAGTCAATTTCTCTGTTCTGCTATCATATTATTTAAGCAGTCTTATTCACTGAAGACGAATGTGTTCATCACTTTACAAAGTGTCCGGCGGTGTCTGCTATACTTCGTCTTCCTTCAGTAACATGTTGGGAATGCCGTTCTTTATTGGAAACTTCCTGCCTGTTTCTGGGCAGATCAGATCACCTTCCTTTATCTCTACCTACAACAATAATGCAATTATTACCTGTGGCGGATACTCAGTTTCACAGAGGTATCGTCTCCTAAGATTAAACACACTTTAAAAATGCTGTATTATGTGCAACAAGTGCATGTGTTTTACATATAGTGGACTCTTGCTGTACTGACTCTGATCACAGACTCTTCATGTAAGGATGATATGCATAAAAATGACAGTTCTGGTCTGTTCTGTGTTACGTATGGATCATGAATAAAAGGAACATCAGATATAAGGAACAGCTTAGCAAAGTTTCAACGTGTTCCTCATGCCAAGCGTCTGCTGATTTAACCAAATTTACAATTTTAATTTCACATGCAGTCCAGGCAAACTAACGTTTCACTTGGAACAAACGGCAACAGAATTTCTTTTGGCACAGTGGTGTTCTATGAGGTCCCCAGTACACCATACTAAAAGTCCTAAGAAATCCCTGCATGGCAAATATGTAAAATTAGCATAAACCAAAATCTTGCCATATTGGTTTATTGTGTATGTGCACATCCATGCATATCATTCTAGTACCTCCATTATTATGTGATGAGCCTTCTTAAGAAAATCTTCATCCGACTCGAAATCAGGAGCAAGTTCTCTGGGGAGGTCATTCAGATGACCAATCTGTAAATATAATTATTATGTACACATGATATCTTACGTAATATATCTATTGTTTATTTAATCATACCATTTTTTTTTTAATGGGCCAAGAGGCCCTGAAGTTCTTTGGACTATATTGTGAGTTTGTCATTATTAATGAAATGTTTTTTGGTGAATCATAGTTAGAGATCATTAAGGGTTATGATGGAAGTAAAATATTGACATGTTTAGTGGAGACCAGTGTTTCCCCTGGGTGAAATGATGGGCGAGGTGGTAGGGGTCGGGCACGCGAGCGCCGCAGGCGCGAAGCATTGCTAGGGGGGTCCGGGGGCATGCTCCCCTGGAGATTGTTTTAAAATTACCTTTAAAATGGTGCATTCTGAGGTATGTTTTAACATTTACTCTGAGGGGAAGATATAAAACAACAAGACACTACTCGTAAATGTAGTAATCATGATTGATAAAAGTCAGTAATCATGATTGTTTGATCATGTTGAGGTGTGGTTTCCATTTTACCTCTGCTACTCAGCAGAGGTCTGGTTTCCACTTGTCCACTGGTTCTTGGTTATGGTTATGTTTTCTTGCACTAACCCTAGGCCTCACTGACAGAGTCGATAACAAATTCACTATTTGAGCTTCAACAGGGTCCGGATTCGATAAAAATACCGACCAGTGAATAGGATTAGGAAGCACGTTTTTTGGGGGCTTCAAAAGAGTCCGCATTCGACACAAGTGTCGACAAGTGACGTAATGCCATCAGCCTGCATGGTTTTCACTCCCACCACCATCATAAACCATTTGGGCGCCATTTTACATGAATGTCTAGATTTCTAGTATGTCGAAACTCCGCAAGGTGTCACCATTGGAGACACCGGGAATCCCGCAAAATTCAGTGATTGGACAACTGACAAGTGCTATCTTTCACGTTATCCAATGACGGCTAAACGATGTTGCTACAAATCTGCGATTTTGCAGGAATATAAGTGACTTTGTGGTGTAATTACGCTTTGCTCGCCGATGCTGAATTTACCGTGAAAGAACGAAAAAAGGGCGTGTGAAGTAGCTACGAGGCGGCAATTTTGGCATATTTTGGGCGAGGCGGCATAGAAAAACGACGAGGCGGCCCGCCTCGCTTGTTATATACCAGGGAAAACACTGGAGACTATAATTATATGCATGCCAGTGAAGAAACACCCGGAAATAAAAAATTCGAGTAGACCGTTTCGTGAAGATTGTATATATTAGTTAATGTGTTATTAAAAATACTGTACAATTTGATCCCGATACTCTGTTAGTTAAACCGATTTCGAGTGGTTGTAGAAACCTTGCAGGAGAGTTGGTGAGCTGCAATCTCTCGCATGTAGCACAGGTAAAGGTTGTTTATGAAAATGTGCACACATTTTCTGCTCTTATTTTGTCCCTACCACCCTCCCCCAAAATGGAAAGAAGAAAGAGATGAACTATGCTCAAACTTTATTTGTTCACAAGGTATATATACATAGTGTGCATTTTGACTTAAAAACAGTAGCAAATAAATACTGATTGAATTGGAGTGAAGTAATAGCTGCAACATGTATAGTTATTTTATATATTATTTTTTACCTAAGTTATTTTATTTTAATTCTAGATCATATCGTTACATTGCATTGATAATTATGTCTATTGCTGTTTTAAAGTTTCTCAGGTCCTGCCAGTGCAGTAGGGATTCCCATTACACATTATAGTTACAGTCCACATGGAGGCATTCAGATTGACACTGGGACAATGACAGGCAGTGAGCTGAAGGCTAGTCCAATACATAGGTTTACAACTCAGGACGTTACGTGGGGAGAAGTGTGGTGGTCATCTCCACATTATGTGGGGAGAAGTTTGGTGGTCATCACCACATTATGTGGAGAGAAGTTTGGTGGTCATCACCACATTATGTGGGGAGAAGTGTGGTGGTCATCACCACATTATGTGGAGAGAAGTTTGGTGGTCATCACCACATTATGTGGGGAGAAGTTTGGTGGTCATCTCCACATTATGTGGAGAGAAGTTTGGTGGTCATCACCACATTATGTGGAGAGAAGTTTGGTGGTCATCACCACATTATGTGGGGAGAAGTGTGGTGGTCATCACCACATTATGTGGAGAGAAGTTTGATGGTCATCACCACATTATGTGGAGAAAAGTTTGGTGGTCATCACCACATTATGTGGAGAGAAGTTTGGTGGTCATCACCACATTATGTGGAGAGAAGTTTGGTGGTCATCACCACATTATGTGGGGAGAAGTTTGGTGGTCATCACCACATTATGTGGGGAGAAGTGTGGTGGTTGTCACCACATTATGTGGGGAGAAGTTTGGTGGTCATCACCACATTATGTGGGGAGAAGTGTGGTGGTCATCACCACATTATGTGGAGAGAAGTTTGGTGGTCATCACCACATTATGTGGGGAGAAGTGTGGTGGTCATCACCACATTATGTGGGGAGAAGTGTGGTGGTTGTCACCACATTATGTGGGGAGAAGTTTGGTGGTTGTCACCACATTATGTGGGGAGAAGTTTGGTGGTCGTCACCACATTATGTGGCGAGAAGTGTGGTGGTCGTCACCACATTATGTGGCGAGAAGTTTGGTGGTCATCACCACATTATGTGGGGAGAAGTGTGGTGGTTGTCACCACATTATGTGGGGAGAAGTTTGGTGGTCGTCACCACATTATGTGGGGAGAAGTTTGGTGGTCATCACCACATTATGTGGCGAGAAGTGTTGTGGTCGTCACCACATTATGTGGGGAGAAGTTTGGTGGTCGTCACCACATTATGTGGGGAGAAGTTTGGTGGTCGTCACCACATTATGTGGGGAGAAGTGTGGTGGTTGTCACCACATTATGTGGCGAGAAGTTTGGTGGTCGTCACCACATTATGTGGAGAGAAGTGTGGTGGTTGTCACCACATTATGTGGCGAGAAGTTTGGTGGTCATCACCACATTATGTGGGGAGAAGTGTGGTGGTTGTCACCACATTATGTGGGGAGAAGTTTGGTGGTTGTCACCACATTATGTGGGGAGAAGTTTGGTGGTCGTCACCACATTATGTGGCGAGAAGTGTGGTGGTCGTCACCACATTATGTGGCGAGAAGTTTGGTGGTCATCACCACATTATGTGGGGAGAAGTGTGGTGGTTGTCACCACATTATGTGGGGAGAAGTTTGGTGGTCATCACCACATTATGTGGCGAGAAGTGTTGTGGTCGTCACCACATTATGTGGAGAGAAGTGTGGTGGTCGTCGCCACATTATGTGGCGAGAAGTGTGGTGGTCGTCACCACATTATGTGGCGAGAAGTGTGGTGGTCGTCACCACATTATGTGGCAAGAAGTTTGGTGGTCATCACCACATTATGTGGGGAGAAGTGTGGTGGTTGTCACCACATTATGTGGCGAGAAGTGTGGTGGTCGTCGCCACATTATGTGGGGAGAAGTTTGGTGGTCTTCACCACATTATGTGGGGAGAAGTTTGGTGGTCGTCACCACATTATGTGGGGAGAAGTTTGGTGGTCTTCACCACATTATGTGGGGAGAAGTTTGGTGGTCGTCGCCACATTATGTGGGGAGAAGTTTGGTGGTCGTCACCACATTATGTGGGGAGAAGTTTGGTGGTCGTCGCCACATTATGTGGAGAGAAGTGTGGTGGTCTTCACCACATTATGTGGGGAGAAGTTTGGTGGTCGTCACCACATTATGTGGCGAGAAGTTTGGTGGTCGTCACCACATTATGTGGGGAGAAGTTTGGTGGTCTTCACCACATTATGTGGGGAGAAGTGTGGTGGTCATCACCACATTATGTGGCGAGAAGTTTGGTGGTCGTCACCACATTATGTGGGGAGAAGTTTGGTGGTCATCACCACATTATGTGGCGAGAAGTGTTGTGGTCGTCACCACATTATGTGGGGAGAAGTTTGGTGGTCGTCACCACATTATGTGGGGAGAAGTTTGGTGGTCGTCACCACATTATGTGGGGAGAAGTGTGGTGGTTGTCACCACATTATGTGGCGAGAAGTGTGGTGGTCGTCGCCACATTATGTGGGGAGAAGTTTGGTGGTCGTCACCACATTATGTGGGGAGAAGTTTGGTGGTCTTCACCACATTATGTGGGGAGAAGTTTGGTGGTCGTCGCCACATTATGTGGGGAGAAGTTTGGTGGTCGTCACCACATTATGTGGGGAGAAGTTTGGTGGTCGTCGCCACATTATGTGGAGAGAAGTGTGGTGGTCTTCACCACATTATGTGGGGAGAAGTTTGGTGGTCGTCACCACATTATGTGGCGAGAAGTTTGATGGTCGTCACCACATTATGTGGGGAGAAGTTTGGTGGTCTTCACCACATTATATGGGGAGAAGTGTGGTGGTCATCACCACATTATGTGGAGAGAAGTTTGGTGGTCATCACCACATTATGTGGGGAGAAGTTTGGTGGTCATCACCACATTATGTGGGGAGAAGTGTGGTGGTTGTCACCACATTATGTGGGGAGAAGTTTGGTGGTCATCACCACATTATGTGGGGAGAAGTTTGGTGGTCGTCACCACATTATGTGGCGAGAAGTTTGATGGTCGTCACCACATTATGTGGGGAGAAGTTTGGTGGTCTTCACCACATTATGTGGGGAGAAGTGTGGTGGTCATCACCACATTATGTGGCGAGAAGTTTGGTGGTCGTCACCACATTATGTAGGGAGAAGTGTGGTGGTCGTCACCACATTATGTGACAAGAAGTTTGATGGTCGTCACCACATTATGTGGGGAGAAGTTTGGTGGTCGTCACCACATTACGTGGGGAGAAGTGTGGTGGTCGTCTCCGCATTATGTGGCGAGAAGTTTGGTGGTCGTTACCACATTATGTGGGGAGAAGTGTGGTAGTCGTCACCACGTTATGTGGGGAGAAGTGTGGTGGTCGTCACCATGTTATGTGGGGAGAAGTGTGGTAGTCGTCACCACGTTATGTGGGGAGAAGTGTGGTAGTCGTCACCACGTTATGTGGGGAGAAGTGTGGTAGTCATCGCCACATAATACACTGCATCACTTAGCATTATCTTAATATTATATTGATGATCATAGCAATTTTGGATCATACTAATCAGGCCTGGGGTCAATTACATTGCAATGTAATATATTACTAATACTTTGTTTCCTTCCTATTACTGTTACATGCTGAATTATTACTATTACATTTGAAGCAATTGCTGTTGCTATTACATTTTTCATCTTAAAATTGTATGGTATAATGCACTGTATCTTTTTCACTTTACTTTCCCATAACCGTAAGGGGTGTTGGGGCACCACTGATGACTTTTTAACCAGCTCACTCCACGTTTCCCTGTTCCCCACAGCCCTCTGGGAGTAGGCAAACTCTAGTCCTGTCTACTCTTTGATGTTGTCTTCCCACCTCTTTTTTTTGTCTACCTCTCCTTCACCTCCCTTTCACGGTACCTTGCAAGATGGTATTTGCAAGGCCAGATGATCGTGAGACGTAGTCTCAAGAAGTTAAACAAGACAGGTGAATACAAAATCTAACTTGCCATTTATTGATACTCATGCCCAAAGAATAAATTTGAAATCATATTTGAGAATGTCAATACTTTCATCATCATCATTAGGGAAGTATTAGAAAGTATAACAAAATCAAATATTTACAATAACATACACTGTATATATATATTTATATATACTATATACCATATTTAGTACAATCTACTAACTATGTTAACTAAGGATAGAACATATATGTCCATTTTTTTATTTAAATACCATATTGGAATAAAAGACAAAAGCAATAGTCAATGCCACCTGACTTGGTGGATTATATTAGTCTAATTAAATCACATTGCTCTACTGCTGCTGGCTGCTTGGTGGACAGTTCATTATTGGCTCAAGTACAAATACATCAGGATGTTTTTCACACCCGCTGTAGTTTAGACTCAATTGTGTGCACCATGGAGGCAGTCACTACACCCATAGGCTTACTTGAAAAGGATAGTTGGCAACTTGGCACTTGGCAGAACTGGCTTCAAAGCAGTGAAAGCCCAGGTCAATCCCTTTAGTCAATGCAGCAGTCACACTGTACCAGTGTCTCTTGCTATGTAAATGATAATAAAACTCTAGGGTAAAACTTCATGAGGGCCATGCTCAAGTTGACAAGGGTGGAGCAATCATAAAACTGGAGAAATTAGTTAAATATACAACCTAATCAAGTGGAATTGTTATGTAGTTGAAATTCTATTGAAATATTCAATAGTAATATAAAAGTAATAGGTCAATTACTGTTACCTTGCGTCATATTACTATTACATTGAGTTTTTGCTCGACCTATTACTATTATTTCAATACTTGTAATATTTACTAGTACTATTACATATTACTATTATCCAAGGCCTGATAATAATCACAAATCTTTCACCATGCATTGGTGAGGGATGCTAAACTTACGTTTTTTCCTTTGCAAAGTCATGAGAAGGTCTCATCATACTGATTTTAGGAAGAGTTTTTGTTGTATTTATTATCTCATATTTGATATGATGGCAAATCATGAACATTATAATTCATACGGTGTAAACAATATGTACATTTTATAACACCTTGACTGCCAAAACAGAACAATAAAAAAAATGATGGGAAAATGTTAAACAACTGTGGCTCATTAAGACAAGATGCTGGAAGAGATTTTACAATAAAAATTAGACTGTATTTTTAATTATAACACTTCTTTACAAGTAAGTTTGTATCCTAAACACAAGTTGTTACACTAAGTACTACAGATTAAACGGTATAACTCACACTCTCTGCTGCTTCACAAATGGCGCTCCACTCCAATTTGGGGATCATTTTCTTTATGAAATCTGGGTTGAAGTCGACTTCAGTTACCTTGATGTCTGTGGCCTGAAACATGTAGTTACATGTAATTTAACACTGTACATGTAACATCTATGTGAACATATTACATCATCATGACTTATAAGTAGTAATAGAAGTTAGTGGGATTTACCAATGACATTATTTTTGAACACTGAATGTTTTCATAAGTTCTGCACCACATTTTTTGTCATTCTGTCATGTTTTTTCTACAGCAATGCTTCTGTCAAATATTGTTTGCATCAACATATAGGATACCCAACATATATATGCTACTGTATTGCTCATATTACGCGAGCGGTGCAGTAACGCACGGTGACAGTGCAAACCGGGTCGTTGTTTGGGCTTCAAAAGTGCACTAAAACACAACATTTTCATAACATAAATATGCCTATGATTATGTTTAATGATGGAACTAATGCACTGATCGAGGTATAACATTTAGGCAAAAATGTACTTATAACGGCAAAATTGAGTTGGATCCAAATTCGACACAAGTACCTCCGTTATAACATTAGCATTTAGGGCACATATGTTGAATCCGGACCCACCTCGATTGCGCCGTTGTAACTTAAGTTTTGCTTAACTTTAATAGCTCGGTGCGTTAATTCCATCATTCAACATCATCCCAGGTATATTTCTATGACAAAAATATTGTGTTAGCGCACTTTTGAAGCCCAAATAGCGACCTAGTTTGCGCTAGTCTGCGCCACTGCGGCCGCGTGTTACCGCACTGTGTGCGTAAAATGAGCGATATAGCAGCATATGTTGATGCAAACCGGGGCACTATTTACCCCTCAAAAGTGCGCTAAGACACACAGTATTGAATTGTGGGATGCGTAACAAGCTATGTATTTGAGTAACTTTTATATTGTGTGCACCTGTCCAGTTGAACAGCACCTGTGTTGCGACATCGCTGGTCAACCAGGCGTGACATTGACAACAAGAACATTGGACAACCATTCCTACAGCATAATCACATACAATAGGACTGAATCACTGCTGATTAGATGTGCCTCTGTGACCCAACTTTACCCAGCACTCGACAATTATGTTGCACCGTGTGAACGCTTGAATCGTCGTCGGACTCGTAGGGCCTGTAGGGTTGGCAGGTCCAAGAAAAGACTTATTGCTGTACTGACTAATCCTCGCCCCCCGCCCCTGTTTACTGTGAGACGCAAAGCCTGCCTACAAAATCTGATTGCAGTGGACATTCACACATCTCCACATGTAACTAAGTGTGCGAGACCTACAATAACTGCATGTCTACTAAATACCCGGTCCGTTAAATCTAAAGGGGATCAACTTGTCAAGTAGCTTGATGACAACGAACCTGATATTCTAGCATTGACAGAAACCTGGCTGAGAAATTTGACCACAAACCGCATAGTGACAGAACTGGAGGAGGTGTTGGTGTCATCTACCATGCATCTTTCGAAATGAGGATCATTTGATGTGATGTGTCTTCAGATGATGTATAGATCATACTGTTTCCGGGTATGTGTTATCTATAGTCCTCCACCTTCTGCCTGTAATGGTCTGAGCGCATCGATGTTCATGGACGAATTCTCAGATTTTCTGCAGTGTTTCTGCATGGGGCATGACAACTTGGTGATTGTCGGAGATTTCAACAAACGTGCTGATTTGTTGGATGATGCAAAGAATGTACGCTTTCACAACATTCTAGAATCTCATGGTCTGCATCAACATGTGATGGAAAAGACACATTCACATGGTCACACTCTAGACCTGATCACGCGATCCGAAGCAGACATCATTGGTGATTTCGTGGTTGAGAATCTGGGTATATCCGACCACTCTGTAGTGACATTCAAGATACAAGGTTGTAAACTTTGTGCTCCTACGAAACAAGTCAGCTACAGATTACACCACAATGTAAGTGCGTGTGACCTGCAGGCAGACATTTCTCAGTCAGAGCTGTACACTGTTCCAGCTGATGACTTGGATGGACTCATTTGCCAGTATGACTAGGTCTTGTGCGGCTTGTTGAATAAACATGACCCGTATGGCAGAATATGATCACAGTGCGACCCGACGTGAAATGGTACAACAAAGAGTTACGCAAGGAGATACAGACACGTCGAAAATATGAACGTCCATGCCGGAAATCTGGACTTGAAATTCATCGCCAGATGTTCAGACACCAGTGCATGGTTGCAAATAACTGTCTTCGTCAAGCCAAATATCGATACTATTCCAACAAGGTTGTTGAGGCTGGATCAAACCAAAAGAAACTTGACAGCATTGTGCAAACATTGATGCACACTCAGGTGGACCCGCCACTGCCAACGCATGCGTCTCCAGAAGCGCTGGCTCAAGCATTCGCTGTGCACTAGATCGCCGAGCAGGAACACAACGCGATGCCCAGGTCACTACTTATGAACACGATGGAAGTAATCCGTTGGACAGTCTGTCGCCAGCCTCTGAGGATGAGGTCAGAAACATAATTATATCATCTGCTCCTCGATCCTGCGCTCTCGATCCTCTGCTGACATGAATGCTGAAGAATTGCCTTGACGCACTTGTCCCTGTCATTACCAGGATTGTGAACACTTCGCTGGCCACAGGAGATGTGTCAGCTAACTTGAAAGGGGCACTTCTTAAGAAGCCGTCCCTGGATACCAAATGTCTTACAAGCTACCGACCGATATCTAATCTCAGTTTCCTGTCCAAAGTAATTGAGAAGGTGGTGTCGTCATGTTTGTCACATCACATGGCACAGCACAGCCTATTTGAAGTGAATCAGTCAGCATACAGAAAGGGCCACAGTACAGAGACTGCACTGCTGAGAATCCACAACGATTTACTCTTATGTCTCGTGTCTAGACCTCCTTGACTTGTCTGCTGCCTTTGACACGATTGACCACCAGGTGCTTGTGTCACGTCTGTCTAAGAAGATCGGCCTTTCGGGCACAGCACTAAACTGGTTTACCTCGTATCTCAAAAACAGAAAACAAGCTATCAAGATTGGAGAAGCCATCTCGAATGTGTCCATGCTGACATGCGGTGTCCCCCAAGGGTCAGTCTTGGAGCCGTCACTGTTCACCATATATACGGCTGGTGAACTGGGTTGCAAAATCCGACAACATGGCTTGGATTTTCATATGTACGCTGATGATATGCAGCTCTACACAACATTCAAGATCCCCGACACATCTCAGCTAGAAACATGCACTGCTGACATCAACGGTTGGATGACTGCAAACAAACTTCAATTAAATGGTGACAAAACTGAAGTTCTGTTCGCGGGATCAGAGGCGCTGCGCAGAAAGATACCTAAAACAACAAAGATCGACGTTGGGGATGCCTAAGTGACCCCCAGTACATGTCAGAAATCTTGGGGGTCATGTTCGATGCTGGATTTATAAAGGATCAACAAGTCAGTGCCATCTGTGGATCTTCTGGTCTGCAAATAACAAGATTTAACAAGATTGCCATCCAAAATGTGGGTAAAATCATCAAATTGCTTACGCCAAGAGCTGCCGAACAAATCATCCATTCAATTATAATGTCCAGACTGGATGGTTGTAATTCGGTGCTGTTCGGAATTAACAAGTGTCAGCTACATAGACTGCAGTGCATTCAGAACACGACTGCTCGTCTAATCACACGAACAAGGAAACACAAGTACGTAACACCAGTCCTGAAATCTCTCCATTGGCTTCCCATCCAAGAAAGAATTACGTTTAAAATTCTCCTGATCACCTTCAAGTTCAAGGCACTCCACGGACTTGCATCACAATACATTTCTGAGCTTCTTGTTGAATATCAGCCCACACGCTCCCTCCGATCAAATTCTGCTGGTCTGCTGACAGTACTAACCACATGCCTCAAGTCTTTCGGAGACCGTGCATTCTCCAAAGCAGCCGCTGTACTTTGGAACAATCTGCCACAATCAGTCAGACAGTGTCAGTGTGACACTATTGCGTTGTTTAAGTCGGCGCTGAAGGCAGCTTTCACTACCTAAATAAGTGATATATAATTGTGAACTTTTTTGTAAAGCGCTTTGAACAGAACTAAGGACGAGATACAGCGCTGTACAAGATTTATAATTATTATTAATATTTCTGGGATAATGTTGAATAATGCCCTAAATGCACTGAGGTATCAAAGTTAGACAAAACTCAAGTTATAACGGCGAAATCGAGGTGAGTCGGAATTCGACAAAGTACTGCATTTAGGCCTAGAATCACGGCTTTCAGTCTGCCTTTTAGTATCTTATCCCACAACTGCAGACAATAAATTGACAATTTACTATATTATCGCCCAAGCTGTCACGCGCAAACGTAATCCTTACTGCAATTCCTAGTGGAAAACCCGTCTTTACGCCTTTGATTATAGACGATGTGAGCATGTTATGCGTAAGAAGTTTCATCGTAACACTTGATTATGACGACGTATTACACAAAGTTGTTAAATACACTGAAAAGAGTATATATTTTTCTTCTGGCTGGCTGGAGCTGTGTTCGTGAAATGTTTCCCAGTATATTAATTCCTGACTTCATAAGTTAATGTTATGACATTATTTTTTTTATTAGTTAGCGTAAGCAACTTCATCGTTGTGTCATATGTAAATTACAATATGAAATAATCATATTATGGTGTAAATAAGAAAACCCACTTTTTGAAACATGAAATGTCAACATAATTTTAATAGTGAATACACATTTCGGGATACTCAACTACAGCAAACACGTGCGTGAACGCAAGGCGAACTCGTAAACAACGCCATACTAAAATGCGTTCTGGGGAATCTCGTAAATTTGTGTAGATCGACAGTCACTTCACCTAAAATTTAGATACTCAACACTACACAGCTTGCTGGGTGAGTGGGATACTGGGTAAAACAGTGTCAACAACAGTGCCAATTATAGCCAAAATATACGGATACACTGCCACGGCACTATCACACTCACAGACTCGGTCAGTCGGTAACTGTCAGTGTCACAGTGACAGTGTCAGTCAGTGTCACTGCATCATACAGTAATACAGGCCCATGGTCCATGATTTCGGCCCACGGTAATTTCTGCCCGCAATCTCTGATGATACAGTATCCAAGTGGGTATTTTTGTAGAATCCGGCCCACTTGGTTACAACAACATTTTTGCTTCAAATGGTAGACATCGGTCAGGTAGTGCGTTCACAATTGAATCACAGTTTCACTTTCAGGCATATAAATGATATAATATAATGAACATTATAATATATTGTGATGTAAGGCACTTTTGAGGCACAATTAATACCAGGGGCATAGCTAGCCATATGCACATACACACATGCATCCACATCAATTTGTCAAACCAAAAATTTAATTTAAGACCGTGGCCGCTGGAAGCCCTGATAACGTACGTTGTACCCCTTGGCAAAGAAAATGTCATCACTAACTTGTAGCAATTTATCAATACTTTGATGACACAGGATAAAGTTACTAGAAGCAGGCAGCTAGCCTTTCTACGAAAGAAACAAGAAACAAACACATGTCATCCAGGCAGCAGTAACTGCTGCTATGCTACACTATAGGTTTACATCCACTTTTTATCAGAGATGGGTGTCATGTAATAATAATAAAGTAACTTCTTCTGCGCCTAAACCTTTAGAAATCAAGCTCAAAGGCCAATGTAGAAGTCGTGTTTTTCTCTGTTATTCCAGTGCCTTTTTTATGTTTTATTTCGGCTTCAAAATACACCTCCAGTTGCAATTGAATACACAGTCTTAAACAATGAGATCCCCTCTACATACGCGTCAGGATGTGGTGAATATTGGGGTGGGGTTGGGAGGGGGCTGAGCCTCACCAAAACCCTTTGAGTGCACCCCCCCCATTCGTGAGTTCACCAAAACCTTCAACTGCACCCTTTTGCCAAAATATTTGGGGGGTAAAACTATCTCCAGCTCCCCACAAAAATTATGGTAACTCAGCCCCCAAGCTCGGGGCCTAGGGTGCGTCAGGACCAGGGGCTGCCCCTGGTCCTAGGCCTATATATTCTATATATAGAATTGTGCTTCCACATGTATTTATGCCTAGCTACGCCTCTGAACACTGATTTGTATCTATCAACCAATAAAATGTGTTGGTATATTAATTTAATATCTATAAAATTCTTAATCACACAAGGATAAAAACAGGCAAAATTCACCAAAATTAAATCCAGAAAATAACCACGGTTCGACCACAGCTGTGTTCACCTTACAGCACTCCTGCTTCAGCATTTGACAGATGATGAGGTTACTACTGAGCAAGGTGACAGGAGGGGCCCGTCTTGGACTGCTTACAGAGCTACAGGGTGGGACCAGCAGTACGACCGTGGAGACGCCCATGTGCATGGTGTACACACGCGGAGGTAGGAACTAGGAAGGACACATTTCAGTAATATCTAACTTGAAACAAGAATGAAAAGGTCAGGATGTGTTTAAAGGTATTTAAATTATATAACATGCAGAAGGAAATGTAGTAGGTTTATGAAAGAATCTAAAAATTATTTATAGTTATTTCAAAAACAGACGTAACAAAATAGCATATTGATTTAGTGACTTCACAAGTACATTGCATAAGTCAACATTTACATGTTCTAGTAGATGTCCAAATATGGCAAGGAAGTGCTGGTATGCTATGTTACATATACTAAGTAGGTATAATAATATTTTACATACATACACTACATAATTGCTTTCATAGAGCGCCATTGGTGATTTTTCTTAAGAATCACAACACCTGCATATTGAGTTTAGACATGTACAAGACAGTTCATTGCTGTGTGAGTAGCTTAGTTTTTGTTCATACTGTTTTTATGGGCTCGGCTGTGAACATTTGTTTTTTACTGAATTTGTAGTTAGGACATTTTTGGATTAAAGGAAAGAGAATGAGAGAGGCACTAACTGAGTAAGGCAGACCCAGAGGAGAGGGCGAGGGAGAGAGACAGAGAGAGACAGAAAGGGAGAGGGAATTTTGGAAAGCGAGAGAAAGAGAGGGAGAGGGAGAGAACAGAAGATTCAGTCAAAACAATTCACTTCATCTGTTCCTTGTTGCACTTGTTCAATGGACTGAATTATTTATCAAAATTCTGTTTCAGGTATTGCTCCATTTGTTACAAAGGAATTGCTTGCAAAGATTGCAAATCTGCCCAAAGTGGCACACGTTCCTGTAAACACATTGTAAGTGAACCTAATTTTCTGTGGTAACACAATTTTTAATAACTTTGTTATGTGCTGTTTAAGAGCTAAGCAAATTTTGCAGTATCGAAGACAATCTGCTAGTCCACAACTGTACAAACAGACACATTAAACATTATGACTTAAATAACACAACAAGCACATATACAAGTTGTTTACATTGTCCGTTCTTAACCATAGTGTCAACTGTCTAACGACAATGATTGCCTTGACTGGTTAACATACCAACTCATTTGACACCACCTGTTAACTAATTTCTAACACTAAGGAATTATCATGTACGTAACATTAAACAGTTTTTGCCAGTACTTTTTTGTATATAATATTTGTGGGCTAGATTTTGTGGTGTATGGCAGAATTTGAATGTTTTCCGACTGATGTTTCAGAGCACAACACCATGAGACAGTGTCAAAGTTTGAAAATGGACTGAAAGACTTTGCCGCAATGCATGTACGTTACGGCACTTATTGAATCTCGCATTTCAATTGTACGTTTTATTTTACATACGTGCAGAGAAGTTTTGGAAGAGAAATAAGACAATTTACCTTTGTTTTATTTGCTAAATCTTCTGCAGAAGGCAGAAACAAGTCATTAGCTGGTCTGCAGCAGATTAATTGCAGCTGAGGTGCGTTTCCCACAATTCCACAGTTCTACTCCATGTTGTTTTTGGTTGTGTTCATTTTCCTTTGGGGTCAAAACTGTTTTGTCATCCTTTCACAAAATGTGTCCAATCCATTTCCATGTTTTGTGGTAAGTTTACATTTGTTTAATTTATTTATCTGTTGTTGATAGTAACTGAAGACTTGGGAAGACCTGGATTAAATCTGGAAATCATAACCACTAGTATGTGATGTGTGACAATTTGCTAGCAATATACATACTAGTTTGAGCGCCCCAGTATATATTTCTTTTTGTTTTTCTGTCAGGATTTTATTCTGTACAGTTGTGTGCAAGATTCAACAGAGAGCTTACCTGCATTCCAGAATGATAAGAACACTATCGCCGTCTGGGGTAGAGCAGGTAAACTAAAGGTAGATAACAAAGTTAACCTACTAAAATTATTATTATTTAGTGTTTGAGAGATAACTGCAAAAAGTATTTTAAAGTCATTCTTTAATTGATTCATGCTGTTGAAATTCAATAATGTTCAGTCAAGTGTCTTTAATTCCTGTTATAGGAAGTTGTTTTATCTTGTGGGATGAATGTAGACTTATTTTAATGATTGTTATTAAATAACTCAGATATATTTTATTTTCAGTTTATGATTGTTGACTATGTCAGTAAGATGGAATCGGTTAAACATCTTTCACTTGCATTTGAATATATTATATAATGGATATTGAATATTCCACATGATGAATAGTTTTGACGATGGTTTCAAAGATGATCATAGAATAACTTTGATATTTATATATAATATTTTTTTATTGATCATATTTTACAGAGTGGTCAATGAATAGTTAAGTTGTAGATTGTTGATTTTTTTAATGTGATGTTATCACATATTTCCAATTTTCATGTATTTCAGATGACTGTTGATGATTACATGATGATTCAAGAGTCGTTGAAGCCAGACTGGTACCAATCCCTCTGCGACAGTGACACGAACAGAGACAGCACGAAAAAGAGGCTACGCAAGAGTATCGAACGAACATTGGACTATCTCGATGAATGCTTGGAGAAGCACAACAAATCAGAGGCATGTGATCTATTTATAGTTGCGGTCCTTTAAACTTTAAAGTAAAATTTACAACTAATCGCAGCACAATTATGTTTTATTGGGGATAATGGGATCACCCCCAAAATAGAGCAAATGTGAGTTACATCCTCCACAAAAGTGGTCGACTTGTCATCTCTGTTGGCAGATAATGTAAGTATGTTATATTTTTATGGCATTGAATTAATGTGATTGCCCCAATTTCACTGCATTCTATTACTGTGATATGTATGTATACTTGTAATATTTTATTCATATGTGTATATAGTTGTGCACTGAAGTTGAAATCTTATGTACCCTGTGCTTTTTTATACATGATGTTTAAATCCGTCCTTTTACACTTTGTATTTAATTAATATTTTTCTTAACAGTTTTACTTAATTTATTCTGTTTTATGTAAAGCGCCCGAGAGCATTTTATTTTAAGTGGATTTAGGCATTATATAAATTTGCATTATTATGTTTCAGCGGTTGAAGGGAGCATCGCTGTTTGGTGTACTGGAGGGAGGCTTCCAGAAAGCAGACAGGGTTTACTCCGCCAAGGAGACAGCTAAGCGACCTGTCGCTGGTACTACTTTTGTTACGTCCACATTTCACCATTCTTTAGAGCGGCATCTTCCGTGTGTCATCTTTATACATACAGAGGTCTTTCAGATTGATAAACCAGGATTATGAAATGTTTTCCTTTGACCATATCAAGGATACATCGACTGTGCAGTCACATATAGATTTTTTGTCCAGCGATAACTTGTTGGCCAACAAATAGTCCACAAGTCATACACAACAGTTGTGGCCATTGTTACCACCTGGAAGGATGAATGCCTGACTTATGGCCTATTCGTCAGCTGACTAAAAGGCAGACTGGGTTTTAGAAAGGTTTTCATGCTTATCTGCCAGATTTGGTCCACAAAGAACCATCAGATGATTTTTAAATCTGTAAACACACAGTAATACTGAAAAAGACCATTGACGTTTAATTTAAGTGCCTTCAAGTTCCTGTTGTTATCTAAAGAAAATGCTTATGAATGCGTACTTATAGTGGGTGTATTAATTTAAATCATTACATACCCCATTTACTTGATTCTGATGTTCTGGTTTGATTTAAACCTAGGGTTCTGCTTAGAAGGCTTCAATAACTTCGGTCCTTCAGCTGAAAGTTTTCAAGTGTCTGAAGTAAAACACCTCATCAAAGACGTGGTTGTAAGTAGATATCTGTCAGACGAGTCTTGCACCTGTTGTACTTCTAGCCCTAATCATCAGACTCCGGCTAACTACTGGACTTTGTATGTGGTACAGTAAGGTACCACATACAAAGTAAACTTTTCCATCTGTGCTACAGTTACAAGGCATTTATAATATTCAGCATAATATTTAAGTGAGAAAGATGAACATGGTCATATTTGATCAAGATTCTTTATTTTGTTCACTGTTTTTTATTAGGTTAACCGAACGATCGAATTTATTTGTCTAACACTTTATTTTTTCCAAATTTTGAAGCGTTAAATTCAGCAGTTCTCATTGCTGTTTCTAGATTGACAAATATTTATTACTTCATCAATCTGGCTCTATCCAAATAATATGTCAACAACAGTATTTTTATATACTGTTTATCCAACATTATTTTGCTATTGCTTATCAAAAAAGTTAAATTAAATCTGACCAGCATTAAAAAAAAAAAAATGTGTTTCCTAATTCAAAAATGGTAATTTTGCACTTTTATTAAATTTCATATTAATTTCAGTATCCTCGCTTCTGAAAAATGTTTGAATATTAAAAAAATTTGTAGGGTTGAAGCAAAATAAAATTATACTGTTTGATCTGTAAATATATTTTTTATTCAAAATACTGCAAATTTTGTTGCATGGGATTTGGGGTGTAAATAAATCCAAGACTAAATTCAGCAAGCTGTCTTTTGTACAAAATATTGCAATTTATTTTTTGTACCAAGTACTGCAAAATGCTGTAATGAAAATTTATGTTGTTGCGTAAGTAAATCCAAGGCATTATCAGTAAATGCAAGACAATGTCTACTAAACAGTAATTGTGTGTTCTGCCTGCAGGTGGAGTTGCCTGTGGACAAACCTCGCATGATGCCCGGAGTGATGACACCTGATAACATTCTCGAGGCAGTGAATGCTGGGATAGACATCTTTGACACCGCGTATCCTTTCGACTTATTTCTTCACCGATGGTTATCTGTTATTTGGGCTGCTACACATTGCTATTTTTAATAATAATAATATATTTTATAAAATAATTGTTTGCGACATAGGCTTCACAGCTGATTAAAATATGATAGACAGTTACTAAATAAACAATTTATTTTCTTATTTATTCTCTTAAAAGTGTTTTTATGCTTCTTAGATGATTGGCAATTTGTAAACACCCGTGAACGGGGGTAATTAGTCCCGGATTTGATGGTGTATAAATAAAGTTTATTATTATTATTATTAAACAAGTAATGAGATTAAAATACTAATTATTATTTTAGAATAAATATGATAATAAGAGATTATACAATTTAAATGTATGTTTCTTCAACGCCATTGGTCGGCCAGTGCATAAGCGAGCCATTTCCATATGGTTCGATTATTTGAAATGTTGAAAACATCAAAGTTTTCGCGGACTTGCTTAGTGTATATTTTTTTATTCCCTCTGTTTTATTCCCATACGTGGGTGTCTACAAGATGAATATTGAAACTGGATCTTCTGAATTATTATTGCATTGTCCGAGCTAATTGGAGTCATCTCAAGCGAATCTTGCTTGTGATTTTGTTTACATCCCAATAAAGTTTTTTGTTTGTCAGCCTATTGCTCCAGTGGACATTTAAACTTCATTGGCATTCTGGTGTAACTCCCATCATGCTTTCTTTCCTGTTTTTTTTTGTGGGAGCTCATGTATCGGCTCCACACAGCAATATACTTTCAATGGGTATTTCTTAACCCTGGTCGGTTACCCATATCTTGCAACAAGCCAAGGCTGTGCTCTCACCTTTGACTACAACTTAGAAAAGGATTCATCAGAACAGGAGGAAACATTCATGCCAGACTCACCAAAGCCATTCCAGGTTGATCTCCATGACGACAGGTCTGTATAGTCTGTACACTATTTATTAAAGATTCCTACTCAATGAGATTTTTTCACTCGTCTCAGTTCATATTAATTTTTCGAAAAGGCAAATCTATCTAGTATCCACTAAGACATGCAAGCTTGATTGCGTCACTTTTTTAATGCAGTTTTGGTAAAATCATCTATTAACTATTAACTTATTTAACTCTACATGTTTTGCTCTCTCTCAAAAATCTTGTGGCTGACAAATTCAGTAGGTTGAAGATTAGATGTTGGCGATCATAAGATTGCAAAATCCAAAAGACGTGTAGCATTACACATGGATGGATGGTCGGCTGTCACCTCGCATCACAGGGAAACAAAATAGACACTGTGGTGCCACTTATTGCGTGGAGCAGATCATCTGTTTCAAAACTTTTCATTCCTAAAACATTATCAGACGTGCTTTGTCTGTAGGTGAACCCAAAATCTGGAATCGCCTCCCTATCACTTTAAAATCATCTGAAACTATAGCATTCATACAAAACGCAAGACTTATTTATTTGAAATTGCATTCCCACCATAAACCTTCAGCGGTCCCTTGCTCTAATGATGACTCTAGCTCGTGCCTGTTCACGATTCTGCCCAATGATTCTTGTATGTTGCACCTCTGAGCTCGGATTTCTGGGGGTATAGGCAGTGTAGAAGTTTATTATTATTGAGATTTTAATGCTATAGGGAATATCAGAACCGGGCACCATGGTGGGTAATTTCTTCATCTTGGCAACTATGTCGGTTGAGTATTGGCTGTGGTTTTGGGAACCGGTTTCTATCGCTCTACATCCCACTCCTCACACAACGTATCAGTGGGTGTGGGTAGTGGTTGGAAACAATACAAAATAATAGAGGTTTTTCTGGACTTTGCCAACATATAATACCACCTGTTATGTGATCAATGTGATACACACAGGTACACAGGAGACTTCAGCCCGGTTCTTGAATGCTGTTCCTGCTACACCTGTCAGCGGTACACAAAGGCCTACGTGCACCACCTGTTGGCAACGTCGGAACTACTCGCCAGCATTCTCCTCATGATGTGAGTGTTCCAACAATGTGATGTGACAGTCATATAACTGCCAACTTTTTTTTATTCCGGGAGTTTCATCAGCAGTTTAGCACGCTTCCTGTGTCGCGCTGTCTGGGATCTTGACATCAGAAGACGGGGTGGGGGTGCTGTTGGAGATTTCTCACCGGAAATTCAGGGGTTCAGCATATCTCTTCCATGGTGTCGTACTGTATCGAAGACGGGGGGAGGCTGTTGGAGATTGTGAGTGAAAGTTCGGGAGATGAGCCTGTATTCTGGTAGACAAGGTGATACACCCAAAATTAAGGAGACTCCCGGAAATTCCAGGAGAGTTGGTATGTATGCAATCAATTTCCATAAGCAGCAAACTCTTATGCCCCCTTACACTGGTTCTGCAACTGTTCGACGTAGTTCCCCCCATTGTTTTCTCATTCTTGCAAATAAGCACAGCTGCCCAAGGTCATTGCTCAAGGTCAGTCATCTGAAGCTGCCTCATAGTTTGGGAAATGGAATGTCAACTACCGTATTTGTTCTATTAAGCGTAAATGTTTCAGATGCAAAAATGTCAATTTTTGTGTTCCACTAAGTGTACAGGGGTGTACACCCATTTTCTGGGGTTCCCGAGTAGAGCCATCTGAGCAGAAATGACTGGCAAGCGATTTATACATCCACATGACAAAAGGATGCCAGAACAATGTAGAGTCTAATTATTTAGGTGGACCTTTTGATATTTTTTATCACTGAGCTTTAAATCTAGTGTGATGTTGGTAGAAAATATATTACAATGGTGGATTCAACAGTCGAGGTCGGCTCCTGAGATCACTGTCACAGATGTTGCTAAAAAGGTGGTGTACACTAATTAGGGCATGTATGCTTAATAGAACAAATACAGTAGTTATTAATTATCCCAGAAAAAATGCCAATCCTCTGGATAGCACAACATACATACTCAGGAGGTGGTTTCCAGAAATATCAGTAGCTGTAAATTTGAGCAGTTTCCTCCTAGACACTGGATCTCAGGTGCCAAACTTTACAGATTACCTGGTAATCTACAACCTATTGGCAGAAAAGATTAAATGGACATTAACGATTATTCACGACCTTATGCATGTTTTCTGGAAACCTTGCTTAAACCATCGACCGATCAGCCGAGGTTGGTAACCGACAACAGTTGTAGAAAACGTGTGAAGTGTTGCAAAATTTGTGTCTCAAATTTCCAAAATTGTTGCTTACTTAGGGGTACTTGGAGGAAGTGGACTTCTGTGTGTGTATCACCATATGGAGGTATACCTGCCAACTTTTTTTTGAATTCAGGAATATTTATCAGCGGTTCAGCATGTATGACATCGGAAGACAGGGGGGAGGGTGCTGTTGCTGTGCCGGAAATTCAATCAGCGGTTCACTGTCTCAAAGATAGGAGGGTGCTGTTGGAGATTTTCAGCAGAAATCTGGGAGATTTGCTTGTATTGGGAGACCGGAAGGTACATCCAAAATCCAGTAGGCTCCTGGAAATTCCAGGAGAGTTGGCAGGCATACGGAGGTTGAGTATTAATTACAATCTTCTTCTGTTGTAGACATAACTTCCATCACTACTTCGGTTTCTTTGAAGAGATCCGCCAGAGTCTAAAGGCAGAACGACTCGAGAGACTTTATAGCAAGATTCATGCACAGAGGCAGTGGACAGAAAGTTCCGTCACAAAGGATCAAGAATCGGGTTGACTGTACATTCAGAGAAATTATACCCTCAGACCATAGACCTGAGAAGCTGGCTTTTTTTGCACACTGTTGTATTTTAAATGTGTTAAATAATTTATCTTTTTGTATTAGTTGAATTTAGTGGGTTTTTTCCAGTTACATTTCGGCAGTTTTCATGACTGACTACCACTAGAGGGCGGTGTCATCTAGTGGTAGACAAATACAGCTGAAAACTGTCAAAATTTAACTGAAGAAGAAAGGAGAATTTGGCTGTGAAAAATTATTTTAAACAACCTGTCTAAAGAATCTCCTCATACATTCAGTAGTGTTGTTTTTCTCATTTCCGGCTGAGCTGTGAAATGGATTTATGCTATTAGTTAATGGTTTATGCATCAACACAAATTAAACGGAAAGCTCTGTTTCATTTCAAATGTTAAAAGAAAAGATCTTGTATTTTTACAGATAATGGCATGAACAATAAACTTGCACTAGAAAGTTACTATTGTATCATAGTAATAATACAAATGACAATGACATTGTATAACTTTAATTTTAGCATGTAATGTATTTCTGGCATGCTAACAGTTAACATACCATGTTTTTGTGATCATGATAAATAATCATACTGATGTGATCATGATAAATATATCTCCAAAATCTGATCTCGACTTCACATAATTACGATTTTGATTCTGTCTCATCAGTGCAGCGTTTCTTGACCGCTGGATTGCAACCCAAACTTGGGTCGCCAAGCCATTCTGAGTGGTTCAAGAGTCTCCAGTGGCTGTTTGAATTGTCCTTTATTGTCCCGATTGTCATCTGAGTTAGGTAACTGATCAAAAGGTTGCCAAGCATGTTCTGCAAGTAGCATTTGGGTTGCAGCCCAAGAAGTTTAAGAACTGTTGCGTTAGTGAATCATCTTAATGTACGGAGATTTATAACAACATCCAGTTGTGATTATTTGATCGACTGAATCTACACATTTGTATTCCTGAATGTGCCAACTATTACCTGCTTCCTTCAGCTACCAATATCCCACAAGCACCATTTTTCATTGCACAATTCATTGAGTCGGCCAGACGTGTAGACAGTAGCAGTTGTAGCCAGGTTGCGGTTTTGACAACCACACTTGATATCACAATGCAACATACACATGATATTGTCCATCATAATATGTCGCACAACTGGACAGTGTCCAGTCTACTTGGACACTTGAAGTTCCTGCTGTTTGGCTACCATTAGTTTCTCTGCCGTGTCTACGTAGCTGTGTGTCGTTGACTGAATCTACAACACAAAAAACAAACACTGCTCAGTTTTTTAAATGCTAACAGGACATTGTGTCATGCAATTAATAGTACGTTGTTTCATGTATCAGCAATTTTCACAACGCAAAACATAAGTATCGGTGAAGGCAAATGAACAAGTCCGGTTAGTTTCAAATATAGGAAGATGCGTCACATTAAATGTATAATGCCATTCTATAACAGTTCTCTGTACTAAGATGATACTCGCAAGAATAAAAGACACCATTGATGGATACCTGTCAAAAACAGCAATTTGAACTCGGGAGAAACAGGGGAACGATAGATGCTACCTCCATAGTGCGCCAAATCATAGAAAAGGCAAACGGACGTCAAATCCCACTACAGTTCAATTTTGTGGACTTCAAGGCCACATTTGACACCATTTGGAGGGATCATCCAAATGGTACATGCATCCCGGATGCATGTACGAGAGTGTTGGATGTGCTGTTACCATCAATTATCAGTTGACAGATTAGTTCAAAGTTGAAATAGGAGTGAGGCTGTCTGCTCTCACCTATCACTTGTTCCTTGAGTTTGTCGTTGTTGACCTGAAGAGCCTACTTAAGGAGTTCAAACCAGATACAGACCTCAGTTTTGCCATCAGGTATGCTGATGACACAACACTAATATCTACCATATTCAAGAAACTACAACTTGCAACTGAAGAGCTTCAAGCAGTAATAATTGGGGTAAAATCAACCTCTCCAAATGCAAAGTAATCACCTCACCAGACAAGCACATCATCCTGGAAAATGAAGAACTCAAGACTGTGAGAGAGTTCTGCTTCCTAGACAACATAGTACCTTCCACAGAGAGGGATGTTGGCAGGCGAATAGCCTTAGCATCAGCAGCCTTTGGTAGACTCGGGAACAACATATTTTCAAACAGAGGCATCTCCATAAGAATGAAAGCCAGTCTATATGGGGCCCATATACTGCCTATAGCAATCTATGGTGCAGAAACCTGTACACTATAATCGCAAGAGACGCAGTCTCTTGAAGTTATTGAAATGCGTTGCCTGCGGGCTACCAGAGGTGTTACTAGGGCAGACAGACTACAAAATAGCCAGATCAGAGATGGAAAATTCACCCCTGAATCCTTCTCAGATGTCATCAGACATAAAAGACTCCAGTGATTTGGACATGTCTGCCATACGCCAAACGAAAACCTCATAAAGTAGCTTTCTAGGAAGACTAAAGGACGGAGAAAACAAGGAAGGCTGCGGAAGAGGTGGAGTGACCTAGTTAGACAGGACACTAGACTCCTGCTTTTAAGAGCACAGCGATGTGCTCTAGACAGGATGAGATGGAGGAGAGTGACATTCAGGAGGATAGCGAGGTGTCTAATTGGCCTAGGCACTTAAGCTAAGCCAAGTCAACTGTACTCTGATGCTTATTAATAATAATAATGACAAACTTCTATAGCGCCTAAATCCCCAGGAATCTGAGCTCAGAGGTGCAACATACAAAAATCATTAGGCAAAATCGTTAACAGGGACAAGCAAGAGTCATCATTAGAGCAAGGGACCGCCGAAGGTTAGGGTGGGAATGCAATTTCAAATAAAATTAATGTTTTTTTGCGGAAGGTATTTATAGTCTCAGATGATTTTAAAGCGATAGGGAGTTGATTCCAGATTTTGGGTGCAGCTACAGAAAAAGCATGTTTGCTGATATTAAGCTTGGTTTTTGGAACAAAAAGTCGTTGTGAATCAAATGATCTGAGATTCCTGGGGATATTAGAAAAAACGAAAGGCACTAAACAAATACGATGGGTGTTGCGTAGAAAAGTTACGATATGTGATAGTGGCTAATTTGAATTGTATTCGATATGTAACTGGAAGCCAATGCAACTGTCTAAATAGGGGCAGAGAAGGTGAGAAACGAGGTGCTTTTAGTACTACACGTTGGAGTTTAGCTAAGTCCTTTTTAGCAATAACGTTTAGGAGTGAGTTGCAGTAGTCAAGGCGACTGCTAATTAGAGATACTGATATTGTTTTAGCAGTAGATAAAGACAAATGATGCTGAATTCGGCGGAAATCACGTACATGTAGAAACAGGATTTACATACTTGAGAAATGTTCTGCTTAAAGATGAAATCATTGTCAAAAATAACACCTAGATTACTAACAGTATCTGATGGTGATGTATCATTACCAAGCAATTTAACTGGAAAGTAGTTAACACTTGTTTCATTGTTGTTTTGTGCCAATAATAATTAGATCAGTTTTATCTGGATTTAGTTTCAATTTACTTGCTTCCATCCACGGCAAGATGTCAGTGAGACAGTCATTTAAAATTGATAGAGATGTATGTGTGTCAGTTGGTGAAAGTGATATATACACCTGTGTGTTGTCAGCATACAAATGATGATTAATTTTATATTATGATTACCGGTAGTTATGACTCGACTAAGGGATGTAGTGTATAAGCTAAACAGAACAGGGCCAAGGACAGAACCTTGTGGGACACCAAATGGAAGATGTTCTGGACAAGACAGTGAGCCAGATATGTTAATGCTTTGGTATCGGTCTGAAAAATATGAACTAAACCACTGAAGACCCATGCCAGATATATCAAAATGTCTATTAAGGCGATGTAAAAGAACGTTGTGATCTATTGTATAAAAAGCAGCTGATAGATCTAGTAAGGTGACAGCAGTCAATTTGCTATTATCCATATTGCATACAATGTAATTGTGTCTTTTAAGAAGAGCCGCCTCAGTTGAATGAAATCGCTTATATGCAGATTGTAGATCATTTGAGAAAAGCTGTGAATAAACGTGTTCGTGAAATCGATTTGCAACAACCTTCTCCAATACTTTTGACAAAAAATTTAGATTTGAGATAGGACGGTAATTTTTAAGATAATTTTTGCACAGATTTTGTTTTTTAATAAGAGGATTGACAAGAGCTTGCTTGCATTCGTGTGGAACAACACCATCCTGCATTGACTATGCATTGACATATCTATAATACATGTGTATTTGTAATAGGATAAACCAGATGTATGCTTTTGTCTAGTTAAATTAAATATGTCGTACGTCTCACTGAGCTGCCAACTAGCAATCACACTTCCCAAAACGGACACACACACACCGATTAGATAATCGATCAATTTGGTGAAAGCGATAATCGAATATGAAAATAAACCGAATCCCAGCACCAGTATGAAAACCGGACAAGAACTTACCATTTCTTGGACATCGTGAACCAAATCTGACGGATGTTTGTCCTTTGATTTCTTTATATCACGGATGAAGCGATTCTGGATGTCTCGTAACTTCTCTTTCGTTTTATCGCAGAGTACTTTGGCATTCTTTGCAAGTCCTTCGCGGTGTTCCCGTGTTACCCTGAAACACAAAGATGTCTTGATATACATGCATTAACCCTTTAGATGCCCAACTGTCGAGTTCCCCAATCGCCCATAAGTGCCTGATGAGCTTGGCTTTAACGACTGATACACGTGGTGCCATCTACAGCAAGATAATTGCGATTATATTTATCGTATGACTTTATTCTGGACGTTTTTAAGTTAGCACTTTTGGAGAACATCTTGTTGAATTTGAACGAGCACTATGGGGAACCAAAGTGTATTTCATTAAAACGGCATGGGGTCTAAAGAGTTAGACAAGGTTTTCTTATTTGACGAGTTCTGGTTTCACAGGCAAGATTTTAAAATGATTTGATGGATACGTGTGAGAAAGAATTCTGATTTTATGTAGTCTTTTTAAAGTTGGGTATTCTGGTTAGAGATATACACTTTAAAGGTGGATTCAGTTTTGATGGGCGGTCTTTAAAGGCAAGGATTCTGGTTTGATATGCAGGGTGTAAAGACAATGCTTTTGTCAGATACTGTGACAGATGCTCTTCAAAGACGAGGGTTCTTGTCAGACAAGACTTTAAAGTGGCAGTTGTAAAAGGAAGTGACTGAGTAACCAAGGCATCTGTAGGAATACTGCGCCATTAACTATTGGAGACTTTGGGGAATACTGTATCACTTGTACATAAATAAATGCACAACAAATTAGCAGGTGTATAAAGCACAAAATGAAGAGAAATGGTAAACCAAATGGCATCAGCACAAAATGAAGAGAAATGGTAAACCAAATGGCATCACACATGCAAGATTCTACAATGTACAACAGTGGTTTGACTTTTAGAAATGTTTCTTTTTACCGTCCAAAATCCTGGTAACAAATTGTAGTCATTGAAGCCGCACTATAGAGATACATGTTTTATACTTATTAACTACAACTATTCAAAAGGTGCTGTGCATCTTGATAGGCTCATTCAAAACACTACAATAAATCTATTGTTAACAACTACAATCATAGTCGATGTTTGAATCACAGGCAAATAACAGTATCTTACACCCCAGCAAGCATGTCGATACCAGTTTCATATTTGGTAATTATGTTTTAGGCCACACCAATTTTATTGTTAGGATTACAGATTTTTGAGAAATTTTTGTTATGGAGGAGGAGGAATAAAATAGAAGTAATTGCACGAGAAAGGTATTTTGTGTAAATACATGAATTATCATATGAGCCATACAGTACATTGCTAAACATTATTTAGCCTTGTATCAAAAGTTACTAGACACATATTTTTATGAAAGCCATAGACGTGTAGATTAGAGGCAGGATATATCTTGCTGTGATAATACTAATTTGACTGGCATAATTAGGATTTGATTGTCATACCGCTAAATATAACTATATTATTCTATTCTGAAGTAATGCAATGCGATGCTGACTATGCAAGCATTGAAGAGTGTCTACACCCCGTTTCCTCAGCATGTCAACTTATCTGGCCAACATCCGATGTTCAGATGTTTGCATGTAGACAGAATGAGTAGCACGTTAAACATGTGCACATTGCTGGTTTCACCTGTATTTTCTTTATTGCTATTTTGTACGGTGTCTAAAATGTCAGCATTCGGGTTGCCTTTTTGCTTAATTTCAGTGGCACCAATGTTGTCATCATTCAAGAAAATACATGTATTAAACGTTGAATTGTTCATGTCGCATCTGCAAGGACACTCTCAGCTATTTCGACAACAATCCGCGCATTTGACGCCAACACACACTTTTGATATCAGAGCGGCGTCGTTACAAACACGGGAAATGACATTGTTGATCGTGTCGGATAATTTAAATTTTGTTACTTCCTTTTGGAAAGCAGCGCCAAACTTCAATTTCTTGATACAAAACCACACTGCGGCGTCTGGTTCAGCCATGGTTTAGATCAATTAATGACAAGTTTGACTTTCATGGATTTGTTGGATCGTAGACCGAAGATGCGTGACATCCATTGAAATGGTGTTTACCATACAATGTTCAGTATGATGGGTATATGCTCGATGAATCGATGCAAAATCATTTGTTCGGCATTTCAATTAGAAATAAAAGTTCAAAATTGCAATTTTATTTCCGTTTTGTCAAAAACTACGTCGACATGTCCGTAATCCGAATAATAAAATTGGTGTCGCCTTAACAGGGCCAAAACACAATGAAAAATACCAAATTCAAGGCTTTTCAAGGCTAATGAAATGAAAATTCAAGGCTATTTAACTGAGAATGAACTGACACCAGACCATTGACCGTTACCTACAGCTGGTCAACAAATAACAGATCTAGGTGGAAAGCTTTGACTGCCTTATGTATCTACCTAGATGCATGAGCTGCTAAATTTAAGTATGTAACACCCACACCCATAAAAAGTCATTGGTCAAGAAACAGGAAGTCATACATCATAAAAGGGGTCCATGGGCAACTGTTGTGCAATATATGCAGGTAAGTTGATGGGCAGCAGAAGTGCTCCCCAGACAGAGATGGAGGGCTACTGGTGAACAGAGGGTACCAGGCAACTCTAGCTAACAGTAGTGCCATGGATTATACAAAATAAGATAAGGCAACCTGGGTCTCAGGTGGAGATCAGCAGGGAATGCACTGGCTACCAGTGAACAAAAGCCAGCGGCAGAGCCCAATCAAGGCTTTTTAAGGCTGAAAGCCAGAATTCAAGGATATCATGGCCTTGAATTGGGATTGGTGTAATTCAATGTTTTCAAGGCCCCATATGGACCCTGTTTTGAGTTACCTGTAAAAATGTGTCAATTGAGCCCCATGGATCTTTCAGAACTTTCATCAGTATCGCTGTGCTCCTTTTAGCTGTCAAGTGACGTTTTCAGTAAGGAACTGTGACGGTGCCGAAAGCTCAGCCGAGTGCAACAAAGATTCTGACAGGTAACTCACAACCTTATCAAATAAAAATCTTGGATCATGTTCCAATGTCTGTGCCTATGATAGGCCAAAAATGGATGTAATTTTAATGGCCATAGCTATCCCGAGTGCTGATGAAATTTAGGGTGTTGTACTTACTTGGGCACGGGAACAAAGATGGAAGTTCCGTCTTGTTGCGGGTTCACGTTCATTCCTGACTTATCCAGCGTTGTCTTTACAGCGGGGATATACTGAAAAACACCAACACATTAGGGGTGGATGCATAAATTTGCAATGAATAAGTTCAGTCTAAAAAACAATGATATGTACTGGAACATCTTTATTTTACAGATAATAAATACAAAACATGTAACAGCATTTTCATAAAAGAAGAAACTTCTGTCGGAAGACTCTCACTAAGGCTTACTAATACGCTGCTGCCCACTCACCCACCCACCCACTAGTAATTGTAAGTAACTGAACATTCCCCCTGCTCCCACCATGGTATTCATACCATATTTAAGTTAGATATACAAGTGCTTATAGATCAAAAGACAGTACGCGATGTATGTTGGTAGGTTAACTGCATATGTAGCAGTTTGGTACCTTGCAAGTATCTTTGTAAAGTGCTAGTAAGAATTGTTTGGTGTATGTAGAAAAACTGCAGAGGCTATGTCTGTATATTTTATGCAAAATGCAGGGTGGCATTAGTAAAGTAAAGTTGGTAGGTGGTATCTATCTATCCCATGTGGGTGCTTTGGCCATCAGTCTCGTCATGTATCATGTATCGTGGAGAAAATAAATTCATAATCACCTCACCTATCTTGTGGAACAGATATTAATGCATATTGATGTTATATCAGAACCTGACGGCGAGGTGTGTATTGTCTTGGCAACCATGTCATGTCAATTAAATTCAGTGTGTTTTGGCTGTGGTTTTTGGAGCCATTTTGAATTGCCCAAAATCGCCACGTCTTGGTAGAGGTGGTGGTGTGAATTTGAAACTACAAAACACTACACATTGTGAACTTGTGAGATCACCCCTTAATAACTGGACATTGTGAACTTATGAGATCACCCCTTAATGACTGGACACTGTGAACTTGCGAGATCACCCCTTAATGGCTGGACATTGTGAACTTGCGAGATCACCCCTTAATGGCGGGACATTGTGAACTTGTGAGATCACCCCTTAATGGCTGGACACTGTGAACTTGTGAGATCACCCCTTAATGGCTAGACATTGTGAACTTGTGAGATCACCCCTTAATGGCTGGACATCGTTAACTTGTGAGATCTCCCCTTAATAACAGGACATTGTGAACTTGCGAGATCACCCCTTAATGGCTGGACATATACCGCTCTTGCACAGGTGTGAGCAATCGACACAATTTGTACATCTCATGATTCGGTCACAGATTCTTAATTTCCGATTGTCAACTTGGGGGCTTTGTAAAAAATAATGAAAAATTCCAGTCATAATAAACTGGATGTGGATGGGGTGGTGGTCAAGGGTTTATTTGGATGATCCCAAAATAAGAAAGCATTTCCCCCCGATTGAATTTGGCAATGTAATTTTAAACAAGCATATTTATGATATTAATGATACTGAAACTAATGTAAATAGTTATTTCTTTTAAATATCTACAGTTGTTTTTACCTCAGAAGTTTTGACACAATCCCTGACAACCTCACTCATGGGTGATAATACTGTATGAGAGACTTTTTATATATCACATGGTAGTTTTTACACAACTCCTGACAACCTCACTCATGGGTGATAATACTGTATGCAAGTATTTAAAAAAATCACATGATAGTTTTGATACAACCCCTGACAACCTCACCCATGGGAGATAATACTGTGCACGAGTATTTTTTATATAAATCATATGATAATTTTGATACAACCCCTGACAACCTCACCCATGGGTGATAATACTGTATGCGAGTATTTTTTATAAATCACATGGTAGTTTTGAGACAACCCATTACGATCTCACCTGAGGTGACGAGGCCATGTTGATGACAACGAGCTGAGGACTCTTCTGTAGCACCTGGCCCAGCTGTATGAGTGGAAACTTCCCATCCTCCGTCTCCACAGACAGATTGTCAAAGGCACCTGCACCAACCAGCAACATCAACGTATCGCTTACCGGGTACAGTGGAACCTCACTATTAAAGGGATGTAGTTTGTTCGTTTACCTGGAATTAGAGGGTGTAGTAACATCTAACTGAAAGTCTGCTGCGTTGACCATGGGAAAGTGAGCATCGCTGAACATCAAAAGGTATAGCTCAGCCTGACTCGGCCGTATTGCCAATAAAGTTTGTTTTGAAACTGGATGTTTTGTTTGCTATTTGAACATGCACCCGTGGCGGTGCCTTCAAATTGCGACCGTTGTTATGGACTTACAAAATACAATTTGATGGGCAGTATATGTTCAACATAGTATAGTTTTAGGAGCATTATATTAATTAATACATGAAAACCTAGGAACAGATTACCTCCTTTTAAGGTCACCCTCACGACTGGGCTAAAATAACCTGAATAGCGAGGTGACTGTATTATCAGGACTCAGTTATTCCGAGGTAGGCAAAGATCCAACTTGCATAATCCGACTTAGACAAAGATTTTTATGGAAAATACATTACAAATCAAATGTTCCTCTGAATACTGTCCGAGTTGAGCGAAGATCCGACTTAGGCGAGGTTTACTGTACTATAGGGGACACTTGCTACTGTATAAAGAACATTTTCAGACTTTGTCAAACTGTCTCTTATAATGCGATGTTTATTATAGGTGAGTACTGAGGGTAGTTTTACTACCACGATAGTACAGCGATAGCTATATTACCATTGTAATTTTTGATAATATCACAATAGTATTATTATCACAAGTAGCACTGCTGATTTGTTTGCCAACTATCATTACTATCGATAGTTCACTGTACTATCGACAAACTATCAATAATTAAATTTACTATCTATACCACACTACTGTCACAGTGAATAATTTATTATTGCGATGCATTGATAGTTTGATGTATTATTAGATTTTGATTACTCCCCTATTCCTTGTATTTTAGGGTACATAAAACAGTGTACACCAGAAGAGGGATTTTAAAGGAGTACTCGGTGAAAACATCCACTGTATCATGTATTTAATTCTGCAACACACCCAAAACTAATGGCCAAGTTCCACGAACATACATATCTGATGAATTTCTGATTGTGAGGTGTGAGAACTACTGCTTGATGTGTTCATGAATACAGATACTTTACTGCCATGATCAACATGAAATATATGTCAATTTGGAATGTATCTTGGTGTTGAAACATACAGTTACATAAAACATGGCATGACCATACAATAAAATAAATAAAAAAGTGTAATTGTCTAAAAATTATGCATCAATATTGCTAGGTTAAACTGAAATAAACACATAAAGAATAAAACACACCTGGCAAAATTACATTCACTAAGGCCTATATTTAATCCCCGATAATGCAGCCACGGCATGGGGGAAGAAAATGTCTCTGAAATGGTTTGTCTTAGCCCAGGTATTTTGGAATGGAATGCCTGAAGAAGGCTGTTTGAAGAGATGGTGGGTGGGGTGTGTTGGGTCAGTGATCATTTTGTTAACATACCTAACATGTTTGAATGTGAATTGTGCGAATTACTTCTTCTTGACGTGTTCATGAACATACCTGACGTGTTCCCGATTGTGAACTGAATTGTGTGAACTACTCCTGCTTGATGTGTTCATGAACATACCTGATGTGTTCCTAATTGCGAGTTGTGTGAACAACTCCTGCTTGACATGTTCATGAATATACCTGACGTGTTCCTAATTGCGAGTTGTGTGAACTACTCCTGCTTGACGTGTTCATGAATATACCTGATGTGTTCCTAATTGCGAGTTGTGTGAACTACTCCTGCTTGACGTGTTCATGAATATACCTGATGTGTTCCTAATTGCGAGTTGTGTGAACTACTCCTGCTTGACATGTTCATGAATATACCTGATGTGTTCCTAATTGCGAGTTGTGTGAACTACTCCTGCTTGACGTGTTCATGAATATACCTAATGTGTTCCTAATTGTGAGTTGTGTGAACTACTGCTGCTTGACAAGTTCATGAACATACCTGATGTGTTCCTAATTGTGAGTTGTGTGAACTACTCCTCCTTGACAAGTTCATGAACATACCTGATGTGTTCCTAATTGTGAGTTGTGTGAAGTATTCCTGCTTCATATGTTCCAATGCCATGTCCATTTGATTCTTCATTTTCTCAAAATTTACAACTTCATTCAGCTCTCCAGGTGACAAATTCACTGTCGATTTTGCATCTTTCTTGCCTGAAATTTAAACAATTCTCCAAGTAATTACCGCTACAAAATTAACAGGCCTATATTGTAATTATATTGACATCTCAGCTGATTATTTACAATGTTTTCTACAGGGGTAAGGGCTCCATGCAATTAGGCTTACTTTGAGTAGTGTAAGTCATACGTTGGTCCAATGTAAATGCTAAGCTTTTATTATAATTACCCAGTAGTTGCACTTAATTACAATAAATCTGAGTAGTGATCAAATAAGATAATTTTTTCATAATTGTGAAAAATTGCGTGAAATATAACATCCATTTTTGTTAATCAATATATCCGTATTGAAGCTAGCTATATGGTTATTCACACCCAATATAATTTGTAGGTACAACTTCAATTTGGATGAAACAAAATTATAGTTTTCTTTCAATCCCTGGTCAATTAAACCACACAAACACACCTTTATCTCTCCTTCCGCCGCCTTTCTTCGCATAGCCTCGAACCTGACTGCTGGATATGTTGTCTGCCCCAGGAAACTGTGTCATACATGCAAGACTATGGTAGTGGCAGAGTTTCACTGACCCAAGACTCTCTGAATGAATCACTATGTTACAGAGCCGATGCATTGCAGTTGGTCCATTGATGGATGGCACATGCCGCATGAAGTGACTGCATCTCAATACCAGCATCCGTAGCACCATGTCTTAGAGGTCAGCAAACTCCTGTAATGAATGTAAAAAAGGGTTACGGTAAGTTCTTATATAGCACGGTATCCAGGCCTTAGGACTGCTCAAAGCGCTTTACACTTTACTCCCTGGCAGACTTGTTCAGTTGAACACCATCTCGACTTATCTGGGAAGCATTCAGCAATGCTGCAATTAATGTGAGACTATTCATACAAATATATCCACTACTGTCTATAGTCAGGTACTCCTTCATACAGCTGAGTGGACTGAAACAACAAAGAGTGAACGAACTTGCCCAAGGTTTGATACAGCAGCACAGGATTCAAACACAGGTTCTCTCAATTGAGAGGCCAATACTCTAGTCACTGTGCTCCATGATGTGCTTGTATTTACTGTGGAGTTGTTTATAACTGTCAACATTTACACATTTGTACAGAGTATATATTAATTCTCAGATGCACCTCCCTCCACTGTGAATTAGTACTTTAAAATGTTGATAAACTGAACATCATGTATAGGTATATAACAGTGTTATGCCAACAACATGAATGAATGAAATTGGTTACATTTTGCTGGCAAACTTCTTTTGGCATGTTTGTAACACTCAAACACAATTTATTGACAGAAAAACAGCAATAACTTACATAAAACATGTATAATTTACTCAGCATACATCTCATCCACGAACTTAGGAAATGAGGATTAAATAGTGCCCCGGTATGCATCAACATACACTGCTATATCGCTCATTTTACGTGCTCGATGCGGTAACACACGACCGCAGTGGCGCAGACTAGCACAAACATGGTCGTATTTTTGTAATATAAATATGCCTGGAATGATGTTGAATGATGGAACTAACGCACTGAGGTATCAAAGTTAGGCAAAACTCAAGTTATAACGGCGAAATCGAGATGGGTCCATATTCAACACAAGTGCCGCGCTTGCTTGCCGGTGATCGATGCAGGATTCGCTTGCTGGCGTCGTCGTCCACTTGCTCGCCAGTAAGCGATGCTGGACTCGCCGTAGTCTGCTTGCTTGCTGCTCGAACGTTACTTATACAGTAATTGTTTGTATGTCGGATGGAATTAGCCATGTGCAGTTAAGTCTGCTCTTGCATCAACCAAGTGACCAACTCGGCCGGCAACGACGTTGTGTCTATTTAAACTTGGTTCATTTTTTGACATATTTCAGCGTCTCTAATATTTGCTAAGCATACTGTACGCTTAATAGAACGAATACAGTATATAATTCTACTGAATAAACTAACTCACTCACACACATTCTCACAGTGAAAATGTTTTAGAATACCATTTTTCAGAATATGCAGTATATTAAGTGAAAAGCATCTAATATCTAGGTGCAAGAGCTTAGGGAACTCTATGACATTGACTATGTGTGCATCGCCAACCGATACTATAGTGTATCCAATGGCATAGGCAGGAAGTGGTTCAGTTTCAGCTTAAGTCGGCAGGAAACACAGTAGCCTATGGAAAGATCGTGGTAAATGGTATCCGCTCATGATCCAGGTTCCAGGTACATGGAAAATACGCTGATGACAGGGACTAGGCTAGTCAAGCCCAAGGGGAGGACGGACGAAATCCAGGGGCCGGTTTCATGAAGCGTACTTAAAGTTACGCAATTACTTAGTGTCACATGTTTTGCGTAACTCCTACGTTTGCTCATATAAAAAAAATCGCATAATTTACTAAGACAATCATTTTAGCGTTATTTATTAAGAACGTTCGTAGCCGTTTCATTAAACCGGGGTCTGCCACTGGTTCCATTTTTTCTCCCTTCCACTTGAGGACCATGAAAGCAGTTCATCATTGCAGCCACCAGCTTTGACAAAGCTGGGAACTTGCCAGTAGAGAATATGGCAGCCCACCACGAGTCCAATCTGGAACTTGTGGGTGCTTGTGGAAGTGTGTTGTCTACATGGAATCTGCGAACTTCCGTGTGATACGCCCTCTGTTTAGGTTCTAATAGAACATTGGTGACCAGCGTGGGCAGTGCCAACGTGTACATCAATGCCTTCGGTTCCCATCTGACTGTAGCCTGTAGAATCCAATCCGCATAGTTGACATCGGCCTCGCACCACAAACAGTAGGCATTCCCTGGTGCTGATAATTTACTGATGAATCTATCCAACATAGTGTCTCCAGCCGATCTCTCCAGCCACGCCCAATTCCACTTATTCTTGACACTTTTGTCAATGTCCTTCACGCAACATTTGTCACGTCGTACAACAAATCGTCGATTAGCCATTCTGTTCGAAAATGATCGACATCTCCACAAAATACATCGTCGTTTCCTATTGGTCCACTGCTTTTGTGTGCGCACTTCGAAAGCACTGAAGCGAACAGCCGACAGAACTAAGGGTTTTACTTCGCAGAGTCACGGGTTCGGCTGGGTCGGTTCTGTCTCTAATCGCCAGGCAACGTCATTAACACACACCCGGTCGATAGATGATAAACTCAATCCGCAGATAGATCGTAGGTGAATTGTCCAGGATTTTATATGCCCTACCCCCCAACATTCATTTTTTTCTCCCCGGATTTACACGTTTCACAAAAGTGATCTTTGGAGCAGTATAAAAACCGGAATTCCGGCAAAAACCGGAAATTTCTCATCCCTGATGTCGTGTGATGAGCAATATAGCAGAGTATGTTGATGCAAACCGGGGCGCTATTTACGCCTCAAAAGTGCGCCAACACGCAATATTCTTAAACATAAAAATATGCCTGGGATAATGTTTAATGATGGAACTATGTTACTAACGCACTGAGGAGTGAGGTATCAAAGTTAGGCAAAACTCAAGTTATAACGGCGAAATCGAGGTGGGTTCGGATTCTACACAAGTGCCAAAAAAGTTATTCGCATGCCATACTATCTTATGTGTCATGTTGAGGAAACACCATCAGACTTCAAAGTGTCGAGTAATGAAACAATGTATTTGACATGGAATTGCTAGCATCTAACAAGTGCCCTATAAACAACGAAACATCACCTTTCGATGTGACAGGTCTGTATTTAGCACGGGTTTTTCGACAACCTTGACATTATAAATAGGCAAAACATCCGTGCGGCGACTAGAACGTGGTTACACACCGTTACAACGTCAAAGTGAGTGGCGTACTTTAGCCTCGATTATCCAGGCGCCGCGAGATGGAACCACTGTAGCGCCCCGTTTCTTCCGCCTCGAAAAAGGTTAATTGACATTCATGATTTACCGAAAAGGAAATAGAAAATCGTAGTGGCGACGGGGGAAGTGCACTCGACATGTGTTCAGTCTGAGGTTCAAAAGCTTATATTCACTCTCTTATTCAGCCACTAGTTAGGTTTACAATAATGTGCTACAGCAATGCATATACAGTATATTGCTTAATTCGTATACACCGAGTGCTCTATATGGTGGTTAACATCATACGATAAACTTCCAATTTATATATTTTTGATATCATCATTAAGATAATATTCTTATCTACAAGTTTATCCGTGGATGTTCACAGGAATTGTATTAGAACATCAAGAATGCTCAACGTACCTTATATCCTCTATCGCGTAAACAATTGCAGGATTAAGTATTCGCAATGTGCAACAACTACAAACAAATCCTGAGTGCATCCAGCGACGAACTTGTAGATAAGATTAATATCTTCATTGTGATATCAAAAACATTAAAACTGATTGCAAGCTTGAGCATTCGCAATGTTCAAACAGCAATAACTCAAAAAGTGAAAACAAATTCCTGTGTGCATCCAGCGACACGTTTGAAAGTAAGATTATTATCTTTATGGTGATATAAAAATACTAAATTCCACGATTACAATTTTAAGTACGGCCTGAACCACCAACCGGCATAGATGCGCGCCATGCTAAATCCTTGTGATAGTACCTGCGGTGATGTTATGACCGCTAGGTGTCGCAACAAACTGTGCAGAAAATGTACTGAAAAGCGCGACCAAAATGGGCCTTGAAAAGTGTGACGGAGGGGGTTAGTTGAATATCAGGACTCTATTTTTAGATTATGTTTCATTCAGATTAGGAATAAAAAAGGTTAATTTCGCTTAGTCTTTAAGATCATAATCTTGAGCCAACTTACCTATATATAATAGTTGTGTGAATGGGGTGAAGGAAATTGCATAAGCCTAAGGTTCGACACAACAGTAAAATTATTAAGACACACTAAATAACACCCTTGTGTATTTGCATCGATGTTTATGTAGTGTGACAACTTACACGCATCTTCAGCAAAGAATAAACGAGTCATAAAGCATAGTACTGTATAGGTAGATACAATAAACTGTAGCGTTGTCAAACGCTCGAGAAATGATGCAGGTTCAGTTCTCCTATAGTCCGCTAGGGGTACACTCCACTATGCCCCCCCAGTCCTAGAGCCAGAGGGCTGACAATGGAAGTGTGACCCTCTACATTTCCTCCACTAGTCTCCTTGGAGGTCGCCGGATGCGACCGCCAAGTCGTCGAACAGCGGGTGTCGGAGCAGGGGTCGGTGGCGGAACCTCAGCGGCCGGTGTGGGTGGGGGCGCGGCATGCTGGAGCATCTCACGACTAGCACGAGGAGGCTGCCCGGCGCCGGACTCGGGTCTGGCCGGGGTCGCTGGCACGGGTGTAGTCGGCCTGGGTAGAGGCGACACTGGGTCGGCTGGCTGGGTCGGTGTCTCGGGTAGCATGGGCGACGGTGGCGTGGTCGTGGCGGGGGGAATGACAGATGGCGAGTTGATCAACGGGGCCCTGGCGATATCCTACCATGAGGTCCGAACATCCCAGGGTGAAATGTCGAGCCATGTCAAGGGCGTCTACAACTGCCAGCGCCTCGCCCTCGATAGGGGCATAACGTGACTCAGCGCCGTGTGTGAAATGGCTGCCCATCAGCATTACTTTCCAGCCCAACTTGCAGCAGAACGGTCGGACACCAGCGCAGTCACAGTGTTTCTGGACTAGCCAGTACCCGAGCCCTTCCTTAGACCAGTCTGTGGCGAGGCACGTCGGGCGTGACTAGTCGAAGATCTCGACTCCTTGCCTGATCTGGTCGATGATCACGACTTTCGACTGCCTGAACAGGCGATTCAAATGAGAGGCTGGTGGTGACACGTGTTGAATGTGCTAGCCTTGTAGTGCGACAGCAACCACTGCTCCAGTTTTCTGCGGTTGTCCTCAATGGCTGGATAGGGCAGCTCTTGCGGAGGCAGTGGTAGAGGTTGACGGCGGGGGCACTCACAGGCCGCGGTCATCGACGACTCTGAGGCGGCGCTGCACGTGTTCACCTCCGCTGAGGGCTGTGGGCTTTGGCCGACGTCAGGGAAGTTACGCGATACAATGCCTAGCGCCACACATGCTCCTTGAGACAAGAAGTCGCCCGTCTCTCGACATATGTAGACAATTTGGCGTGTTTCTGTGCCACCTGGAGAAGCGGAGTCTGATAGGCGCAGGGCGATCGCCCCGATTATGTCCAGATTGTTTCCGTTGGCAGCTGACATCTGCAGACGTATTTTGCTCAGGCATTGCTCGGTGAGTCCGAGCTTGGAGAGTAGATTCGTCCCAGCCAGGCACGATTGGCAGCCTGTATCAGCCACTACCGAAACCAACGCAGCCTTAGTCGTGCGCCTCAGTGGCGTGCGGAGGCCGAGAGCGCGGGTAGTGAGTGATGTATAACGACAGTGTAGGTTGTGGGGCCGAGAATTTCTTCACCCACGTATCTTGAGTGGCGTCGTAAACGCAGTGTTCGAGTTTGAAGTCTCCGAGGTTGCAGACGATCTCGTTGTCGACAGGCGGCGCGTTCTCCACACTGCATAGTGACTGGAAGAGAGCCGTAGCGGTTTCCCTCTGCGGTGACCGGCGCGGGCGGCTTTGCACATAGAGTGTGCCGGCCGTCGACTTTTGCCTGCATACGGTCCCAATGTGACCTTTCTTGCCGCATTTGGTGCAGGTTTGGCCGTATGCCGGGCAGTTGTCAGAGCGCTCGTCCCTGCTGCTACCATGGCCGATCTGGCCGCAGTGTGTGCACAGCGGAGTAGGCAGGGGTGTGGGTGGGGCATGTTGTTTGAAGACCGCTCTCTGCTGTTTCCGGAATTAGCTGATCTGGGCAGCCGCCTCGGATCCGTCGCTCAGCTGCTGGAGGGAAATCTTTCCCGATTCCTTGCCCTCAACAAACGCCTCAACCTCTTCGAGAGGTGTACTCGGTCCCTTCTCGGTCAGACAATCCAGTTTGATGTCATGATCGACGCAGCCCAGGACGACCTGGTCCCGCACCACAATGTCGCTGTAATCTGCCCCAACGCATGCGTCGTGGTTCGGGCAGCTCGGGCACTGACACTTGACGACGAACTGGCAAACTCGCGCTTGCCCCTTGAGTCGAGCGTTGTAGGCGCGGACAGGTTCGTCTCGGTCCTGCCGCATCTTCGACAACACGTCCCGGGCTACCATCGCGTTCTCGGCGCGCACCGCCAACTTCTTAATGTTGGCCAGTAGGTCTCGTTCGCTACAAGAGGCCAGCGCATCACGGTGAACGATGCAGGTTCAGTTCTCCTATAATCCGCTAGGGGTACACGCCACTACACACCACCAGTGTAAATTTATGTGTAATATTATATTAGACTATACACAGATAACCATAGGACAATTAAAATATGTGTCGCCTATTTTTTGCTTTAATCTCCATTGAAAATCCTTAGATGCACTTAATTGTGAATGCAATCTAATGATATATACCCCGGTATGTATTAGCAGTATAGCCTCTCATGCTACAGTACAGTTGTAGTTTTCGAGCATTAGCATGTGGTCACTTACTGATATCTTTCTGTAGAAACCTTGCAAGTTGGCTCTTCTCCTCCAGCCATCTTTTTACTGCATAGCTATATGATAGTTGGACCTATATATATATATACAAGTGGGTGATGTTCGATGGGTGAAGTGTGTTCATGCACTCTTCAAGTTGAAATAATCCCTTATTGGTGGGTTTTCTCTTTTATCCAACAGCATTTCAATGGAAAACCAGCTACATACACTAAAAATGTTAAAACCCCAGATAAATTTCAGAGCATTCCAACAGAAAACCACTTCTACTATTACATCAACATTTAGAATCACACCCAAAAATGACTCAAACTCATATGTGCAATCCAGTACATGGATTATGTTGAATTGAAATGGCTTGATGAGCATGATGTGGACATTCACAGCATTCCCCCATTTCAGAAACTGTATTGGTGTTTTGACCCCAATAATCCCCTAAGGCAACACAATGAATCCTTGGGAGGAAATTTTTTGTGGGGATAGACACGTCACCAAAAGTGTTTGCTATGTGACGAGTATATATGCAGAACACTATCAATTGCTTTTGTTGTTGAATACGTGTTTTCAAGTTCCACACCAAGCACATTACATTCAGTAGTAGATGTACTTGTAGATGGTTAAGTCCACAAAACAGCGCTTGTTGTTATCATCCCATTTTGGGTGACCCTGCCAAAAAACGAATTAATACCTACATATCATATAGGTACACTTGAACCTCGATTTACGGCACCTCATTAATACTCCCACATTACAATTAAGGTCACCCTAGGACAGTCCCACATTAGTTCCATGTATAGTGTAAAGTATAGGAAATGAGTCCCACTAGTATAGTCACCTCGGTATTCAGGTTTCTGTTATGCAGTCCAAATTGTGACCTTAATACTGAAGTTCCATATATAATACTATATATATATATATTATATATACAGCATATGGGGAAACGTTTATGCATATTTCACGGCATACCGGAGATTGCTGTTTTAAGGAGACTGGCTCGATCCTGTCTACTTAAAGTTTTGATATGTTATCGCGCAACTAAAGTAAAGTTTATGTTACGATTATCCTTGTTAGAAGTGCTTAACGTTAAGGCAAATATGTCACACAAAATTAATAAAGCCAAGTCGATGATGGAGATAATCTGACGTACTTCCGATCACATGGATGACAAGTCTTTTTCAACAACATGTAAGTCTCTCGTCCGTCCACACATTCAATACGCTATTGAATGAAATACATTACAGCTCTTGGAAATGTTCAGCACAGTGCAAACAAATCAATTCGTGGTTTCAAAGACCTTGAATACAAAGAACGTTTACAGAGACTGAAATTACCAACTCTATCATACCGTCGCCTCAGAGGAGACATGATTGGAATGTATAAGATACTAACAGGGAAATATGATCCAGCAGTCTTATGCAATTGTGTTACATTGAGAGATAACGAAGCACATACGAGAGGGCACCACCTAAAAATAGTTAAAGAAAGATGCTGATTAAATATTAGAAATAACTAATTTATATTCCGATGCACAGATGTATGAAACAGTTTCCCACAGTCTGTAGTTGACGCTTTGCCGATGTAGTCGTTTGACACAAAAATAGACAAGTTATGGCAAAACCGCCCTATGAAAACTGAATACACCGCCCAACTCCTATCTTGGATTGTGCCATACTCAGACCTGTCCGAGCAGATGTCAAAAGCGAGAGCTGTCGTGTAAGAGGCAGAGGCAGAGGCAGAGGCAGTAACAGGCTTTGCATCACGCCTTCAAAGTTGGTTAAAACTCGATGCTCACCACTCTCAATGGTATTACTTCGTTTGTACTAAATTTTATTGCAATGAACAGTATTGGCACAGTCGTCTTCTACAAATATTGCCAATAATAAAGTTATTCGAGCAACATTTATTTACAAAGAACACATATGGTAATCATAATCTTCATTATCAACTTAAAAATTGCAATTGTAATTGCGATGTATTTGTAGGCCTACATTTTCGACTTGCTTTGTTGGTAATTACCATAACAAACACATATAATAGTTTCTAACGGCAATTTGCCCTTCGCTGCGTCACAGCTAACCGGGAAGTTACGTTTGTACGCAGTAGCAGTGAAATGTTCTAGAATCTAGAAAAAGTTGGTGTATCCAATAATAGTAACATTTATGGTGAATATAAGAATAACGCTAGGTTTATAATATCCAGTTTTGAACAATCGTAGCGGTGTGCGGCGGTCAGTCGTAGGCCAGTCACAAGCTTATGTAGAGCGCAGTCTCGCAGCGTTAAGAGCTCCGGACTCTCAACTGAGAGAACGTGGGTTCGAATCCAGTGCGGCGGTGTCGAACCTTGGGCAAGTTCGTTTACTCTACATTGCTTCAGTTCACCCAGCTGTATGAATAGACAGTGGTAGACAGTGGTGGATATTTGGCGATAGACAGTGGTGGATATTTGTGTACGAATAGTCTTCGCGCATTAATTGCAGCGTGGCTGAATTCTTCCCAGAGAAGTCGAGACGGTGTTCGATTGGTCTGCCAGGGAGTAAAGTGTAAAGCGCTTTGAGCAGTCCTGAGGACTGGATACTGCGATGTATAAGAACTTACCTTTACCTACCTTTACGATCATACGCGATTTGGCTACGACCGTCGAGATGCGTCGCAGCGTATAGACAATCGGGCGGTGAGCGGCTAGCTACATTAAATTTATTGCCGCGCCGACACATGAAAGGTAAAAGATTTGTGAATTTTACCCGAGTACCGACGCTTAGCTACTCGTGCCGTTAGTTATGTTTCTAATATTTTTTTCGATGCGTATGCAAGATATTACGGCATATTGTGGTTCCTAATTGCAAACAAATATGATCTACACAACAAATAATATTGTATTGATAACGTGTAGCGAATAATTTGAGTATTTGTTTACTGTTAAAAGTGGATCTCCCATCGCGATAAAGTAGACTGATCCACACACCGTTCGCAATGGGAACTATAGTACAAGTCGATCTTGGATGTGAGAGGCACGCGATGCCCGTCGTTAACTGATATTTTGCTAAACATTCTTTGTGCTATTTTCGCTGTTTGTTATCTCACTTTACATGATCGAATATGTTTTATGTATACTGTAACATGTATGTGTTACGTTAAAAACGATTAGGGAATCACGAAATATTTAGTCAATAACAGGAATGTCGGCAAACGGTGCTGCTATGCCCATGTCCGACCGGCGATAATAATTATGTTGGCATGTCGTTGCTATTTAGACCGACTTTCAAATTGCACATACGATCTATGGATACGCATGGGAAATCGTATTTACTAAATAATATAAATTTTTTACTCTACTTTGGAAATAACATACATATTTACGTTATATATCAAATTAAAGCAAATATAATATCATATAATAAAGTAATGTCGATGGTAGAATGCACGGCGGGCCGAGATCGACGACATTTAGTTATAACTTTCATAAGAACGTAGGCTGGTTGTTCCTTTTGTTATACGACCAAATCATTTTGAAATGTGCATTAATATATTTTAAAACGAATATCCAATTTTACAAAATTACAAAGAAACAGTGGCTGTGTTAAATATGCGACTACAGATTTTCCCTGACTCAAGGTGATCAGGGAAAGGAAACCCAGTCACAAAAAGTCAGATAAAAACCAAACAACACAATACAGCTAAATGAAACTGGCTTTAATGCCTACATATAAAATGTATCTTCCAAGTGTTCATCTATTTATTTGCCTGAGTTGTATTTTTAAAGTTTGTGTTTGTCTCCTGCCAGGTGCTAAACTGCTAAAACCTCATTTTGAAAACATGATATGTCTAAAACTATCATTCATATCCAACTTATTTTTGCGTACTAAATGTATATGTTGTTGTCCTTGGACAGGTATAATATTATGAGATTCAAGATATTAATTAAAAACTGGTATTAGGTCAAAAATTGCTTTTTATAACAAAATACTTGCCCGATCCCATATTAGAAGCAAAATAGGTGAGTTAGATGTTTGCCGGAATGCCTTCAATGTTACTGTTGATCGCACATAGTTCATAAAATATTCCACATCCGTTGGTCTGCCACTGGACAATAGTTCGGCCCTATCGTTTTCTTTATCATCGTCACATTGACAAGTTTGGAGTCACGTGCTGGTCGTAAAAGACACGTGCACACTCTAATATACAATTAAGATGCTGCTGTGAGCCACTGCGCTCGTTTCTATGGTGAGTCATATGCGTGGGAACAGGGTGCAAAGGGGTAACTGCCCCTGGAATTTCGCTGAGGGCAGACATATTATGGTTCTGCCTCCCCCCGAATAAATCTGAGCGTGCATGTGGGTTTTTGGCGAGCGTCAATGGGCAAATCGAAGTATTCTGGAATCCATAAGTTTTTTTTTTTTCGTGGCGATTGTCAATGAGGTGCAACTGGAGGTTTCTGATGAGCTGCAAAAATGTTGAACGTCGCTGCGGCCCGCGAGAAATATTCCCACCGCCACCCCTCGTCTTCGATGTCAGCCGAGAGCCGAGGCAGCGGAGAAGGTTAAATTACCGCGGCGCGATGCAGAATAATAATTTTCAAGAACTACCCCCCCCCCCCCCGTCTTACGCTGTCGAGACCCAGCAGAGCGGAATGGCGCTGAAGCTCCAGATTGTTTTTTATTTACATTAATGGTTTAGCATAATGCGTTCACAATATGTGTTCACCTCCAAACTGATATATATATATATATATATATATATATAGAACACCACACCACCTGCAAATGAGCACTTCTGTGTGTTCAAAGTAGTGCCATCTCTTACAACATTACCAAGTACAACCCAATAGTTGGTTTTACTGAATCCAGCCATAAAGAGAAGCAACATGAGGAAGACGCGTGTGTCTATGAACACGACAACTGTCCTCTTTAACGTGCTTGTCACTGTCACATGCATGTAATATGAGGCCATAAAGAGAAACAACATGAGGAAGACGCGTGTGTCTATGTACACGACCACTGTCCTCTTCAACGTGCTTGTCACTGTCACATGCATGTACTACAGTGGTGTAGCCAGAGGGGGGCCAAGGGGGCCATGCCGCCCCCCCCCAATCCCGGAAAATTAGGAGGGTATAGGAGACTGAAGACATAAACTGGTTACCTGATTTATAGAGTGACAAGGTGCAGAGGTTATAGGGGTGCCTGTGTATGACTTCCACGTCTTTGGCAAAGACATTTGTCATCATTCAAATGGGATTGAGTTACCAAAAGTAGAGGAATCCCGTTACTTCTGCCGTAGCAGGTTGCAGTCCAAGAGATTACAGGGCAACGAATATGTCATCATTCACAATGTGTTTGATGGCTAATGCCTATTAATATATCAACACAAGGATGCAAAATGATAGTTGCCCGGCAAGATGATTAGTTACTAGACTAAGATTAAGTTGCAACCTGCCAAAACGGCCAAAGCAATTTATGTAGTCGATTTTCCACTGAGTAGTCAGAACTTCGTATTGTGAATTAATTAATTTTAATAAGCGACAACGTTACACATGACAGGGACATTTTTGTGAAGCTCACTCGACGCCGCCAGAGCGGTACGGATTTTGTGTGAAATATTGGTTGAACGCCAGCGACTCATCACACACACGCAAGCACGCACGCACGCACGCACGCACGCACACACACAAACACACACACATATAATAATTATATACATACGTGTGTGTGTGTGTGCTTGCATGCGTGCGTGCGTACGTGCGTGTGTCATATACCGCTACTCATTGCTTGCTTGAATGCCAGATGGCCCGCTCCAATACAAAATCCTGCCTACGCCCCTGTTGTAATATGAGGCCATAAAGAGAAGCAACATGAGGAAGACACGTGTGTCTGTGTACACGACCACTGTCCTCATGAACGTGCTTGTCACTGTCACATGCATGTAATAGAGGCCATAAAGAGAAGCAACATGAGGAAGACACGTGTGTCTATGAACACGACCACTGTCCTCATGAACGTGCTTGTCACTGTCACATGCATGTAATATGAGGCCATAAAGAGAAGCAACACGAGGAAGACACGTGTGTCTATGTACACGACCACTGTCCTCTTGAACGTGCTTGTCACTGTCACATGCATGTAATATGAGGTAATAAAGAGAAGCAACATGAGGAAGACACGTGTGTCTATGTACACGACCACTGTCCTCATGAACGTGCTTGTCACTGTCACATGCATGTAATATGAGGTAATAAAGAGAAGCAACATGAGGAAGACACGTGTGTCTATGTACACGACCACTGTCCTCATGAACGTGCTTGTCACTGTCACATGCATGTAATATGAGGCCATAAAGAGAAGCAACATGAGGAAGACACGTGTGTCTGTATACAAGACCACTGTCCTCTTGAACGTGCTTGTCACTGTCACATGCATGTAATATGAGGCCATAAAGAGAAGCAACATGAGGAAGACACGTGTGTCTGTGTACACGACCACAGTCCTCTTGAACGTGCTTGTCACTGTCACATGCATGTAATATGAGGCCATAAAGAGAAGCAACATGAGGAAGACACGTGTGTCTATGTACACGACCACTGTCCTCTTGAACGTGCTTGTCACTGCCACATGCATGTAATATGAGGCCATAAAAAGAAACAACATGAGGAAGACGCGTGTGTCTATGAACACGACCACTGTCCTCTTGAACGTGCTTGTCACTGTCACATGCATGTACTACAGTGGTGTAGCCAGAGGGGGGCCAAGGGGGCCATGCCGCCCCCCCCCAATCCCGGAAAATTAGGAGGGTATAGGAGACTGAAGACATATAACTGGTTACCTGATTTATAGAGTGACAAGGTGCAGAGGTTATAGGGGTTCCTGTGTATGACTTCCACGTCTTTGGCAAAGACATTTGTCATCATTCAAATGGGATTGAGTTACCAAAAGTAGAGGAATCCCGTTACTTCTGCCGTAGCAGGTTGCAGTCCAAGAGATTACAGGGCAACGAATATGTCATCATTCACAATGTGTTTGATGGCTAATGCCTATTAATATATCAACACAAAGATGCAAAATGATAGTTGCCCGGCAAGATGATTAGTTACTAGACTAAGATTAAGTTGCAACCTGCCAAAACGGCCAAAGCAATTTATGTAGTCGATTTTCCACTGAGTAGTCAGAACTTCGTATTGTGAATTAATTAATTTTAATAAGCGACAACGTTACACATGACAGGGACATTTTTGTGAAGCTCACTCGACGCCGCCAGAGCGGTACGGATTTTGTGTGAAATATTGGTTGAACGCCAGCGACTCATCACACACACGCAAGCACGCACGCACGCACGCACACACACAAACACACACACATATAATAATTATATACATACGTGTGTGTGTGTGCTTGCATGCGTGCGTACGTGCGTGTGTCATATACCGCTACTCATTGCTTGTTTGAATGCCAGATGGCCCGCTCAAATACAAAATCCTGCCTACGCCCCTGTTGTAATATGAGGCCATAAAGAGAAGCAACATGAGGAAGACACGTGTGTCTGTGTACACGACAACTGTCCTCATGAACGTGCTTGTCACTGTCACATGCATGTAATATGAGGCCATAAAGAGAAGCAACATGAGGAAGACACGTGTGTCTATGAACACGACCACTGTCCTCATGAACGTGCTTGTCACTGTCACATGCATGTAATATGAGGCCATAAAGAGAAGCAACACGAGGAAGACACGTGTGTCTATGTACACGACCACTGTCCTCTTGAACGTGCTTGTCACTGTCACATGCATGTAATATGAGGCCATAAAGAGAAGCAACATGAGGAAGACACGTGTGTCTATGAACACGACCACTGTCCTCATGAACGTGCTTGTCACTGTCACATGCATGTAATATGAGGCCATAAAGAGAAGCAACACGAGGAAGACACGTGTGTCTATGTACACGACCACTGTCCTCTTGAACGTGCTTGTCACTGTCACATGCTTGTAATATGAGGTAATAAAGAGAAGCAACATGAGGTAGACACGTGTGTCTATGTACACGACCACTGTCCTCATGAACGTGCTTGTCACTGTCACATGCATGTAATATGAGGTAATAAAGAGAAGCAACATGAGGAAGACACGTGTGTCTATGTACACGACCACTGTCCTCATGAACGTGCTTGTCACTGTCACATGCATGTAATATGAGGCCATAAAGAGAAGCAACATGAGGAAGACACGTGTGTCTGTGTACAAGACCACTGTCCTCTTGAACGTGCTTGTCACTGTCACATGCATGTAATATGAGGCCATAAAGAGAAGCAACATGAGGAAGACACGTGTGTCTGTGTACACGACCACAGTCCTCTTGAACGTGCTTGTCACTGTCACATGCATGTAATATGAGGCCATAAAGAGAAGCAACATGAGGAAGACACGTGTGTCTATGTACACGACCACTGTCCTCTTGAACGTGCTTGTCACTGTCACATGCATGTAATATGAGGCCATAAAGAGAAGCAACATGAGGAAGACACGTGTGTCTATGTACACGACCACTGTCCTCTTGAACGTGCTTGTCACTGTCACATGCATGTAATATGAGGCCATAAAGAGAAGCAACATGAGGAAGACACGTGTGCCTGTGTACACGACCACTGTCCTCTTGAACGTGCTTGTCACTGTCACATGCATGTAATATGAGGCTATAAAGAGAAGCAACATGAGGAAGAAACGTGTGTCTGTGTACACGACCACTGTCCTCTTGAACGTGCTTGTCATTGTCACATGCATGTAATATGAGGCCATAAAGAGAAGCAACATGAGGAAGACACGTGTGTCTATGTACACGTCCACTGTCCTCTTGAACGTGCTTGTCACTGTCACATGCATGTACTACAGTGGTGTAGCCAGAGGGGGGCCAAGGGGGCCATGCCCCCCCCCCCCAATCCCGGAAAATTAGGAGGGTATAGGAGACTGAAGACATATAACTGGTTACCTGATTTATAGAGTGACAAGGTGCAGAGGTTATAGGGGTTCCTGTGTATGACTTCCACGTCTTTGGCAAAGACATTTGTCATCATTCAAATGGGATTGAGTTACCAAAAGTAGAGGAATCCCGTTACTTCTGCCGTAGCAGGTTGCAGTCCAAGAGATTACAGGGCAACGAATATGTCATCATTCACAATGTGTTTGATGGCTAATGCCTATTAATATATTAACACAAGGATGCAAAATGATAGTTGCCCGGCAAGATGATTAGTTACTAGACTAAGATTAAGTTGCAACCTGCCAAAACGGCCAAAGCAATTTATGTAGTCGATTTTCCACTGAGTAGTCAGAACTTCGTATTGTGAATTAATTAATTTTAATAAGCGACAACGTTACACATGACAGGGACATTTTTGTGAAGCCCACTCGACGCCGCCAGAGCGGTACGGATTTTGTGTGAAATATTGGTTGAACGCCAGCGACTCATCACACACACGCAAGCACGCACGCACGCACACACACAAACACACACATATAATAATTATATACATACGTGTGTGTGCTTGCATGCGTGCGTGCGTGCGTACGTGCGTGTGTCATATACCGCTACTCATTGCTTGCTTGAATGCCAGATGGCCCGCTCCAATACAAAATCCTGCCCACGCCCCTGTTGTAATATGAGGCCATAAAGAGAAGCAACATGAGGAAGACATGTGTGGCTGTGTACACGACCACTGTCCTCATGAACGTGCTTGTCACTGTCACATGCATGTAATATGAGGCCATAAAGAGAAGCAACATGAGGAAGACACGTGTGTCTATGAACACGACCACTGTCCTCATGAACGTGCTTGTCACTGTCACATGCATGTAATATGAGGCCATAAAGAGAAGCAACACGAGGAAGACACGTGTGTCTATGTACACGACCACTGTCCTCTTGAACGTGCTTGTCACTGTCACATGCATGTAATATGAGGCCATAAAGAGAAGCAACACGAGGAAGACACGTGTCTCTGTGTACACGACCACTGTCCACTTGAACGTGCTTGTCACTGTCACATGCATGTAATATGAGGCCATAAAGAGAAGCAACACGAGGTAGACACGTGTGTCTATGTACACGACCACTGTCCTCTTGAACGTGCTTGTCACTGTCACATGCATGTAATATGAGGCCATAAAGAGAAGCAACACGAGGATGACACGTGTGTCTATGTACACGACCACTGTCCTCTTGAACGTGCTTGTCACTGTCACATGCATGTAATATGAGGCCATAAAGAGAAGCAACACGAGGAAGACACGTGTGTCTATGTACACGACCACTGTCCTGTTGAACGGGCTTGTCACTGTCTCATGCATGTACTATGATGCGCGTGTCTGCTTCCTTATTTAAATGCAAAACATCTCTAACAGTTGATTTTGCGCATTTGTTGTCGTGAAATCCCCCACCCACGACGAGTTCACATCCAACGGGCAGGTGCTTACCGTGCTCCATCATGTAATGGATGAGACAGTGAGCCAGGCCAGCCTTGTTTTCATCTACGGACGTGTTTGACAAAGATGATGCGGAAAGATTATGCATGAAGAGCCTACATCTACAACAATTACTATATTATTTGCATGTCTGTTTGATTCGATGTTTATACGTAACATAAGTCTGTAAAGGTATGATAAAATAAATATTACGTGCAATTGTTTTTCATTGGGATGGTGTTTACATCTACCCATTAACTAACTAAACGATTACTTGAGGCTGTTCTGAGTGATCTCGCAAGCACACTGTGTTGACACTCAAACAGCTACCGTCTCATCAACAACTATGATTGTTTGTAGGCGTCTGTATCGTGCTGGAATGAACTTTCTTATGTACGTTTCATCCCAGTTCAGCAGATCTGAGACGGCTGTCCGTGGACTGCTAGTAGCAGTAATGTCATCTGTTGGAACTACAGCATTTTCCTCTAGCCTTGATTAACCAAGCCCTGTGATGTGGCGCCACTATTTGTCGCACAAAAAAAACTGCATCCAGAGACGTCTTGCTGTTGCAGTGAAGGAGGTTGGGTTGGTAGGTGTATAATTGGAAGTGTGTTGTGAGCCTCAGTGAGTTTCTGTGAAACTCACGGGGGTGTAATCATACATTTTTGTGAGTCTTAAGGCTTAACTTAAGGTGCAGGTGAGGGTTTCTCGATCTGAGCCGAACCAAATGCTGTAGTCGCAGAAAATGTGTTGCTGCTGCACCGCCGTAACATCAGCTTCTCCACTGTCTCTGCTCGACTGGTGACATCGGATGACTGGGGGGGGGGGGTGAAGGGGAGTATGGGTCGGAGGGGGGGGGTGCTGTTGAAAATGTTTCGTCATTGCACAGCCGTAATTTCACCGTCATCTCGCTGTCTCTTGCGCTGCCTCCTATAACCCGTCTCAACTGCTGGAATGGGAACACGGGCGGGGGAGGTCTGTTGATTTTTTTTGCCGCTACGCCATGTCGCTGTATCTTCACTTCAACTTTTCTTCAGTTTCTCCGCTTGCTTGCCTGGCTCAACTGTGACATCAGAAGATGGGGGTTGCTATTGAAATTGTTCACCGCCGCGTCAGCATAATTTCTGCTTATTTAACAAGATTGCCACGCAGATAATTAACTCTAGATGGCAGGTGGACAAGGAAGCCTTTTGGCTTATCGAGAGTTCAACCCTTTTTTATTTACAAGTATCCCGCCCTTCTGAGGTGTGTTTCGATTTTATTTTTTACATATTCATGGCATGACATGGAGCTGAGGTGTTGTGCTTGGCTGTAGCTCCCACGACAGCTGTCTTATTGTTACAAGTTTGACGTATTTCAATTCAAGGAACGTTTTTCATATTTCTCAGGTGCGTGTATAGAGGTACATACATTACTTCGGACGTTTACATTTTACTTGAAAATGATTACTGCTGCCGGACTGTTATTGTTTTTAATCGACATTCGTCTACGCTTGCCTTGAGAACCGGTTACAAACTTGTCAAGCAGAACGCTTTGGTCTATTCTTGGATAACACCGGACCACGGAAAACTTTTGTGCAATCGCCGATGATACTCAGTGTCGCAAGACGCACTTCAGCATGCGTGTGTGTCAACATCAGTGGTGCGTTATTCTAGGACACATTTGTTGTCAACTGCCGCCCATGCGACCAGGTATATCAGATCTCCGGTGACCTGCTGTGTGAATCTTCTCTTTCACCAACTGTGCATCTCCAAGCGTTCGACTACGAAACGTAAACACCGTGGCGGTCGTAAAGTCGCAAAACAGATCGGGACAATAATTCACTACGCAAGAGTACCGACGTTGCCACAACCAAGCCGAAATGTACCAAATTTCATAACTTTACCATTATATAAACAGGTACAGCGCGATCAAGGCGTACGAGTATGCTACGTTAACGCACAATCGTGTCGGAACAAAACACTCGCCATCGCGGATCATATACTTGAAAACCATCTCGATATGATGACGATATGCGAAACGTGGTTGAAGCCTTCGAGCGACGCCAATGTGATTACATACATTGTACCATATGGATATTCCACCAAGCACACGCCGAAATCGTCTTACACAAATACCGTTACCGATGCCGATGCGTTTCGATCCTTTGAACACCTACGTCATCCACGAGAATCGTTGTTATTTACCGACCCCCGCCATCAGTGAAAAATGGTTTGTCAACAACTGTGTTTTTTGAAGAATGGGACCGTTTTATCGACCAGTATGCCATAAAACCTGGACCTCTGATTATCATGGAAGATTTGAACTTTCATATTGACAACACTGCAAATGTTGACGCACGGCGACTGACCAATTCTGTGAATGCCACAGGGATGGTGTTGCATGTTCGCGGGCCAACCCACAGGAAAGGACACACTTTGGATGTACTCATGACCCGCAGCAAGGACGAACACCTTGTTCGAAATGTTACCGTTACGGACATGAGCCGTTCTGAATACTTTGTGGTGAGTTTCAACATAGACATTGTTCAACATCGCACTCTTTTGATGAAAATCAAATATTGCAAGTTACGCAACAATAATGTAGTTTCTTTTCGACAAGACATTCCACTGTTCCGTTCGGATGATCTTGACTTGCTGAACGTAGAAGAACTGGTTGATCAATATGATCATAATGCAGGTCAGCTTAGTTTATTCGCACGCGTCCGTTGTTCTAGATAAATACAAGACAGGCTGCATCTCGCCATCAAGAAGGCTGGACTCAATCCAGAATCAATGCAGAATTATCGACCTGTATCGAAACTAACATTTCTTTCTAAAGTAATCGAGCGCGTTGTAGCAAAACAGCTGAACGTCCATATGCAAGAGAACAACTTGCACGACCAGTTTCAATCGGCATATCGACAAGATCACTCAACTGAAACGGCTCTGCTTAAAGTTCACAATGACAGTCTGTCTGCAGTAGACCGTGACTGTGTTGTTGTGTTGGTTATGCTTGACTTGACCGCCGCTTTCGACACCATTGTCCACGGAATTCTATTAAGCAGACTCACTCACATATTCCGTGCCACTGGCGCTGCGCTTGAGTGGTTCAGATCTTACTTGTCCGGTTGGCACCAAGTCGTTCGTATTGGAAGTGTCAAATCCTCCCCAACTGCTGTGCCGTTTGGTGTACCGCAAGGCATCGTACTCGGGCCATTGCTGATCACTGCATATATCACACCACTTGGCGATGTCGTCGAGAAATCCGGCTTGGATTATCAGATATATGAGGACGACACGCAACTTTATGTTTCGTTTTGTCCTGGTGGAGATGGCCAACTTGAACTCAATGGATCGTTTGTGCTGTTGCCTAGAAGAAATTGGCGAATGGTCTCGGACCAATTTACTGAAATTAAATGATCAGAAGACATATGTTATGGTGTTTGGTACTAAACAGAAATTGTCACTACTAAAGGAGATTCGTATTTTTGACTCGACTTTGACTTCGTCTTCAATTGCGAGCAACCTGAGCGCTCTATTTTGTTCAATCCCTCAACATGACTAACCACATAAGTCCCATTTGCCGAACAGCGTATATGCACTTCCACAACATCAGTCGTATGAGGCGATATCTCACAACATATGCGACCAAACCACTTGTGCTCGCTTTCGTCATATCTAGATTGGACTACAGGAACGCGTTACTGGCTGGACTACCACGAAACCACATTCACAAACACCAGCGAATCCAAAACATGGCAGCCAGAATCATCACGTCTAAAAGAACTACACTGGCTGCCAATCAAATGCCGAATGTTATGTATGTCTGTCTCTCTTCCTCTCCATCATTCTCCATCCCTCTCTCTCTTTCCCCTCTCTCCTCTCCTCTCTCTCTCCCCCTCGGTCTCTCTCCACCTCTGTCTCTCTTCCTCCCTATGCCTCCCTCTTCCTCTCTCTCTCTCGCTCTCCCTCTCTCTCCATCGCTCTCCCTCTCTCTCTCTCTCCATCGCTCTTCCTCTCTCTCTGCCTCGCTCTCCCTCTCTCCTTGTCTCCTTTCTCTGTGTCACTCTCTCCCCCTCTCCCTGTCTCTATGGCTGATGTCTGTCTTGAGAGACTGTCATCTACTGTTCCTTGTTGTGACTACTCAACTGATGTTTATTTGCTTGTTGTAGAATGTGCGGCTGACTGCTCCAAGTGTTTTGTGGCAAACGTGTGTGACAATGACTCTTGACTTGACTCCAAAATGGCCACTGTTCGGAGTAATGTTGTGCAATAACTCGAGAACCAAAACTTATAGAATCATAAATGAGACCACTTTTAGGCGTTTTCCGCAACAACTGTTTTTTTCTCCAGTTGTTACGGAGAACCAATTAAGATGTATTCAGTCTAGGAGTTGTTTGTTTTAAGTTTCATGCTTTGCATCTAGCTATTGATGTCTCTAATGCACCGTTCCATAGACTCGTGATTACTGTCCATATAATTGGCATTAAAACTACAATACGCCTGATGGTCATCAGCATACACATGCCCCAGCTTACCTTGCTGATCAATGATATGAAAAATAGGGCTAAGATACTGTGTGAATTCCACAGGACCGAGGCATGATTCTTGCGGTATTCCCTGATCAAGTTTAAACTGGTCAGATACAGTACCATAAATAATAATTGATTTAATTTGAAGATAAGACGAAAACCAATTGAGAGCTGTGCCTGATACACCAAAAGAAGAATTAACAATAATCAACAAAATCTTATGGTCCCCAGTATGAAAAGTCAACAACAAGTAAATTAAAACCAGTTGTGTTCTGTTGGTCCATGTTTAAAAGAATGTCAGACTGGACCTTAACAAGTGCAATTTCAGTAGAATGTCCAGCTCTATACGCCGACTGACAAGGTGACAAGGAAATCCACATTCTGAATGAAAGCAAAGTTGGTCTACAACAGCCCGTTCTGATAATTTAGAGATATACTGGTGATTCGACACAGGGCGCAGACATGGGGTCAAATGCAAATGCATTTAAATGCATTTAAATGCAACTGATCCAGTGTTCGCATTTGCATTTGAAAATTTGGAGCCAAAACTAGTTGCATTTAAATACATTTTAAAAGTATTTGAAAAATCAAATACTTTTCAAATACTTATAGCATTTAATTATGTCAATGAAAACTGTTATCACAGCTGTACTTAATTAAATTGTTGCGTGGTCTTGGCAGTTGATACAGGTCACTCATGTTACTTATGTGATCACCGAGGCATGACATTCACTGAGAGACAAATGGCTTTCATATGGCTCTTTTATTGGCTGACCAACTGCAGCATTTGCATGCTTTGATCATTAACTACTTGGGTCATTATCAGATGGATGATCAGTGTATCAGTTGGCCTGTGACAGGGTCAGGTTAGCAAGCATTTAATTAACAGTGGGTGGCTTATTCTAATTTTATTGGAAGACAGTGCATCAATGGGCAAAGGAAATGGAAAACAGGATTAACCTGTCACAGGAGAAAATTTAATTTTGCATTTGACATAAACAAAATGTATTTGCATTTGAAATGTCAAAAGTATTTGCATTTGCATTTAAATACTTTTCAATGTATCTGACCACTTATCTGACTGTCTGTCAGGGCGATAGTTTGTGGGAATAGGATCCAGTCCTGCTTTTTTAAGCAGTGGCTCTACAAGTGCAGTCTTCCATTCATGTGGGAATTCGCCAGCAGCAATGGAGCAATTGATGATGTGTGTAAGGAATGGCACCAATGCATCAATATACTATTTGACCAGTTTGGTTGGCATGGGTTCCAGAACATAGTTGGTTGTCTTAGATTTCATAACCAACTTGTGCACATCATCATCAGAGACTGCAGCAAATGTATATAAATTATCACACACACACTTTCTCTGGTTTCTGATGATTTGACGGGAGGTTTTGCTAGGCAACATATCACGTGCTGGATAGGTTAATTGCAGCGTGTTCGGCCAGTATTGCCAAAGGGTTGACATTGGTTGTTATGTAGCGAATATAATATAGTATAATATTCTTCACTTGTTGTGCTCATTATGTTATTATATAGGATTTGTCTAAATTTGATTTGTATTGTATGTATTGTAATGAGTTACAATAAATTTGATTTGATTTGGTTATGCTTCAGGAGGCGTGCTTAACCTGGATGGCATGACATTTGGTCAGCACGAGAAGATGCTAGAGGGTTGTTTCAGCAACCTGTATATCCAGGGCAAGGGACCACTGGACCTCACCACTGACGCTGTCGGGGTATGTCGTGGCGCCCTGACACCCCTCATTACTGCGGCCGTCCAGTTGCTACAGTGTTCTTGTTTCTTTAAGTCTGGGGGCCAGTGTTACAGACAGTTTATTTGTTAAACAAAGTGTGTTATTTTGTCAGCTTTATTAGTTTTATTAACATAAATGTAACCGATTAAAATTTTATATATCGGCTGGTTGATACTTGATTTGAAACTTATTAACATAATAAGAACTGGTTGATATTTCAAACAAAAGCAGTTTTGTTGTCATCTTTCTGAAAAATGTCTGATAAAAAGATCTATTATATGACTGATGACATTATTAAGTATTGGAAATCGTGACAAGTGGCAAACAAAATGTAATGAAAGTGGATTCCTATGCACCGCTGGAAGGGATATGTTAGAGGATTGGTTGGTTGGTTCTGCTTGGCCTGATGCTGTAATAAGACAAGCTGAAGGTAGATATTGACTTAGGCATCAGAGCCAAGTCAACCCAAGAGAAACGTTCAATGTATTTTCAATGTTGCCAACATAATCTAGACACTATAAACTTGTGTGTAGCTACAATGATACAAAATGTCTAGATCAGGTCTATGCGAAACAGGAGGTTAACTAATGTCAGAGTGAATTGTAACATTAGCCTGTAAATGTGAATTCTTTGTAATTTTGCTTAATGTGTACACATTTTTCTAGCAGTAAAATGTTGTCCCTGAATGGTGAAGGGCAAATTCATAAAGAAATGTTAATATGATGGCGAGATAAAGTAATTATGTGCAATCATATCACTAGATCATGCCAACAGAAGTGATGGTCTGGTGCAAAGTGTTTATTGAGCGCAAATGCCAAATTTGAGAAAAATACTAATTGAATATTTTTCCACACATAAACAGAGTTGTAGGGGAAAGAAATCTTGTGATGTATTTTATTAGAATGTGCAACATTTCACATGTCCCGTGCCTGCTTTTGTAGTTTTGTAGAGTTGGATGAAGCATGTGTGGTTTAACGATAGATAAGTTCAAAATACAGCATTGTTGCCTTATATTTTAAATGCCAGTACGTTATAATGAACATGTAAAAAACCCATTAAAGAAACGTTAGGTTTTCGTAGTAAATTATTTAAAGATTTATTAACATGCTCGTCTAGCTGTGGATATCTGACCTGGTGAATACTAGATGCTAATTAGTTCCAAGATGAACACAGTTTATGGTGTGTAGATGTACACCTAGCTGGACCACTCGATTCAAGTATGTATACTATCAATAGTAACTTGTGTATTATTTATTTTTATATTAAGAAACAATGTTTCCTCAAGAAGAGCATTATTTTGTTATTCCCTAACTTGAAATTGTTTGAAACATTTGACATTCAGTAACATTATCTCTTAAAACTTGTATTTAAAATAAATCTCAAGGTGGCAATAACCCCACAGATGTCACTGGTCACGTATTCTTGAATATAATACACCTTTATGGTAAACACATCAAGAACTGGCATTATGTTAATTACGCAAAATGCAAGTTGATTTGTACTTAAATCTAAAGAAGTGAAAACAAAAAGACAAGTCACTCATTACCTCTGTTCATGGATTAAATAAAAGAGAATTGCCTGTTTTAATACACACGTTTGTCTGAAAATATTGTTGTCATACCAATTGCTAATGCATAATATTATACAGCATATGTGGACATGATTACAGATGTGTCAATACATTTTTTTACAAAAATGTTAACTTGTTATGACAAGTGTTCATATGACAGTGAAACCCTGATAATCTAAAAACCATAACATCAGTACATAATATACCTTGCAATATACCTGGTTAATTTTTTAAAATCCATAATTTGCTGTGCAATTTCCAATAGTTGTTTAAGTGGAATTAACGTAATTTAGGTGGAGTTATTGTAAACGGCTGAAATTACTGAATGAATAAATGTGTGTGTGCACAACCAGTAATGTATGACTGTACAACAGCAGGGATCGAACCTGCCACACACAACACTGAAACGCTGTTATCACAAACAACACAGTCCAACAGTTTTTAAACAAACAAATGACATAGTATGTCTTCATTTACAGCACAATACTCTAATAGCATTCAGTCACAAATATACTGTTTACATTGTTGCAAAAGTCATATGGTACATACACGTATCTGCAATTTTATAAACGAGTGTTAATGTTTCACAAAAGAAATAATATCGTATATTTGTATAATTTGACAGAAAAATAATACAATCTATACTTGTTACGAATCTTTCTGAACAAACCTATAAACCCACTTTTTAAGTGTTAGGTTCCCAAGTGGATATATCCCAAGTAATCCCCTTGGGCAACACGATGAATCCACATGAATCCTTGTGAGGAAATTTAGTGTGACGATAGACACGTCACCAAAAGTGTGTTTGCAGTGTGCCGAGTGTATTTGCAGAACACTATCAATTGCTTTACTACATGTATCATTATATTTATTAAATATTCACAAACATTAACATGTGTTGTTATTTTATTAATTTTACAAAACTTGCATTTTATGTGTAAATAACAAATCGATACTGCTATGCTACGAATATAATAGTGTTATAGATGTATCCACTTTCAAGTGTATATTTCATGTCCACATATTACTATTCATTGATGACCGAGTCTCGACTGTTGAGATCTCGGTGTATTCACTAGTCATTACAAGGTCAAGGAGCTATGGTTTGGTTTTACCTTTACCTCTAGTGGGCTCTGTAATATGTTGCACCAAATAACAGTCTCGATTTTTAAAAATTAATTTAAATTATTTATCTTCAGTACTTGCTGCTGTAGTTGAGATTATTTACTAATCAATCTACGGGTAGTTGAGATCTCCAAGTATAGCAGAACATGTGAAAAACATTTCTCACTTATTTTATCCAGCAATTTCTTAAGGTTGTCATTGTTCTCAGTGGTGCTATTAGGGCTTCTATAAAAAGCGCCCAAGAGAAGGGTATCCTTCCGTTTCAGTACCAAAATGCAAAACAGTGCTTCATTCAACTCAACATCAAACTGGTGTACTTAAAATGCCAAAAAATTGTGAATAAACAAGAACATCCCTCTGCCTTTGCCTTCACTCATGTTCACGGTTTCCCTATAATGCAATTCCAAGTTGTATTCCTGCGTGGTAAGTCGTCTTTTAAAATGTGATGGAGTTGAGTGGGTTTTTTATTTTACCTTTTAGTCCAGTTAGTTCTTCTTTTGTCAGTACATCATCATTTGTAAACCATACAATTATTTCTTCTGTGCAGGCACTTACGAGTAAGAGTAAATATTACATTTTCAAATTGGCAGGAGGTAATCAGTCTAATACCACAAGGATCAGTGAGTGGCCTTCTTCTTTTTGTAATATTCAAAAATTATTTACCTGATGTTATAAAGGTCTGTCATATTTTATTGTTTGCGGATAATCTGATGCTTTTTAGTCCTATTTATACCGAAGAGTACCGCACAAAACTACAATAAGATCTTATCTCTATCGAACGCTGAACAGATACATCACTTTTGAAAATGTTATCCACATAAATGTATCCATATGAGAATTGGATCATTATTCAGAAGGAATACAGCCTATTCATTGGGATACAACCAGACAACACTTACAAGTACGGACAATGTGAAAGTTATTCAAGTCACTTTCGATCCATCGCTTGCTTTTGAAGCATATATGTCAGAACAAAAATAATAAAGCCAATTAGATGTTGGGGATAATCCGACGTACTTTCGTTCACATGGATAAAAAGTAGTTTTCTTTAAGTCCATTCTTAATGAAATATATTACAGCTCTTGAAAATGGTCGGCGCAGAGCAACCAAATTAATTCCTGGTTTCAAAGACCTTGAATAGAAAGAACGTTTACAGAGACTGAAATTACCAACTCTCTAATACGTTCGCCACACGGGAGATATGGTTGAAATGCATGATATACTAAGAGGGAAATATGATCTAGCAGTCTTATCCAATGTTGTTGCTTTGGGAGCCAACGAAGCACATACGAAAAGGTACCACTTAAATATTTAAAGAAAGATGCCGATTAAATATTAGAAATAACTCATTTATATACAAAGGCACAGACGTCTCCCACAGTATGTGGTTGAGGTTTCACCGATGCAGTCGTTTGACACAAAATATATAAGTTATACCAAAACCACCCTATGGAAACTGAATACACTGCCCCACTCCTATCTTAGACTGTTCCAGACTCAGACGCATGCACACAGTCCGAGCATATGTCAAAAGCTAGAGTCGGCACGTAAGAGGCAGATGCAGTAAACCCTAGACAAGCCAGAAGAGGACCTGGAAGAACCTGTAAGATGATATGCAATTTACTTTTCAGGTCTTGAAAATGGCCCAGCAACATTGAAGTTAATTTTTGAAAAACAAAAAGAGAGAATCCGGAAGTGGGAGACACTGGAGCCGTTACTGCCTATGATACAGAGCTAACTGCACCAATGATCGGCTCGGGACATCTCATTGGGAGCTCCTTACAACTCTACTCTGGAGAGTAGTGTCACAATCCTGATCTCTCACAGTTGACCCACTCCCTGTGGTAGCACTCTGCAAGGGAGGGTTAAATCGGGCCCTAACCCATCCCGGCGTTCCCATAACCGGTGTGGTCATCCATGCCACGTGATATAACCCTATATATTGAGCGCGTCAAGCTGCAATTAACATAGACATTTTACCTGCCTTATATAACCAGCCAAACACAGGCAGCCGGAATTGTGGTGTGTGAACTTCAACATTAATTAAACTTGCATATCTACACTTAATTAAAGTTATTTATTCGTTAGAATGCTATTAAAACTTCGGTCATATGTTATATTATATGATATGATGCAGTAAACGTATGTATACGCGGCATAAATAATATTACTAATCTATTGTAAGTATTCTGATGTATGCAATTTCATGGATAGTATTGGTTGACGACGATAGGGGGTGAATCCAATATGGCCGCACACAGTGGGGAAACTTCCAGAAATCAAATCATATTTATTGTCTATGTATTATACCAACAACTGTTGTTCAAGCATAATACACAGTGCGGTATTAATGGTGAATTAATAACGAAGAGAGATGGTGTTCGAACTTGTGTTTACTCCGCCGTGGTGCATAGCATTAAACAATGTTTAATTAGTGCATTAACTTTGTGTGCCTTAAGTGACGATACATTTGTTTCTAATAATTTGATCACTGCCAAATAATATAACTATAATCAGTCAAGCACAAGCGTGTGTGTATTTGCATTATGACTGGCAAGATGTTCTATGAACACATTACGCCAGAGCGTATGTACGTGTATGTCTATATATGTGTCTACAAAATGGTACGATAAAAAAAGTTAAGTTTAAACACAATAACCATGTTCATTTCTTTCGCGCGCGTGCCTGCCAGCGTGAATAGACTATCAACAATAACCAATTTTCTTGTTGTACCCAAAGGCAATATGTAGAACAGACTACAACTACTTGACGTTCTAAACAAATGAAGTCCTTACCTTCTTTCCCGTTTGAAGCCATCTTGCAATGGCTACCCCTTCACGCTCTCTTTTCCGGCATTTGTTTTCATATCCTATAGTGTGTTCCACTGTTGAAATCACCTGTTAAACGAAGCACCATATCGAGCGTCAAGCGAATATTGTTTGTTACATACATATAATGTGCGCTGGAACCATGCAAGTCAACCACCCACCAGTTAAGTCAGTGTTGTACTGAAACCCGTCGTGTGACCTATATTTCAACCACTGTTTTCCTATTGGTCGTTTTACGGTTACCAGATATACGTTTACAACAACTGTCAGGTGAAACTCGACAGAAGTAGTCATACTAAATTCAAGCTAAAATCCAATTAAATCCTCTTGGCATGTGATTAGGAAAGAACCATTGTTGGGCTCGCACGTAATGCCTATAATGTTCACCGGTAGGTGAATCAATGCTTTGTCTCTGACCTAATGCACCATGACATTGCCTGTGGACGAAGCAGAGTTGGCATGCCTATATCAATAGTCTCGTCATTCGTGTTAAATGTGCAACGATCCATGGCCGTACCCAATTGCAAGTGAATATAAGAGAGAGAGAGAGAGAGAGAGAGAGAGAGAGAGAGAGAGAGAACGAGAGAGAGAGAACGAGAGAGAGAGAACGAGAGAGAGAGAGAGAGAGAGAGAGAAGAGAGAGAGAGAGAGAGAGAGAGAGAGAGAGAGAGAGAAAGACAGAGCGAGAGAGAACG